>JAPMOS010000106.1:0-122500 GCA_027972325.1 Paratrimastix pyriformis
CCACACACACACACACACACACACACACACACACACACACACACACACACACACACACACACACACACACACACACACACACACACACACACACACACACACACACACACACACACACACACACACACACACACGACACACACACACACACACACACACACACACACACACACACACACACACACACACACACACACACACACACACACACACACACACACACACACACACACACACACACACACACACACACACACACACACACACACACACACACACACACACACACACACACACACACACACACACACACACACACACACACACACACACACACACACACACACACACACACACACACACACACATGATGATCTTTGAGCCTGTTGGGTATACAGTGCTAAAAGGAAAACGCGCATTTTACTGGGCGTCCTCCTTCTATCGCGCTGTCGGCTCGTCCCCACCCTGCGCGGTTCAGGGCGACCCGTAAATGTCGGATGGGGTGCTGTCGGGGTGCCATCTCCGGCGACGGCGTGCTCTCAGGTGGGCCAGGGTCCCCAGAGTCGAGCGGCACCACGGAAACCGTCTTCACTGGGACGGCACGAGCTGCACGGGAACAGCTTCCAGAGGGATGACGGGCCCGTATGGGAATGGCGGCGGGGCACAAGGGGCCGGCGCCGATGGTTGTGGACGGTGTCGTTTGCCATTGTCGCGTGGTGCGGAATGCTTTGGCGGTGGTGGTGATGGGAGAGCATTGACGATGCTCGAATGTCACTGCAGACTCCAACTTTGCAGCCGGAGTCGGAGTCGGTGTGATAGCATGATCTGATGCTGGCGGGTTCGGGATTCTTTTAGCTGGCGGAGTCTGCGATGCTTCTTAGGTTTCGGAGGCTGGGTTCCGATTCCGATTTTGAATTTCAATGCCCGGTAATGGGTCCTTCTTGAATTCATCGTAAACCATCGATATCCTCAATGGTGGTGGAAGAAAGCATCGGAAAAGAAAGGACGATAAATTCCCGATGAATTCCTTAGGAACATACTCGGCAATGAAATCAACCATATAGCAGATGTCGGAGCGAAGATGATCGGCATCTTCCTCTTAGTGGTGACGGACACGACGAGCGAGACCATTCTCGTGCTTCATGGCATTACGAAGCCATTGAAGAGAGCCGGAGGTTGCTTGAGAAGAGCCTATTCTTTGAAGAAAGAGCGCACTCAAAGGCGAGTTTGAGGAATGTAACCCCGGACACACACACACACACACACACACACACACACACACACACACACACACACACACACACACACACACACACACACACACACACACACACACACACACCACACACACACACACACGACACAACACACATGGTGGGGTCCCTCCGACACGCCACGACGGCAGGTCCGTCCCTCCCTAACGAGCCTATCAAACGCCTCCACAGGGGATTCCTGCCCACGGGTGCAGTGACATTCGTGCTGTCTCTTCACCTCTGGTTTTTGTTTTCCCGTTACTTCGTTCTTCTTACACACACACAACACACACACACACACACACACACACACACACACACACACACACACACACACACACACACACACACACACACACACACACACACACACACACACACACACACACCTGCCCTGTCTGGCTCTCTCTCCTGACTCGGTCGCATGTCAAACCCTCTCATGTCGTCCTGGGCAGGGTTGCGTGCCGAGTTGGACCCTGCGCGCCCAGGCGTACGACCCGCGGGCACGCGCCCTGGAGGAGCACGAACGGGCCGTCCGGGCGGCCGTCACTAAGGTGGGCCGGGCCGTGGAGGCGATTGAGGTTTGTCTACCAGGCCCTGGGGGTTAGCCTCTCTCTTCTTCCTGCGGTGGTTGTTCTGGAATTCAAATCCAATCCTTGTCCTCCGTCTCCGCAGGGCGATTTGACCTGCTCGCTGTGCATGCGCCCCATGGAGGAGCCACGGTCCGTACCCCCGACAGAAGCCGCCCGCGCCTCCTTCCCTGGTGATTTTCGCTGGGTTTTGCGATCTGCCTCGGGGAGGTCCAGACCACTACATTCACTGAGGTGATGGGCGATGTTGCTGATCCTCGTTGTCTCCTCCTCCCTCCCCCCCTCCTTCCTCCCCAGCACGCTGATGCCCTGTGCCCACACCTTCTGCAAGCGCTGCCTCGAGAGTCATCGGGACCCTGCCACCGGTGGCTGCCTGCATCGTCTGCATAGCCACCCTCCTTCTGTCATCCTCACCCTTTGTTTCAGGAATGCGGCCCGGGAAGCTCCCCACGGGGATATACCCTAACAAGGCCCTCGATGCCGTGCTGGGCAAGTGGATCTTCCAAAAGCAGTCCCTGCAGGAGCTCAAAGAAGCCACAAGCAATGCCGGGACCATAGCAACAACCCCGAGGGTATCCCCCGGACCTCCCCAGAACATGATTTCCATTGCGTTGGAATATCGCAGAACATACCCGAGCCCCGCCCCCCGCGTGGCAAGTATAGATCCCCAATGTTTACAAAAAGCCCATTGACAGAAAAAACCAAAATCCCAAAGAAAATAAGCGTGACACCCGAGGAATTAGCTGCCCATCTATCACCAGGGATGGACAAAGGCGTGAGTGGGGAGAGAAGGAGATCCCGAACAGACAGATTGAACTCCCAGGCACCGTTGCACAACGGGCAAACCTGGCGAGTCTTAAGCCAGCGAGCAATGCAGTGGAATGGAAGGCCTGTTGAGGAGGAGGTGTGAGCTCAGGGTTAGGTGTGGAAGAGCACAGACATGATTGCACTCGCCCCAGGCTAAGGGAAGGAAAGAAAGGCCCAATATTAAAGACCCCAGAGTGAATGATGATGACAGACTGATGCGGCACTCCTCGGTGGCCGCATTGGCTTGGCATTCAATGCAAAGCTCCATAAGGTGGTTACGGCAAATGGCGCACGTATCCTGCTGGAGATCGAACTTCCAGAAGGCGACTGGAGAGATGGGAGGAAAGAAGGTTCCAAACAGGAAGCACGCCACAAACCAGCCTTCCACTTCTTCAGAACAAGATCGGTGTCTGAGGGCTTTTTGCTGATGGGATCGAGGAGCAAAAAAAATATTCAGGAATTGGCGGGGTGAGGCTGGTATCGAACCTTCCCGCCTTCTTCTTCTTGGGCTTCTCACCCTCCTCACCGGCACCCTCCTCACCCTCGGCAACGATGGGCTCGGTGACAGGCTCAGCGGCGGCTTCCCCTTCCATTCAACACAATCGTGCGATTAGCGGACGGGTAAATGAGGCTGCGCACAAATGGCGTCCGTTGATTCTCCCCACTCCAGACGCCACGATTCACGTTCCGATCGCACGCATGGACAGTTATTGCGAATGGAAACGATCCAGAATGAACCAATTACAAAGGAGGAGAGGAGGAGGAGGAGGGGGGGGGGCGGAGCGCATTCCTCACGCAGGATGCGGATCGGCAACAAACACACTGGGGTAAAGGAGGTGAGAGCCCTCTTTGGGAAGGAAAAAAATAAGTGGAGGCGGCGTCACAGATGATGGCGGGAATGTCACCCTGCACAGCCGGAGGCAGATGGACCAGTGGGAGAAGGGGCACTCATACCGGGGTTGCAGCCGCAGCGGGTGTGGGCGGGGGCGCGGCAGGTTGGGGGACTGGGATGGGCGCGGTGGATGTGGGGGCGGCGGCGCGTGCGGAGGAGGCGGGGCTCCGACCGGGGCTCGTGGCCGGGGGGCGTTGAGACGGCGGGGCAATAGCCACCCCCTTGAGCATCTCAAGCGCATCCCGATCCAGGCCGTCCTCCGTCCGGCTGCTGGCGCTACTTCGGGCGCTCGAGGGCGGCTGGGCGGAACGGCCCGAGGCTGCCGGCGCGGCTGCGGTTCCCCCCGGGGGTTGCAGGATTCGGGCCAAGTTGAGCGGCTTGACGGGGGGCCGGCCACCGGACGCCGGGGGCTGCTTCTCCGAGGCGGCGGAGGCGGATTTCAGGTGGGAGAGCAGTGTGGCCGCAAGCTGGGCCGCGCGAGACTGGATGGACGGAGGGGGATGGGAAGGATTGGTGGTGGATGGGAGGCTGGTCCCCCACGGCCCACGGGTGGCTCGTACCTCACGGGTGGCTCGTACCTCACGGGCGCACAAACCATTTTTCCTCACAAATTTCCACAATGGCAAGGAAAAGTATGGGGTGTGCGTGTAGGTGGGTTCTGACCCGCGTCGGAACAACATGACGACAAATATGATGTGGGGGTGATGCAGAGCACGTCCTTCATGTGGAAAACCATGAAAAAGTGTGGGTGGGTGGGTGGGGGGGGTGATGCAGACCTCGTCTTTCATGGAGCTGACCGCCGCCGCAGTGGCTGTTGCCCCGCCGGTTCCGGCGCTGGAGGCATCGACGCCTGCTCCACCCCCGGAGATAGCCGCATCGGTTCTCGGACCGCCGGGCGGGGCGGCGGGGGTGGGCTGAGTTGCTGGATTTGCCCGAGGCTGAGCCGGGCGGGGACGGACGGGTGGGACGGGGCGTGGGCCGGGGGTGCCACCTCGCAGGTGGTCGAGGAAGGGCGGGGCGCAGTCACCACGCCACGGAAGCTGCGAGGGTGGCGTGGGTGATGGTGGGGATGATGACGATGACGATGACGATGACGACGACGACGATGATGATGACGGCGATGATGCTTGGATGATGATGCTTGGATGATGATGGCGGTGGTGGTGGGGGGGGGGGGGGGAGGGGAGGGAGGGGGGGGAGGAGGAGGAGGAGGAGGATGGGGACGCAGACCCGCTGTCTCGCGAGACGCGGAGGGTGTAGAGGGTCTTCCGGAATACGGATGGGGTCAGGGAACGCATGCCCGACCGGGAATCTCGCTGTGTGTGTGTGTGTATGTGGATGGCGAGGGAGTGGCCGGGTCAGAGGCAACGCAGGCCCACGGCACAAGGTTCCTGTTGATGCGGAACAACGAACAGCCCCCCCTGTCTCACCCCCAGTCTGGTGGAGATCCTTCCCCGTCTCAACCCCCGTCTCACCGCCCAGTCTGCCTTTATCTTCTTCGGGAGATTGGGTGATGCTGATGTCGATGATGTCGATGATGCTTGGGTGCGATGACTGGACGGTAGTGGTGGCGGTGATTGGAGTGTGGTGGTCGCGGTCAGGGAGGGGGGGGGGGGGGGGGGGGGGGGCGATCATGGCACGGACACGAGGACGTGGCCCCTTCGCTCGTGTCGTCCTTCTTCAGGCGGAACGCGCGGCCGTCGCCAAGCTGGGCGCACAGGTCTGCCGGCGCCCCAAACCCCACATCAGGCGGGCAGGGAAGGAGGTCAGGGTGGGGTGAGGTCGACCCATACATGATGTCGGGGAGGCGTGCGATGGAGCCGGGGAAGGAAATGGCGGCGGAGGGGGAGGTGGTGCTACCCACATCAGGGGGCGGGGTCGGCGCGGAGGTAAGGGAGGCTCGTCGTCACCACCACCGGGAGGAGATGATGAGATGTGAGAAAATGGGGAGGGCTGGCCATTTTCGGGTCAGGGCGAGTGGGCAGCCTGTGTGTGGGGCGAGTGGGTGGGAGGGCGGGTGGGCTTGGCGGCGGCGGACCGTTGGCCTCCTTGATCTCCTCGAGGAGTTTGAGCCGGAGCGACTGCGCCAGGTTGTCGATCGACTGTAGCAACACCGCCCGCCCGCCCGCCCGCCCGCCCGCCAACCCGCCCGCCCGCCAACCCGCCCGCCCGCCCGCCAGCCCGCCCGCCACAGACAGACAGACAGACAGACAGAGCAGAGGCAGAGACACAGATATGATGATGATGATCTTTGAGCCTGTTGGATCGGCAGTGCCAAGAGGAAAACGGAAAACGGGCATGAAATTTGAACTGGCGGCGTCCTCCTCCGATCCCGAGACGTACCGCCAACCCACGGGCACCATTCATTCACAACAGGCATCATCCCTCCCATCCACCCGTGGGGGTCCGTCCCACCGCACCGCTCTGCCACGGTGCTGGGGCATGATGGCGGTGATGATGGTGATGGCCGCCAGCAAGGAGCATCAGGTCAAACATGGCCACTCAACTCAGCACATCAAAGGCGGACATCGGCATACGCGCCACCCCAGCATATCATCTCAAGCAGCATGGCCATTCAGCACATCAAAGGCGGACATCGGCATACGCGCCCTGGTGGTTCTGCTCAACTCAGCATATCAAAGACAGACATCGGCATACGCGCCCTGGTGGTTCTGCTCAGCCGCCGCTCCTGCCCTCGTCCCCGAGGCGGCCGAGGCCCGTCCGCTACTCGTCGGCGGCCGACTCGTCCGCCCCGCGCCGCCACTCCCCCGGGCCTTCACCGGGGCAGATAGCGACCGCCGCCCGGCCCCCGCTGACGGGCGGCGAGGGGCTCTCGGCCGGCGTGTGGCAGGCGGGTTTCAGCACGACGGCCCCTCGGCCAGGCATCGGGGCATCGGGGCCGGGTCCAGGTGGGTGAGGTGGCGCGGGACTGGCCGCCACCCCGGAGCGGCGAGACGGCGGGACGGGCTGTGGCGGGACGGGCCTGGTGGCAGGGAGGGGTGGAGGGCGTTGTGAGATGGAGCATGGAGGAGGATCAACCCGCCTCGAGGCAGACAGCCATCCGTTCGATCGCATTCCCACCCCACCCCCATGGCATCCCATGCCCATTCATGCCCATGCCCATGCCCATGCCCATGCCCATGCCCATGCCCATCCCAAGTCATACGACGGCCATGCCTCGGGCGTAGGTAACACGACAGGCGGACCCCGAGGGTGGCGGCGCCCCGTGCCGTCGCACCAGCCGAACCCGTGGCCGGGCGTGCCGTTGCCATGGCCGTGGCCGGGCGTCCGGGGCCTGCCGTGGCTGCGAGGCCGGGGGCCTGCGGGGCCTGGGGGAGCCACCCGCCGAAGGACAGCCGCGGGACGAGGACGCCAGGCCGGGCCTTGTGCCCCAACGTAGCCGGTGGTACCCCAGAGGCGGCTGGGGCCCTGGTCCAGGGCCAGGGGCGGCAGATCGGCCGGGGGGAGAGCCGCAATCCCACCAGCGCCACCGTCACCGGGCGAGAAGGGCAGTGGTGGCGTGGGCGACCCGGGCGGGTGGGGCTCGGGCTTGTGACCAGGTTGGGTCGGGGAACCCGGGCAGGGTGGACAGCATGGCGAAGGAGCGCGAGGCGGTGGGGGGCAGCGGGGGCGGTATGGGCGCGGCCCCGGGGGCGGCCGGAGGCCCCGCGGCGGGCAGGAAGAACGCCGAGGTGACGAGGCACTCCTGGCGCGAGAGCGCCCCGCTTGGGGCGGGCGGGAGCAGGGTGGCCAGGCCGCCGGGGGTGCTCAGACGGGGCGAGGGGCTGGCACGGCCTGGGGTTGTAACCACACGGGCGCGCCGGCGGGGGGATGTCGGCAGGAGGGCCTGCTGAGTGGCCAGCCGTTCGCGCCGCTGCTTCTCGGTGACGTGGGGCGAGGCAGTGCCCGAGTGGCGGGTGGTCGGCATCCAGGGGTGGGGGCGACTTGGGGACCGGGCGGGCTTGCGGGGGCTGGCGGCGGGGTGGCCGGGCGAAGACGGCCCGGCGGTGGCGGCGGGGCGGCGATGGGGACCGCGGGACGGCCCAGAGGAGGTTGAGGGTGAGAGGCCCGGGGTAGGGGCCTCCCGTGGGTGAGGCAGGCGGGAGGGGGGTTGGCGGCCTGGGCGAGGGGAGGAGGAGGCGGGGTGGGAGCGACGGGAGGGGGAGGCCAGATGGCCTCCGGGGGTGCGGATATAACCCACGGAACCAGCACCCTGGGGGGAGGAGGGCGATGCAAACTGCAGCGGGGGGGGGGGGGTGAGGGTGGTGGGAACGAGGATGATGATATGAATCGCCATCATCCTCAGCGTCCATCATTCCTTCATCACCGTCACCATCATCCCATCATCACCATCATCCAGGGCTGCTGCTCGGTTGGGGCGCATTTGGGCAGGGGCATGAGGAGGGCATGCCATACGGACTTTGGAGGCCCCGCGCGCCTGCATGATCTCCAGCTTCTGCTGAAGCAGATCCGCCTTGGCGGCCTCCGCTCGGACCTGAAGGAAATAAAAAAAAAGCCTTCGATGGGAATCGAACCCATTACCTCCCGCTTACTAAGCGGGTGCTCTGCCAAGTAAGCTACGAAGGCGATTTGATGTGTTTCTGTAGGTGGATGGTGGCCTGAAGACAGTTTTGTCTGATTGAGCTTCCCCCCCCCCCCCCCCCCGATTATTGTCCACTCGGGTTCGAATCCCACTCACCGAAATTCGGGTAATCAGATCGAAGAATTTCTTATTATTGTGCTCCCTTCCCTGCGCGTGCGCCCGTGGCGTCCACAAAAGAGGGGGGAGTGAAAAGGGTTCCTGCTGACCCCGACCTCCTCTCGAACCTCTTCGCTGCCTCTGTCATGCCCGACAAAGGCGGCTGCCTCCTCCACCACCATCGCATGGGGATACGGACCTTGTGGATATCCAGGGTGAACTGGCTCAGGTCCTGCCGGGCGAGCCGCTTGGCGATGTTGCGCTGGGTGTCGCTGACCAGCGACTGGGTCAGCAGGTGCCGTCGGAGGGTCTGCGACAAGCAGAATTCGATAAGGATGATGACTGGATGATGATGATGATGATGATGATGATGATGATGATGATGATGATGATGATGATGATGATGATGATGATGATGATGATGATGATGATGATGATGATGATGATGATGATGATGATGATGATGATGATGATGATTGGGTGGCGATGATTGGGTGGCGATGATTGGGTGATGATGATTGGGTGGTGATGATTGGGTGGTGATGATTGGGTGGTGATGATTGGGTGGTGATGATTGGGTGGTGACGATTGGGTGGTGACGATTGGGTGGTGACGATTGGGTGATGACTGGATGGTGATGCTGGCGAGGGTGAGGATGATCGGGAGGTGATGGCTGGATGATGCACGGGTCTCCGACCTCCGATGAATTCGCCAGACTGGCCATCTGGGCGGGAGATGGTGACCCGGGCGGGTGGCCGTTTGGCGACCGGCACCGGGGACGGGCCGAGGCGGGCGATCCCATCCCGAGCGCCTGCGGGGGGGCGGGGGCGGGGGCAGAGAATGGACAGTGGGCATGAGACAGCCAGCCACAACCGCAACGACAGCACCGCCCGGCAAAGGGGCGGGTCGGATGGGTGGGAGTGGGTTCGCAGGTGTTATTCCATCTGATTCCATTCTCGCAAGGGCGGCGGCGCTGGGTGCCGAACGAACCGTGGCGGGCCGGGCGGCGGTGGCGACCTCGAGCCGAGTGGACCGGCGGAGACCCTGCCATGACCGCCCAGCCGCCCACCACCACCCAGCACCAGCACCAACAGCACGGGAAAGGAGGAGGGGGTTAGGCCAGGGCGGACAGCAGTTGGAGACGTGCGAGATGGGAGAGGACGGGGGGTGGCGGGAGCGGCGGCGCGTGCGTGACTGATGATGCGTGAGGACGAGGGGCAGGGGCGGTTAGGTCTGGCAGCCCGTTTGATGATGATGATGATTGGGTGGTGTGGCTGGTGATGCTGATGCTGATGCTGAGGTGTTCGGAATGGCGGTGATGATTTGCTGCTGCTGCTGCTGCTGCTGCTGATGGTGATGATGGGGTCGGGGCGGCGCGGTTGGGGAGACGGCAGACCGCACGCGATCCAGGCCTGGGGCCACCCGTTGCAGGCCGTCTGCTCGCACAATCGCAACAATCGAGTGGAAATGGGGTGAGACGTGGGGGGTGGTGCGGAGGCCAATGCGACGGGGGGTGTTGATGGGGGCGTGAGGGTCCCAGATGTGAAAGGGCTGGACACAGATGATGGGGGGGCAGGGGGCGAACCGTCTTGGCCGGGCCGCGTAAGGGCTCGCCGGCGGCATCGAGTCGCCCTGCTGTTGCAGCGGCTGCTCCCCGTCCGTCCCGCCGGCCAACCCGGCCATCCGCCTGGCGATCTCCTCGCCCCAGCCGTCGTTGGCCTCCCCGCCCGCCAGGGCAGCCTGCTGTTCGATAAACCCCAGGAAGGCGGCCCGGTCGATGGAGATGGCCAGTGTCGGCTCGGCGGGCAGCAAGTGGGCCGGCCGGACGGCGGGCGGGTGGGCCGGGGCGGCCGGGGCGGGCGGGGGCGGGATGTGGTACGTCAGTCCGGCCACCCGGGTGACGCGTGGGGCTTCAGAGCCGAGCAGTGCCTTGCCCTGCAGCGGCCCGCTGGCCGTGTGGGGGCGGGGGGCGGCCGGGGCGACGGGGACCGACCCCGCGGGCAGGATGACAGTCTGGGGGCGGAGACGGCGCGGCCGGGTGGCGCCTGACGACCCCGGGGCAGCAGCAGCGGCAGCCTGCAGGCCCGTGGACGAGTGGGGTCGGGGGCGGGCCGGGGCGCGGCTGGTCGGGGCGGATGGAACCCGGGTGCGAGTGGTGGTGGCGGTGGAGGCGGCCGGGGGGCCGGGGGGCCGGGGGCGGATGAAGCCCTCGGCGGGGAGTGGCCACGGACGGGGGGCGAGAACCCCAGGGAGGTCTGGACGGGCCAAAATACCGCCAACCCAAAACCACCGGCACCCACCCAGCCACTTCAGGGGAAGGGGGGGAAGGGGAAGGGGAAGGGGAAGGGGAAGGGGAAGGGGAAGGGGAAGGGGGGAAGGGGAAGGGGAAGGGGAAGGGGAAGGGGCATCCAGAGGGTCAGAATGAGTAAACATCACCAACTGCACCCACGGGGCGCGGTATGCGAGGCAGGGGAGGGAGTGGGGGGGGGGGGGAGGAGGGCACCTTCCTCCCATCCAGCCCGATCACCATCCACCCCCGAGGTGTTGCAGGCCGACCCTCCGTCATCCCCTCCCACCGCACAGACGTGGGCAGGCACTGGCCCAATCGCGCAGGCAGGGCAGCCGCCATATGCACAAGCAAACACCACCCCCAGAAGAAAGCAGGGCAGGGCGCCGAGACACACCTTCGCGCGCTGCTGTTGCTGCTGTTGTTGTTGTTGTTGTTTCGGCGACCGAGTCCCCTTGCGTCGCTGCTGCTGCTGCTGCTGCTGCTGGATCTGCCCGATGACGCCCTCAGTGCCCGCCATCCCGGCCCGTGCGGCGGCCCGCTCGGCCATGGCCAGCAGGTGGGTCAGGGCCGGGGTCAGGACAGGCTGGGGCGACTCGGGGGGCGACCGGCTCCGCCGGCCGCCATGGCCAGCTGCTCCCTGCATCGGCTCGTCATCCGACAGTTCAAAGGCCGAGGCGGGCGTCCGGGGGACACTGCCCCCGGGTGATGGGCGCACGGGGGTCCGGCCGGACGGCGGTGGGGTGGCCCGGGGTGCTCTGCCGCCGCTCGTGGGCGTGGGTATACCTCCGGGGGTACTGCTGCCACTACGGCCCATGGGGCCTGGTGGCGACCGGTGCGGGGTGACCCCCAGAAGGTGTGGCGCGGACAGCGAGCTGGCCAGGGGGGCGGGCGCGGGTGAGCCCGGAGTCGGCCCGCGTGCGCTGGTGGCCAACGAGGTGCCTGCCGCAGGTGGTGCCGAGGGCCGGGGCCGGGGGCGGCCTCTGGTGGGTTGTCTGGGGCCCAGCCCGCCCCCCGTGGATGGTGGTGGCTGGACGGTCAGGTAGGCGGCTGCGATCGGGGCCACGGGCGAGCCGACGGCCGCCTCGCTGGAGGTCCCGGCGGCGGGGGCGTGGGAGGCGGGGGCGGCGGCACGGGGCGGGGTGGGGGCGGGGGCGGGACTCGACGGGGTGGCGCTGGAGGCCTGCGGGGCACCGGATCGGATGGTGTGCAGTGGCAGGGGCGGGACAACCGGCCGGGCCGAGGCGGTGCTGCCCCGGTGGCCATCACCGCCCTCTTCCTGTTCTTGCTCCTCCACCGCCACCACGTCGCTGCCTCGGTGCTGGCCCTCCGGGGAGGGAGCCTCGAGTGATGGTCCGGCTGGGGTTGGGTCGACCAGGGGCAGATGGGCCTCGGGGGAGGGATTGAGCGGGGTGTTGGGTGAGGCAGGCGGGGGCATAGCCACGGCCTCCGGGGTCGTGGGCGGCGGCTGTTCCTGGTGGGGTTCGGGGGCCGTGCCGGTCGGGGTGTGGGGTGATGCGGGTGGGGGGAGAGCGACACTCTCCGGAGGGGCAGGGGCGGCGGCAGATGGGGCAGGAGGGTGGGGGGCGGCACCGTCACGTGGGGTTGGGAGCATGTCCGGCTCGGGCGGGTACTCATCCAGCGGTGAGGAGGGCTGGTCAGTGGGCTGGGACGGCGGGGCCAGGGGCCGCGGGTTCGGTGGGGGTGATGACCCAGGGGGAGGGACGGAGCTCGTGTCGGGTGGCTGGGACGGGGTGGGCGTTGACGTGAGTTCGGAGGCTGCGGGGACCACCGCGGGTGGGGCGATGAGGTCGGCAGGTATGGCTTCGGCCTCCGGGGGAGGCTGCCCCCCAGGGGATGAGGTCTCCTCGGCGATCGGGACGGGGGGAGGTCGACCATATGAAGAAGTGGCCGAGGTCGGGCGATATTCGCGTCGGCTTTCGGACCCCGAGGTTGGCTCGACGATTTCCACTGGTGGGGCTGTGGGACTGCAACAACAAGGATGGCCATCGGCCGGGGCGGCGAGGTGATGTTGGGGAGGTGATGGCCACAAAAAAGACAGACACTTGATTCCCCGAACGGGGACGATATGAACTCTCGGGACGGTGACGCTGCCTGTCTGGCATGTGATAGTCTCTAGAGCTTGGATATAGACAGAAAGGGAGGGACGGGAAACCGACCTCTCGAAATCGTCGCCTGCGTCTGCTGCATCATCTCCGATTACTTGCGTTTCGAAGTCATCATCGTACTCCTAAAGCAAAATTCCGAACGGGAATGTAACGAGTGGGTGGCGCGGCGGGAGACCTCTCCTTTTGTGGCTGATTGAGGATCAACCTCTGTCCGAATTGCAAGCAAAACGTACGGTGAATGAGCGAATATTGGGCAAACGAATCGGAGACCTTTCTTTGGCTGCTGAGCGGCCTCCAGTCCACCGTAGAGCGAACCTTTTAAATTTGGGAAGAGCCTGCTATGCCAAGCGTACGATTTGCTAATCATTACCGTTAGCACATCCATTCGATGGCCTGGCGTGGGGGGACCGAGAGACCAGAAGATGTCCTTATAAATAGCTTGGATCACCCACTGAGAGCTTACTATAGTTCAGTCCCAGCACCTACCGTTTCTTGGCGCCCTGGGTGCAAATCTCGATCACGTTCATCGGTTGCTCCTCGCCGACCGGTGACGTCGTCTCGCATGCACGACGAAAAGCGTGCCTTTTTTGGTCGTCTTTTCAACACTTCGCCGGTTCTTGTTGAGCGACTCCGGTCGTTGACACTGAGCAAGGACGACCTTTCACCCCAACTGCTCCAACTCCCGACTGAGCCTCGGTCGGTGGCCATTGCCAACCCCGCCGATGTGCTTCGGAGTACATTCGACTCGAACAATGGCTATAATGTTTGTCTCACATTCCACTCATTCTGACTCATCATCTTCGCCCAGCTCTCCTACACCCCCGAACACTTCAGTTTCAATCTCGCCCGACCACCCTCGGTGATCAGAAGTCCAACCCCGCTTCCGCAGGGGGAACCGGTGATGAACCCCAAATTGCGGCGGAGCCTATACCAGGCGGAGCTTCAGACCCAGCTGGCCGAACGGGCGCTTCGCCGGGAGCGGGCCGAGACGATCCGCAAGGTGATGCTTCGGCGGAGCATCACGCCTTCAGCAGTGCTTGGTTTGTGGCCCACTGGTGCTTGCCAACCTCCCCCCGGGCCATTCCCTCGCTTCATTTATTTTTGGGGGGACGGTGGTGATCACCAGCGGGTGAACTCGACCCGTTGGCGGGAAGTCCGCTGACCGACGCCCAGCGCCAGATGCTCGAGGAGCGCCGCGCGGTGCAGCAGTTCCACGACACAGCCCGTTTCGAGAGTCTGTGTGCTGCCGGCCTCCCCTTCCCTCCCCGCGTCCCTTCTCCTCCAGCAATCTCCAGTGCTGATCTGTGGCCTTCCTTCTGTCCCCCCAGGACTGTCGCAGCACTTTCGGTCGAGCATTCCCCTCGGCGAGCGCGCCCAGACCGCCCAGACGGAAGGTCCGTCAGGGGACGCGGGGAAGGGAAAGGGGGGAAAAAACGCCCGCTGTGGGAGTTGAACCCACGACCACTAGATTAAGAGTCTAGCGCTCTGCCATTCTTAGGCCCTACGGCAACTTTCTCCGGCTTTTACAAAGTCCCCAAAGTGCAGCGATTTTGATTCTGACACGATATTCGTGTTCTCCATGTGCGATTCCCCCCCCGCCATAATTTTCAGACCCCCCGGATGAAGGGTCCATACACCATGAGACCCATAATTTTTCATTTTTCCAATACAAAATGCAAAAAAAACAATGTCGAGCACCACGGTTCAAAACCGGCCGACCCCGTATCTCCCCAACGGTTGGTCGGCCGTTGACCCCGTTTCGTGGGAGCACCCCGGGTGTGTGGTGAGCACTTTGCCAGTGTGTTTTTATGGGTGTGACACCGGTATGGGACGGGTGGGGTGACATAGACGGGGTGAAAATGACCAAAAAAATGGGTAGACACATATTGACCGGAAACTCGCACCAATCACTTGTGGGAGCATCCCCATGCCGCGGGAAACATTTTCTGGGGTGTTTTGGAGCGTTTCCAAGAGCCGATGACCCTCTGGGGTGGTTGGGGGTGGGACACAGAGGAAAGATGGGGCACAACGGCACAGCACATCACGGCATGGATGGTGTGGGATGGTGTGGGATGGTGTGGGATGGTGTGGGATGGTGGGGTGGTGTGGGGTGGTGTGGGGTGGTGGGATGGGATGGGTGGGATGGGGTGGGATGGGGTGGATGGGATGGTGCGGAATGATGTGGGATGGTGTGGGCTGATGCGGAATGATGTGGGATGGTGCGGAATGGTGCGGAATGGTGCGGAATGGCGGAATGGTGGGATGAGGCAATATGGGCATCATCATCATCCCAGTCGTCATCATCATCATCATCATCATCATCATCATCATCATCATCATCATCATCATCATCATCATCATCATCATCATCATCATCATCATCATCCAGTCATGATCATCATCATGATCATCATCCCATCATCATCATCATCATCATCAACCCCATCATCCCCATCATCATCCCCATCATCATCATCATCATCAACATCATCATCAACATCATCATCAACATCATCATCATCATCATCATCATCATCATCATCATCATCATCATCATCATCATCATCATCATCATCATCATCATCATCATCATCATCATCATCATCATCATCATCATCATCATCATCATCATCATCATCATCAATCATCATCAATCATCATCATCATCATCATCCAGTCATCATCATCATCATCATCATCATCATCATCATCATCATCATCATCCAATCATCATCATCATCATCATCATCATCATCATCATCACCAATCATCATCATCATCATCATCATCATCATCATCATCATCATCATCATCATCATCATCATCATCATCATCATCATCATCATCCAGTCATCATCATCATCATCATCATCATCATCATCATCATCATCATCATCATCATCATCATCATCATCATCATCATCATCATCATCATCATCATCATCATCCAATCATCATCATCATCATCCAGTCATCATCATCATCATCATCATCCAATCATCATCATCATCATCTTCACCGTCATCGTCATCATCATCGTCGTCATCATCATCATGGTGTGGGGTGGAATGCTGTGGATATGGGGTGGGGTGGTGTGGGGGGTGGTACATGGTGTGGTGTGATGGTGTGTGGTGTGGGATGATGTGGGATGACAGATGGGTGGTATGATGCAACATGGTGTGGGATGATGCGAAATAGTGTGGGATGGTGTGGGATGGTGTGGGATGGTGTGGGATGGTGTGGGATGGTGTGGGATGGTGTGGGATGGTGTGGGATGGTGGGTGGTGTGGAATGGTGGGATGCGATGATGCAATATGGTGTGGGATGGTGTGGGCTGGTGTGGGATGGCGTGTGGTGGCGTGGGGTGGTGTGAGCTGATGCAACATAGACGCAATCTGGTGCGAGATGATGTGGGGTGGTGTGGCGGTGTGGGGTGGTGTGTGGTCGGAGGGTGGTGGAATGGCACATGGTGGGATGGGTGGGATGATGCGAAATGGTGTGGGATGATCCCATATTTCATGATCCCACACCACCCCCACACCACACCATACCGCATCAGCCCACATCATCCCACATCATTCCGCATCAGCCCACACCATCCCACATCATTCCGCACCATCCCATCCCACCCCACCCCACCATCCCACCCCATCCCACCCCATCCCATCCCACCATCCCACACCACCCCACACCACCCCACACCACCCCACACCACCCCACACCACCCCACACCATCCCACACCATCCCACACCATCCCACACCATCCCACACCATCCCACACCATCCCGTGCCGTGATGTGCTGTGCCGTTGTGCCCCATCTTTTCCTCTGTGTCCCACCCCCCCAACCACCCCAGAGGGTCATCGGCTCTTGGAAACGCTCCAAAACACCCCAGAAAATGTTTCCCGCGGCATGGGGATGCTCCCACAAGTGATTGGTGCGAGTTTCCGGTCAATATGTGTCTACCCATTTTTTTGGTCATTTTCACCCCGTCTATGTCACCCCACCCGTCCCATACCGGTGTCACACCCATAAAAACACACTGGCAAAGTGCTCACCACACACCCGGGGTGCTCCCACGAAACGGGGTCAACGGCCGACCAACCGTTGGGGAGATACGGGGTCGGCCGGTTTTGAACCGTGGTGCTCGACATTGTTTTTTTTGCATTTTGTATTGGAAAAATGAAAAATTATGGGTCTCATGGTGTATGGACCCTTCATCCGGGGGGTCTGAAAATTATGGCGGGGGGGTAATCGCACATGGAGAACACGAATATCGTGTCAGAATCAAAATCGCTGCACTTTGGGGACTTTGTAAAAGCCGGAGAAAGCTGACGTGGAATCTACTGAGCTAAGCGGGCTGTGATGTGTTTTGCTTTACTTACGTGCGTCCACGCTCCTTTTCCCGGCTTGTTTCACGCGTTCCTGCGCTTAGAACGACCGCGCGGAGGACGGGCCCACGTGACTTTGGAACGGCATCCCATCCGACTTCACGAGGAGGGCGACCGGCCCGGGTTGCGTGTGTATGCGCCTCAGGGTCTGCTTGTTTTTGATGTGCTCGCTCGATCCCGCAAACAAATCGCTTTAGTCCGACCCCAGGACATCATTTCCGGCGTCCGGTCCAGCTTACCCTTGCCACTCCCTGGCCGGTCCCCATCTTGCGAACCCTATGTGCCATCTCCCCCCGCACCACATCATCCCCAACGCCGCAGCCCTTGCGCGCCCCGGCAGAGCGCCGATGGGGTTTTGCCTCCCCTGGAAGATCTCCCCGACCGGCGTCTCCTCAACCCCGGGTCTCCCCCCAAGCCCCGCGAGCACGTCAAACTCGGATAAGTTGCGATGCCAATTTGTGGGGCTCGTATTTATCTTGGCCTCTCTTGACTGTGAGATATTTGCGCGGATTCTCATTTTGTTTTCTCGGTGATGCGTGTCTGGTCTTCTCCTTCTCTTCTTCCGAACAAAAACGAGCAAAAATACTTCAAAGTACGATCAAATTCCAAGGCGTTCGTTCCGTCACCTTGAGATCCCAGCTGCCCGAGGATGGACCAGGAGAGGTAGGTGAGGCGCGGGTTCCACGGTCACGGGAACCTCAACCTCTCGGCCTGTGATGGTTCCTGGGACACTCACCTTGTATCGCCCGTTGAGACTAAGGGGTGTGAGGGATATTTCGCATGCGCGAAGAAGCAGACAGACCTTCGGCAAGAAAAAGCAGACTTACCCATCGCGGGCACATTGAAGTCGATTCGGATGAGATCGCCAGAGGCCTGTCCGACCTCATAGGTTGAAAAACCCTTCACTCCACTTGGTATAATGGTGGAGGCGACGCATTTGAACGCAAACTGGAAGGCGCCTGGCTGAATCGCGGAGAAACCCCGCTCCCCCTCGCGTTCCTTCCCGAAAAGTGAGTGCCATGGCATGAGGCAAAACAGACGCTTCGAGAACCCCGCTCCAGCTCCAAATCGCAGGGTACCAATTTGAGGTTTGTTTTATTCAGGATCCGCACCGTGCACTTGGTCGTCATGGCCCTAACGCACTTTGTCTTTTTGACTTGTCCGGACGGTCACTATCCCCCTGCGCAAGCATTCGCCGGCACTCATCATGAGTGCCAAACAGTTATTTGCCTCCGCATTTGTGGCTGTTCTCGCTTCCATTATTATTTGGTATTCGCAAACTGGAAGCCAAAGTTGGAGTAGTTCCGGGCTTCCTCGCAATCAGCGCATCCTTCTTGTAACTGCCCACCCGGACGACGACGCGATGTTTTTTTCCCCGACCCTGACTGCCCTTGCGGAGCGCAACAATACTTTGAGTATTTTTTGTCTTTCTTCGGGTCCGTCGTAGATTTTTTCTGCCCCAAGATTGCCCACTTTGCTGCCTAGGGACATTCCGCGACCAGAAGGGGTTCCACACAGAGACTGGCTTCACACGACAACGTGAGTTACAAAGAAGTTGTCAATTGTATCATGTCTGCCGGACCACCTTTTTCGTTAATTTGTTTACCCACGCGTTAGATCCCCCCGGAGCGCTGCCTGACAGGCGACTCACTCCTTGCGCTCAATCAAACAGACCCAGCGGCACGCGTCGCGCTGGCTAAGCTTGGTGTCCACTGCGCCGAGAACAGCCACCCGTCCCTCTTCTTGGACGGGTTCAAGGAGCGCTGGGCCCCCGTCCGGGTGGCGAGCGCTGTTCGGTTTGTTGTGGAACGTCTTGGGGCCGATGCGCTGGTCACTTTTGACGATCATGGCGTCTCGGAGCATCCCAACCATATTGCCGTATCGCGAGGAACGCGGTCTGTGGACGTTCCCCCGAGGTGGTATTGACGCTCATCATCCTCATATGGACAGGCTGCTCATCGGACAGCTGCAGGCCGCCGCGGCTACTCCCTCTCCATCCTCCTCCTCCTCCTCCTCCTCCTCTCCACTTCCCACCACCCGCGCCACCCCGGCACTATACACCCTGCAGACGTGGTCGGGCCTCCGCAAATTCAGTGCCGCCTTCGACAAGGTCATGTCGCATGTGCACATTCGGCGGACGGGGGCCAACATCACCCCCCGGCAATCACCGCCGCCCCCCGAAGATGGGTCGGTGGGTTCCGCACTGCACATTCGGAGCCAGGCTGCCTCGGGACAGGCCTGGCGGGCCATGTGGCAGTGCTACCGGTCCCAGCAGGTTTGGTACCGGTGGCTCTACCTGGCCTTCTCTCGCTACACCACCACCAACCTCCTCTGGCGGCTTGCATAACACATCCCGTTCCATCACCACCGGGTGCGTCTGTCTGTCTGTCTGTCTGCTTCTCGCCATCGTTTTCTTCTCGCCAAATTCCGGCGCAAGGCCTCGCAATGTTCCCCAGAGGGTGAAGTCCGCCACCGAGGGGGGGGAAAGGAAAAATCGAAATGACGAGGGGGATGGAGACCCACGATCGGCACGTCCTGTCGCAGGCCAAACCCGTACGGCTGGATGGCCCTGCCCCGGGGAGCGCCATCGAAGCCCGAGGTGCTGGCGCGATGGTGTTCGCGCATCCCATCGAGCACGCCCTTCATCCATCTCCTCAGAGAAATATCGACAACTTGGGGTGCTGCCGGCCGGCCGGCCACACAAGCAGCGGCGGTCTTGCCGAGGAACAGCCGCGTTGATGCTGGTTGGGGAGACAGCGGGACCATCAGCTGGTGTCGGCCAGGGCCGGGATGAGGTACGTCATGTACAGATCGTCCAGCAGCAGGTGGATGGCCAGCGCACGGCCCGAGAAGAGACCTGGTCGGTTGGTTCGTGTCACGCGCACCACACAAATCACAAGAAGGGGGGGGGAGTCGACATGAGGGGACATGAGGCATGAGCGTGGCGGAGAGACATCGGGAATCAAGTGTAGATGGTCCCCCGATCAGGGAGGGAAGGGGGAAGTGAGATTCGGGAGCAGCAGACATGCGATGACGTTACTGGGGAAGAGCATGTGGCTCCGGAGCACCTGTACAAACTTGCGGATGTCCACCCGGACCTCGGCGCGCCGATCCGGGTCGCGGGCGGGAGGGCCCTGGCCGGCTACGCCGTGAGTGCACGGGGGAAAGAAGGATGTGAGAAGAGGTGCGAAAGATATGTCGGGGTGCGGACCGAGGGGCGGGTGGGTCAGGCCCTGATAAAACGTGGCCAGGGTCACCATGGGGGTCTCCATCCGGATGGATAGCCGCCCATCCATGTTGGCCACAACCGCGAGTTGGGTCCCTGATGTGGCGGTGGCGGATGAGTGGGCGTGACACCACAAAGACAGGCCAAGAGCTTTGTACCGATCGACAATGTCGTGGAAAGACCGAAGTGATGGCAGGCAAATTTGGACCTACGGGAAGGAGTTGGCGGGGCCGAGACCAGAGGCGGGGTTGGTCAGACATCGGCTGTGTCGGCTATACGGAGACAAGACCCCACATTGTCAAGAGGAGAGTAAAGGGCAGAAAAGTCCCAGACATGTTGGAGGATCGATCAATCTCCGAAAATCTTCGTCCGAGAGGACGGCAACCGCAACGTCTTGTGTGATTGAGACATCCTATCGTGGATGAGAGTGGCCACTGAGACGCTGGGGAGAGACCTCTTTTGGTGTGATTCGGAAGGTCAGGAAGGGAAGTCCGTCCTTTTTGCACAGCTTCACCGTGACTTCTTGGCTTTTGGCATTCGACCTAAGGGAGAGTCAACTCGCGAAAAAAGGAAATAAGCAACGAGACTTGAGAATATGCATGAGGTTTCCAAGATCGGCCTCGATATAGATACAATTTTTGGAGCGACTTTCGATCGAAGTGTTCCGGAAAAGAGTGTCCTATCAAAGCCAAAGAGGCCTCCCGAAAAGGGTTGAAGGAATGCAGACCATATTGAGTTCGCTCCAAACTTTAATTCCACTCTGGTCGGGAACCAGGAAGATGCGAAGCTTCTCGGGCGAAAGACCGAGGATAATATCCTTTCCGATCTTTTCGATTGCTTGGAGGAGCTTGAGAAAGTATGGTACATTTGAAATTGTTGTCTTGAAGCGCATGTCCGATCAGAAAAAACCAACGGTTGACAGAAGGAGGTTGACAGGGGGTTTGTCGGCTAAGTTCGGAGTGTCTGACCCTGGTTCGATTGCTCTCGAAGAGTGGTTTGTCGTGGAAGAACTTGGCGGAGGGACATATGGAAGAGTCTGAAGTCTTGTATTGATGGCTGCATCTGGTCGTTAGGTCTTCAAAGTGGGATGCAGGCAGCTCCCGAATCAGTTTTACGCCAAGAAAGTACTCAGGAACATTGATCAAGCTGCATTTGAGAGAGAAGGTCTCCTCCACTTTCACTTGGACAAATTTTGACCGCGATTTTTCTCATGGCATACAGTTAACGCACAGCAGCTTGCAAATGACAACGAGAATGTCTTGATTCACCCTCATCCTCGAACTTCCACGCTGAGACTCATCCTTCATAGATTGTTCATATTTTTAAATTCTCCAAACCTGTTGGCCGGGCACCCGAGATCATTTTGGAATTATGCGACAAAGGAAACCTGTTTCAAATGATCGAGCGGCGTGTCTGTTGAACGTCCGGTCTTCTTCACCTTCTTCGGCCCCCAGGAACTGGGTCCGCTTTGCCCCCGGGTCATCGGGTTCTACTTCCGGCAACTCTGCAACGCCCTGGGGGCCATGTCCCGGCTTGGGATGCTCCACCGAGACCTCAAGCTGGATAACCTCTTCCTCGACAAGGACTTTAATCTGAAGGTCGGTTCCGCGAGCGCCCGGGGCGAAGGCTCAGTTGTGCTTCCCCCACCCCGGTGCCAGGTGGGCGACTTCGGGATGGCAAAGCGCTTGGCGTCTGACCAGGTGACAGCCACTCGGTGCGGATCCCCCGAGTACATGGCTCCCGAGGTCTGCGATTGTCCTCGGCGCGGCCCTCAACCCCCACTGCCAACAGCCGGCACCCCACGTCTCAGAGTTCAATCATGCCGCATTTGTGCTCACGCTCCTTCCCTGTCTCCCCCGCCCGGGGCGCGTCAGATCCTGAGCGGCCAGGGCTACGGGGCTAAGGTGGACATCTGGTCGGCGGGCATCATCCTTGCCGTCCTGATTCGGCGCCAGTACCCCTTCGTCGGTTTCGCCTCCATGGAAAACTCCTCCTTTCGGGCGTTCCTTGAGCCCACCAGCCCCGTCTGGGCCGAGGTGACCGCCCACATGGGCGATCCGCGATGCACGGACCTGCTCCGGGGCATGCTGGCAGCCGACCCCGCCGCGCGCCTCTCCATCGAGCAGGTTCTGGCCCACCCCTGGGTGCAGAGCCTCCCTGCCCCGGCATCCGAGGCGGCCTTCATCAAGGCGACCATGAGCCAGCGTGAATGGTGGCGCAACCAGCTCTTTCCGTCGCGCCCGCGGCCCCTGCCCGTGCCAGAAACCAGCCGTCCCGAGAGATCCCCCGGTGTTTCTTAGATGGGCACCGAGGAGCCGCTCGCCCTGCCGGCGCTGCCCGTGCTGCCCGACGGGGCCTGCGTCACGACCCGCTTCGATCTGGTCGAGGTCGCCGTGGATGTGCTCCAGAGCCGTCTGGCGGCCTGCCTCGGGTCCCTCGGCGGCCGGCCCGTCGCGTGGGAGGAGACGTCCCTGCAGGCCGTTCTGGGGATGCCTCCCTCGGGCCAGCAGCAGCTGGAGGTGCTGCTGCGTCTGAACCTGGCCAGGGAGTCGCCAAAGGTGATCGTGCTGCGGGTGGACCGCCTCGATGGCGACGGGTTCATCTACGGCGGGCCCTTCCTGGACCTGGTCCGCCAGGAGGTCGCAGAGTGGCTTACGGCCCCCCTGGACGACGACTAAACGAGCGGGCCCCTGGCGTTCCGGCTTGCGCCTGTTGGGTGGCGAGAGTTTGCACGAAAAAATCTTCTTCTGCCTTCTGTATTTCGGTCTTCTTCTCCTTCTACTTCTTCTTCTCCTCCGCCCAAAGAAAGACCCAGCTCTCGACTCGAGTTACAGCCTGCTCCTCGCGCACAAGAACGCAACGACAAAAAAATGGCGACTTTCTTCTTTCCCCACTTCTTTCCCCCTGTTTGACAACATTCGGGCAACTCTGATGAAAAAGGCTCCTGGGTGTGGGTGTGACGACATTGCCAAATTCGAAAATCTGAAAGCCAGCGGGATTCCCCAGCATGATTTTGAGAATCGGGTTGACGAGTGAGAAGAGATCTTCGAGGTGGCAAGATGCACGACGGTGGCAGGGATCCCGCAGTCGGGTGGTCAGAAAGCGAATTTATTCAGGCGTGCCATCCGCCTCCTGAGCCCCATGACGCGGAGCCCGAAGGGTCCCTGCCCCACGATGGTCTCAAGCTCCCTGAGCCCAGTCGCAATGATGTCCAGTGCCCGGTCAGTCAGCAGCGTGGCTCCCTGCAAGTTCAGGCGCCTCAAATGTGGGTACTTGCCGCACAGCTCGGCCAACGCGGCGTCCGTCAACTGGGCGGGCACGAAGCCCTGCGAGGTATCGAAGAGGGTCAGGGGTGGGCAGGGCGCCCCGTCCGCGGGGTGGAGCAGGGCATCGGGGGGGATCGGGGTGGCCATCTCGAAGACCAGCTCGGTCATCCAGGGGTACCGGGCCAGGAGCCGGGGGATCACGGCCGGGGTGAGGGCGGTCGTGGGGGTGGAGAACTGGTAGGACCGGTACAGGGCGAGCCGGCGGAGGTGGGGCAGGTGCTGGAGCACCTTCTCGAGGTCCTCATCGGTGAGCGGATGCCCGTCGGGGCAGCGGAAGTCGTTGATCCGAAGGGACTCCAGGGTGCGCCCGACCAGCCGGGCCAGGGCCATCAGATCGGAGGTGACCAGCCGACCCAAGGTCAGGCCGCGCAGCTGTTTGGCGGGGGCGAGGGCCCTCACCAACGCATCGGAGTGTTCCAGCCACTCCAAGTGGGTGAGCTGGGCAAGCATGGCTGCAGGGGGTGAGGGGATCATCCCCGGGTGAGCGATACTGTGCAGCTCGGGGAGGAGGGGCCCGTAACGGCCCAGGTCCCAACAGAACCCGGGTGTGTGCAAGAGGTGCAGATGTCGGAGGGTGCCATCGACCACCAGTTTGTCGAACTGTGCATCGAAGTCTCTCGAGCCGCAGGTTAGCTCGACCAGCCGGTGACCGCGGAGGATGGGTAGCACTTCAGACAGTGAACAGCTGACGTGTAGGGCGTTGAGTTTGGGCCAGAAAGTTGCGAGGTCATCGCCTCGGATGGGATGGCTGACTGAGAGACAGGAGAGCGACCTGGACTGGAGATGTGAGATTTTCGTTGAGGAATCACAAAGCAGACTCGAGGTTCGGGCAGGAGATACCTGCTTCTAATAAAAAACTTCGGTTGAACGCCACACAAGAATCAAAAGAGAGGGCACGAATCGTTGGCCCGAACCGATGCAAGAGCGTTCCGACGGATGAAAATGTGGTTCGCCCAGCGTAGAGCCCGAAGTTGATCCCGAGCATTTGCTCAGAGCGGTGAAAAAAACCCGGGTCGCTTAAAACAGAGCGCCACAAGGAATTGACAAGGGCAAGAGAGTAAAGATCTTCGAGACTCATCCAACCGCCAGAGTGCAACTGCCGGATGACATGGAGCCAAATCTCAGGTGGAAAATCAAAGTCGGAATGTGGCACGTCACCTTCGAATTCAGTTAGAACTGTCGCCAAACTGAAGAAAAATGAACACGCTCGAATGAATGCCAGGAAGAGGGAATTTCTCCCCTGCGGTTGGGTCTACTCGAGCGCCTTTTTCGAGGACATTCTCTACCACTATGGTGAAGCTCCAGAAGCCCCGTCACGGCCGCTATGAGGGTATGGTTGACTCTAAGAGTCTGTTGGGGTTTTTTGAGAGCAAAGCCGTTGTTTCTCTTGGGAGAGGGAAAGCCAAGAAACATCTCTGATTCCATTCCATCTTTCCCCCCTTCCCAAACTCTCTTCCCCATGCAGCCGCCAAGGCCCGCGGCTCCCACCTCCGCGTCCACTTCAAGGTTAGTTCGCTTTTTCTTCATTGCCGAGTGTTCAATCCTCTTTGTGCTTAGTCTACTCGCGAGACTGTTGGTGCCATCCGCGGCCTTGAGCTCCAGAAGGCCAAGCGCTTCCTGAAGGACGTTCTTGAGCACAAGCAGGCTGTTCCCTTCCGTCGCTTCACTGGCGGTATCTCCCGTCACGCCCAGGCCCACCCCCACAAGTGGTCCCAGTGCGGCTGGCCCGAGAAGAGCGCCCGTTTCGTTCTTGACCTCCTGAAGAACGCCGAGTCCAACGCCGAGGTCTGCCGAAATCTCACTCCCAATCAACAATAGCTCACATTTCTTTAGTCCAAGAAGCTCGACACCGCCAAGCTGACCGTTTCCCACGTTCAGGTTAACCAGGCCCCCACCCAGCGCCGCCGCACTTACCGCGCTCACGGCCGCATCAACCCCTACGTCTCTTATCCTTGCCACATTGAGGTCATCCTCACTGAGAAGCAGGAGGCCGTCCCCAAGCCCGCCGATAAGCAGTAAAGCAAGTCCGGGGAATAGTTGAGAATTGTCCTCTTTACCTTCTCGTCTTGACGGCACTTGAACTTCACTGTCCTTCTGGATCCCACGGAGTTTTGGCAATCCTCACTCAGGGCGTTCGTGAAGATCTGATCACGCCCTTGTTGGGATAAAAACCGTTCTCATTTTCTGGATCTGGCCTCGTCATCAAGAGGCTTATTGAACGCACCTAAAAGGGAAAGGGGAGGTGTAAGTCGCCAAAAAAAAACACAACAACTTGATGAGTCCCGACCTTTCCGATTCATGTACTGGCGATATCGCCGCTGTGGCGCTACGTACACGGCTCCCTCCACATTCCCCTCAACGTTCTTGCCCTGCAAAAGAACAGAAGGTGTGTGTGTGTGTGTGTGTGTGTGTGGGGGATGCAGACCTTTGTGGTCCCAAAACTGCCGGGGAATCCCATCAGTTGCATCATGGCGGCCCCCTCGGCGTCAACTTCCACTGACACGGCCAGGGATGGAGAGGGAGAGGGAGAGGGGATTGGCTGAGGTTGCGCGGGGGATGGAGACAGACCACCCTCCTCTTCCTCATCCCCGTCGCGCTTCTTGTGGCTGCGCGCCTTCATCAAAATGCTGGCCATGGCCTCGGCCGACAGCTCCCCGTCGTCGTCCTTCCTTGCCCGGGTCCCCGCGACCTCGCCCTCCTCTTCGTCATCCGAGTTTCGGTGCAAGTCGCGCTCCCGGTCGCGGGGTGCCGGAATAAACCGCTCGCGCTCCTCCTTTTCCCGATTCCATTCGCGCTCCCGTGGGCGGCGCTCGTCGCGGTCGCGGTCACCCCGGTCCCGATCACCCCGTTCCCGATCGCCCCGGTCACGGTCGCCCCGGTCACGGTCGCCCCGGTCACGGTCGCCCCGGTCCCGATCACCCCGATCACGGTCGCCCCGATCGCCCCGGTCACGATCGCCCCGGTCACGATCGCCCCGGTCTTGACTGCGATCCCCACGATCGCGGTCGGATCGGTCGCGGCCACCGTCACGCGCTCGATCGCCCCGGTCATCACCACGGTCGCGGCTCTCGCGTGCCCTCTTGGACCGATCGTTGTCGTCGTCACGTCGCCTGGGATAAAGTGTTACCAAGAGGAAGTTGGCCCGATGGGCGCGCGAACCTGTCATCAAAATCCCGGTCGCGTCTGCGTTCATCTTTCGAATCGGACATGCGGCTCGAACGAGAGTCGCGCTGATGATTTGAAGGAATATGAGTCTTCGAGAAAGGATGAGTTTCAGTTCAGACCCGACTGATCGTCGAATGGAATGGGGGGGGGGGGGGGGGGGGGCGAAAGAGTGAAGAAGAGGATTGCGAATCAGCAAGAGCAGACTCTCGGTCATCACGAGTACTGGACTCACGGCGGCGATCGCGGTCGGAATCTAGCCCGAGATTCGTGTGAAAATGACAGGAGAAAGAGAGCGGACCCATCGCGCTTTGCCGGAATGACACTTTGGTTCTTGAAGCACCGGAAGATGGCAACCCCACCGACGGCAGCAAAGTATTTTTTGGATCTCAGCCTGGAAAAATTCTTTGTAACTTTCACTGGTCTTTCTCTCAATCTGGCGGCTGTATTCTGAGCTTCTGTGCATTAGATATTTTTGTGGCCATCATTTGCTGGGCTGCGGTCATCTGCGGCACAATCTACCTCTGTGCAAGTTTTGCTGGGGTTTGGGCGTTTCGCGGGAAGTCGTGGATATACTTTCCGATCGGAGGTCCGCGTGCGACCCTCACCTGCTCGTCCTAACCCCTCCCTAGCGCTACTGACGGGCGGGGTGACGGGTGGCTTCTACGCATCATTCATCGGGATCTTCGTGGCGTTCACATATTCGCTCACGGGGTCGGTCATGAACACATTTTTCGCCTTGGTCTGGCTGTGGCTATCACCCTCGGCACCATTCTCACGCAACCCTGTGCAGGCGTGGGGGCTCATTGTCAGCGGGTATGTGTGCTTCTCGTCACTGATCGTTTTCTGAGCGGCCGGTTTTCTCCCTTCGCGGGCCGTTCTGCCCCCGGCCGGCTGGTCGCCAACCATTTACCGTGACCTGGCAGCGCCCCCTGCGCCGCCGCGCCGTCGAAATCGCCCATCTGATCCTGTGCGACCAGCACAGGTCTCGCGCCTGCGGCCTCGAATGCGATTCGGTCGTCCCGCCGCTGGGACCTGGAGGTGATTGAGATCTTCCGATTGGTTGGTTCCGTCGCGGCCTCTTTGAGCCGTCGTTCGCTCCCTGCGGGGCTCGACATGATCCCATCTCCGAATGGGCGAGAAGACAGATCGAAACCCGCATTTTCTTCGGAAATTGCGATTAAGTTTCGATGGCGAATGATGAGGGCATACCTTTTCCCTGGAGATCCTGCGCAATCAGAGGGGAAAATGGTCTGTCGGGGCGTGCCCACCATCCGTCTCTTCGCGCCTTCCCTCCACTTCTTTCCCTCCGTCCGCAATCCCATTGGCATCCGTCTCCTCTGGCCCATCCTCACCCCAGTTTTGTTTTAGGGTTCGATGGTCGCCCCCGCGGCGCGAGGAGGCCTGTGGCGGATCCATCCAGTTATCGACCCCCGGCCTCCCCGATCTGGGGGACAGGCGCCTGGCGGACTCCCTCGAGTCCCCCTCCTGGCCGCCCTCACCAGGCGCGGCACCGGACCTGAACTGCCCCTTTCTCGCCTGCTCTTTGGGTCCGACCGACGCCGGGTCCGCCGTGGGATGCCCCCCCCCAAGCAAGAGGCTCGCGCCTGGGTGTCTCGATGGCGCGTTGAGAACGAGCGGATGCCTTGCCGGCATCTCCTCGGCGCCCTGCCATCTCTCCATCCTCCCCCGGCTCGCGGCCTCCGGTCCCCGGGCCAATGAGGTGGGGGTGGCCCAGATCTGATTTGGCAACGTTTCAGAGCAGGAAACAGTTTTATTCGTCGCATCGGGGGGCGGCTAAATCAACGCGAGTGATGGGGGGGGGGGGGGGGGGGGGGGGGACCACCACTAACCCTCCGGGGGGAGGGGGATTTATCGATAGGTGCACCGAGCGTCAGGGGGCAGCACAAGTCGACGAACGGCTGCGAGAAAGGAGAACGCCCGAAGGCGGTGACGACGTTCGATTGTGAAAAACGACAGCTAACGCAGGCCAACCAACAACCCGTCACCAATGGTGTTCAACATGTGGCACCCGCCTCAGCCAGGGAAACCGCGCCGTCAGCGACCGGCCCGTCCATAGCTCGGTGGAGAGGTGCAGGTTGGGCGGGACATGGCCCTCTGCCGGGTCGAGCCGCTCGAGCGCCTCCTCGCCGCTGACGGAGAGCATCTCCAGCAGCGGGCAGTCGAACACCATCGAGCGGAACCGGGTCTCATCCAGGACCAGTCGCTTGAGGATCGGGCAGGCCAGCACGAGGTCGCACGGGGAGGTGAGCCTTTCGAGGCGGAGCTCGGCCAGCCGGGGCAGCCTGCCCAGGGCCGCAGCGAGCCGGGGCCAGGCGGAGAAGGTTCCCTGCAGGCAGACCCGGCGCAGGCGGGACCCCAGCAACTCCAGCACCCCGGCTGGGTCCTCCATGAGCGATTCGTCCTTGGAGATGGTGCAAAAGGGCGGAATTGCAAGTTTGAGGTGGATCAGGGGCGGGGCCGGACCCCCCGCGTCGGCCAGGCCGAGGCCGACGAGCGTTGACGCCTCAAGTTTGAGCGCCACCAGAGCAGGGCAGCGGAGGGTTACCCAAACACCGGTATTGTTCGAGGGGACCTCGAGGCTGAGGGAGCGGAGCCCGGGAGCGTCCACGACCAGCTCCATGTCACTGCGGAGGCACAAGACTTGCACCTCGAGCCGTTCAAGCTGGGCGGGCAGTTGCAGGGTGCGGCCATGCACAGGGATTTGAGCTGAAAGATGACGGGACATGGCGGTCGCGGAGACGCTCAGGGACAGGCGGGTCAGTGAGTCAGAGGCGAACAGGCGCCTCAAGATGGCCGGAGTCTTGATGGTACCGACTCGGGGTGATAGATCGCACAACCGGGGCGCCAGGTCCAGGAGCTGAAGCAAAAAGGGCGAGCTGAGGCGATCCTGACTCCGCACTCCGCGCACCCGGGCCAAATGGGGCATGGATGTGGCCCGGAGGTGGCATGGTGTGCGGCTGAGCCCGCGCAAGCCCGGGAGCCCCTCAATGGAACGCAGCTGGGGGCAATTCAGCACGAGCTTCCCTATCTGCGTGTCGAACCCGTCGTGTTCGGGCAGGGCGAGCTCCTCCAAGTAGGGTCAGCTCCAACGTGGTCTCTTGCAGACGCAGGTTGTGGACATCGAGACACAGGGTGCGAAGTCGCTGACCGGCGATGCGAACCAGCGGGATCAGGCAATTTGTTTCGGGGGGTGAGGATTTGGGGGCGCTGCAGATGGACCGCGAGGTGTTCCAGCCGATCCAACAGACCGGGCGTCAGCAGGCGAGCGAAGACCGCCTCCTGGGAGGGCTCCGTCAGCCCGGCACCAACCATGATCACCGTGAGGTCGGTCAGGTGGGGCAGGCAATTCAGAGGGTCAAGCAGCCTCGAGACATGGGCGGCTTCAGTCCCCGGCGTGTCGCAAGCACCGAGGATGACGGTGCGCAGGGTGTTCCTGTTGGCGCCGATCAGCCGGGCAAAGGTCGCCTCAGCCGAAGGGCCGCACCGCAGGGACAGCTGGAGTGTCTCCAACTGGCAAAGGCCCACATCAGCCAGGCTCTCGGAGGTATTGGAGCCCAGAAGGCGGAGCTGAGTCAGCCGAGAGGCGATGGGACGCAGGGAGTCGTATGAGCACCACCCCAATGTCAGGTGTTGCATGGAGGTCAGGCGTGCAATGAAAGACGCATCGATCGGCACGTCTCTATTTCCACTCATTGGGGCATGGAGATCCGTGAGGACGCCCGCGATCGGCAGGAGGGCGTCTGTTGGCACGTGGGAAAGCGGCAGCGTGTGGTGCAACACGCGAAGCCGGGGACAGGACCGGCCCAGGGCGACCAGAAGAGCATGGAAACTCGTGTGAAGCGAATCAGTCCAGAAAACGTCGTCCTCCGGGTCCAGGGGAATGCGTCGGGTCATGATGATGAATTCATCCGGTCCGCCCAGGTGGAGCTGCTCCAACCCGGGCAAATGGCCCACGATGCCCGCCAAAGTCGCCATGAAGACGCGGGCCGCCGAGGCCGAGGGGACATTGAGGACTGCCAGCTGGCCGTGGTCGCCGAAGGCCTCGCTCACCCAGGGGGCGCAGGCGGCCTCCTCGCCGCGGCGCCTGAGGGGCAGAACATCACCACAGGGTAGGGTCAGCTGGACCAAGCTTTTGCAGGGGCCCACCAGGGCGGCCAGGGCATCGGGGGTGGGGATAGTGACCTCGCCGATCAGTGGGTCATCCTCATCGCGGAAGAAGGACATCTCGCGGGGGGCGCCTCGGATGGCGGTGCGCGTGGCCCTGCACAAGCTCAACAGCTGGATGTATGTGCGCAAGGGTGACGCCGATGCCTCCACCATGCCCGGAAGGAGCTCGGAGGGCAGACATAGAAGGAGCGACGCGTCATCAACATCAACAACAGCAACAGGTGGCATCAAGTTTTGCCGAGCTTTTGGCTTTGCTTTTGGCACTACTGCGATCACTGTCTTTTTGCCGCTTGAAGGGGGGAAAAGGCGTCATGCAGAACAGTCAATGGGAAGTGGGACAGACAATGCGATACCGGATGAGGAATTCCTTATCTTTTTTCTCCTTTTCTCTTCACCCATCATCAGACCACTGCGAGAATTTGAGTTTGAATCTTCCAGCTGTCTACATGTCGAGGAGGTTGGGCAGGCTATCTCTCTCTCGTTTTTCTCTCCGGCTTTTGTTCCTTTTCCCCGGGCCAGCACGTTTTTCATCATGTTTGCCAAGTATGTATACAGCCTCGGAGGAGGTGACCTTCAATATAATCGAGGGATTTCACAAATTTAAACTGTTGACGGGTCGTTTACGTTGCATGTGTTTCGTGACAAGACGACCGAGGGCAGCCATCTGGCTTTGACTTGCGGTCAAATCGATGCGCAGGCAGAAACTCCTTTCCCAATGCGCCCACCACACCCGCAGGCACCACAGCCTCGCACCCAAGCAGCATCCCCGCCCACGTTCTATTTCCAGGCTGCCATCGGTGGCCCGGATGGTTGCGTCGACGACACCCGGGGGTGATATCCGCTCCATCGCCCCAGAAGAGCATCCCGTAGCCGGGTCGGGTACCAAGGGGCCACTCGATCCGCATCTGGAAGTCCGGTCCCTCGGACACCCCAGGTCGGACGCCCCAGTTCTCGTGGTCACCTTCATCGCGGTCACTGGGTGGGGAGGAGGCCGCGCGGGGGGTGGGACAATCGAAGTCGGGCGACGGATTTGAGCAACAACCTGCGAAGGGGCGGCACATGCGGTTTTTTTATGGCGGCACATTCCCCCACGCCCTCCCACTGGCCATGCCCCCTCCAGTTGGGTCAAACAGAGCGGAGCGGTGTGGGGGCGACACTTCGGATGCGTGAGCCGTGGTTGGCATTCACAGAAAGAGGAGAAAGGGAAGCCGAGACTCGCAGAGGGCGAGCAGCCGCACAAGTGGCGCCTGGGGCGTCCGTAGTCGCCGATCGATGCCCCGCAGGGACTCAAACAGGCCCCCCTCGACAAACTCCTCGAGCAGGGGCGAGTGGGCGCTGATGAGCAGAAAGAGGGTATCGCAGTAGAGCTCCAGGACCCCCATGTCCACCGAGATGAGTGGGTTCTCGGGCAACTGGCACAGGAGCTCGACAATCCCACCAGCCCCGAAGGCCACCGCGTTGGGCGGGTTGTTGAGAGTCAGAAATTCGACCGACCGCAGGAAGAGCTGCATCATGTAACCATCCGAACGGGCCCAGAACCGCTCCATGATGCGCACCAGAAAGTTGCACGTGTGCGCCGCCCCAAAGACAGCAACCGCCGATGGGTCCCGCATGGCGAAGACGCTGATGATGCGGAAGTACTCGGCCGCCACCCCGTGTCCATCGCCCACAAAGTGCTGGCCCACGAGTCTCGTCAAGGCCTGGCTCATCCCTGCCTCGGTGAATGCGGTCCCATTGGAGGCATGCCCAAAGGCCAGGTTGGCCGCAGCCCGGAAGTAGTGCTGGGCGACGTCACGGTCTTTGGTGACCAAGAGCCGGTCAATGAGACGTGTCAGAGGAACGCACAGCGAGCCCAGGGCGGTGGCATTCTCGGGATTGTTGGTGGCCAGGTTGGCGATCAGCTCCAGGTACTCGGTCAGGGTCAGGGAGACATCGACCACCGCAGGGTTGCCCGCCAGCACGGCCAGTTTTGGACACACGCCGGCCTGGCCCAGAGCGACCCCGTTGGTGGGGTTGTGGAAGACCAGAGTGGCTGCTGCCCGGAACAGGAATTGGTAGACCCGAGGATGGTTGAATCCAGCCGTAAAAAGGTCCCAGTGCTGGGCAATGGAAGCAGTCATGGCCCCAGCCTCAAAAGAGGCCGCATTTGCGGCGTTGTTGAGAGACAGCCCAGCGACGAGATAGAAGAACCGAGCGGCAACCCCCGGGTTGGTCTGGACCAGAGGCGTATGTATCATCTGGCAGAGCGCAGGACAGAGGCCCGCGGTCTGCCCAAAAAAGGTGGCATTGGTCGGCGAATTGTAGCTTAAGTTTGCGATGGCCCGAAAGAGCTCCTCTGCCCCGGGCGGGTTGGCCGAGAAGGTCACGGGGAGGTCCATGAACCTGAGTAAAGTCTTGCCCAGTTCGAGGATCCCAAAAGCCTCGCAGGTTTCGTCGTTGTTGCAGGAGATTGAGCCGATGGTGCGGAAGAGCTCCGTGGCCAAGTCCTTATGCTGGGTGACCAGGGGCTGCCTGGAGAAGCGTGTGATGGCCTCGCAGATGGCCGCCCGGCGGGTGTTGGCGATGTGGTTGTAGCAGAGTTGTCCGATGGCACGGAGCAGCTGGGTGGCCAGAGACGGAGCGAGGGTCGCCACCACATAATGGTCGAGCAGCGGGCACAGAGCCTGACATGCCCCGGCCTCCCCGAAAAGGGTGGCTGTGGGGAAGTGGTTGCTTGCGCAAAGATCAGCGATCGTCTTAAAAAGTTCCTCGGCCACCTGAGTGCTGGCCACAATCAAGGGACCGCCTGCCATCTGCACCAAAGCATGGCACAGCTCATCGCGGACGGCCGAGGAGCAGCTGGGCCAGATGATCGCCCTGAGCAGAAGAGCTCGAGCCTTTTTCACCAAGGTTAGAGCCGCCGGGTAAGAGGGTGGTGGAGCAGGTGGAGGTTCGGGCAAGGGGGGTGCGGAGTTGATGAATGGACTGCGAAACACAGAGAGCGTGTTCAGAAGTAAGCATGATTGCGGAGGATACAGCCACACAGACTCGACACCCGGCTCAGAGAGGCGAAAAAGTTGCAATTCTGATATTTCTTCAGCTATACTGGACCATTGTCTCTCAGTGGTAAGTATTTGCGGACACCCTGTGATCCAGGAAGGATGATGGGCCCAAAATAAAAAAAAAGGAAATGGACCTTCCCCTTTTCTGTACACGAGAAAGAACTGACTTACGTTGCTTCGGAGACCGGTAATTCCGAATCTGATGGCAAACCAAGAGGTAAAACCGTCAAACTCGGAATGTTGCGGACCGGGCTTCGATTTCTGCCTGGAGGGATTGGAAAGTCGGGAGAGTTTGAAACCAAATGCGAGCCCGCTCCCCCTGATATGTAACAAAAACTCCCTTGGGCGGTCGTGTCACCGGCTTTTTCTTTTTGACTGGCTTCTTCGGCGACATCAATGACCCGATTGGTGATACCGACTGGCGCCTCCTGGCGAAAAAAAGGGAAAAGGCCTTTCTCCAGGCTTTCGTTTGCCCTTCAATTGAAACAACACTCACAGTCGAACATCGAACATCGATCTTCCTCAATATTACCACGAACAAACGGCATTTTAACGCCCACTGCATAATGGCAATTGCCACTTTGTCCCCGGGCCAACACGTTTGTCTCCTAATGGGACCCCCATGGCGTAATTCCGAAGATTGCCATCATCTGCGATCGGCGGCAACGAGCCAAAATACCAATGGATTCGGAAGACCAACAAGAACGCCAAAAAAGTTTTGTTGATGAAGACCGAGGAGGTCGGAGGAGAGCACCACCTGCGGGAAAGATGACGTTTCCGCTTCTGCCAGACCGGGACCCCACAGGGTCCTTCCGAACTTCAGCTGGGGAGAGGAGGGGGGGAGAGGAAGGGTGACGGCTCGCCATCACGCCACGTTGTGGCCTCAAATCCGTTGTTGGGACATTTGCAAGTCGGGTTTTTCGCTTGAAACCTCTGAATGACAACCTCTTGAAATGTGGCGCAACCAGCCGAACACCTCGGTCGCAGCCACCACCCGGCAAACAGGGAACAACAACGGGACTTTCCACCTGCGATGCGGATTCCACTTTCACGCAGCGTCAAGGTGGCTGTCGTTTTCGGGTATGGGATTTTTGTTATGATCACTTGCGGCCTGATGTACGCCTACGGATCGTATGGCAAGGTGCTCAAGGATACTTTTAACTGGTCTCAGGCGGATGTGGATCTGATCGGCGCCATGGGCAACTTGTTCAACTTTCTTATTGCTTTTCCATGTCAGTTACCCGCTTTCTTCCTCGGTCTTCAAAACTATTTTTTCATCATCTCCAGCTGGGCTGGCGGTCGATCACTTCGGCGGCCATCGCACCGTGATTTTCTCGGCTTCCTGCACTTTCTTGGGATTTCTCTTGATGTTCCTTTGTGTGCCGCCATCCCCCGGCGCACCCGCCCCCATGACTGTTCCCCCTGCCGTTTTCGGGCTCTTTTACGGCCTGTGTGGGTTTGGCTGCAACTCGGCCTACAACTGCGCCATGGTGCCCAGTTTGAACAACATCAGTTCCAAGCATCGCGGGAAGGTGGTCGGCACGTTGGCCGCTGCCTTCGGGATCTCGTGCGCCTGCGTGGTCCTGATTTTCCTGGTCTGTGGTTATTTTTCCCCAGGCGACAGCCTCACCGCGTCCCATTCGTAGCTGGCCTTCCATCAGAAAGACATCCGCGGGTTCTTCCTTTTCCTGTCGCTCCTGGCCGCCTGCTGTTGGTTCCCGGGCACCATCTTCCTGCGGAAACTCGGACCCGAGGAACCCGTTCCGTCGGTCAGCGAGACCGCGCCCCTGGTCAGCAAGCAGGACGGGAAACCCGCCGCCGAGGACGATACCGCCCTGGCCGCTCAGCCCATCCTGCCCCCGGGCGCCGAGGGCCCCACCCCCCTCTCCGAGCTGGACGAGGTGTCGCATGCCCCCGGGGTCGGAGCCGCCTTTGCGCCGGCCTGCTGCCTGGGCAAAGGGGTTGGCGATTGCATGGCCCGGTCGTGCCCGGGCTTCCTGTGCGGCCCCAAGGCGTCCCGCTTCTGGGCGCTGCGGCAGGGCTCGTTCTGGCTGCTCTTCGGCGTGTTCCTCTTCAACACCGGGGTCGGCCTGACCGTCATTAATCACGCCGGGCAGCTCGTGTCGGATGAACTCCGGGCCACCATTGTCATCTTCCTCAGTCTGGCCAACTCGGCCGGTCGGTTCACCTTTGGGTCCGTTTCCCCTCCTCTCCCGGTGCCCGCCACGTTCACTCTGTTCCCCTCGACGGTCCCCTCAAAATCATGAACGGCTCCACCTCTCGTGTTGCTCATTATGTCACCTCGTCACCCACACGCTTCACCCCATTCAGGTCGTTGAGCGATTGGCTCCGGGGTAAAGTCACCAACCCGCAGCTGTTCACCTGCGCCTGCTGCATCATGTGCCTGGCCCATACCCTGCTCAAGTTCTGCCTGGATGTGGAGGCGGTGGTCATCGTGGCCTGCCTCATGGCCGCCTTCGCATACGGCGGCATGTTTTGCATCTGCCCCACGACGGTCTCCATGTGGTACGGCGCCGAGGTCCGTGTGGGCTGGGGGATGGGCTGGGGGATGGGCTGGGGGATGGGAGATGGGGGTGGGGGGGGGGGGGGGGGGTGGATGACTTGGTTTAAGGTGAATGGGGAAGGATGACATCATCTTCTCCAGTCCCCCACATTTGAGACTCTTCCTATCCGATTGATCAGTCCCTTTGCTCCACACACCCCGTCCACACCCACTCCCCCAGAACTTCGGTTTCAACTACGGGGTCATCCAGCTGGGCACGGGACTCGGGGGCATGGCCCTGAACGTGCTCATGGGGGCCATGGTGGACGCCTGGGGCGGGTTCTCCTCGCCTCTGATCATGACCGCCATCGTCGCCGCATGTGGGGCCCTCTTCTCGGTCTCCCTGTGGCCCTTTTCCAAGCGGTACCAACCCGGGGCACCCGTGCGAGAGCCGGACCCGGTCCCCGAGGTGCACGTGGACCTGTACAGCACAGAGGGTGCGACCCCGGCCACACTGGACAGGCTACAGATGGCTGCCCTCCGAGAGGAGATGCGCAAAGACGAGGAACGCAAGGCGACCGGTGCGGCGGAAACTCAACAGACGCTCGAAATATGAGCAGGCATCGTTGAGCGCCTTTCTGTTCTCTTCGTCGTGTATTTCCACCCCTCTCCCTCACCCCTGGCTCGGTCCGGAGGACGAACGGGGATGATCCTCTTCCCCTCACCCGAGCTGTTTTGAGCGCCAGTGCAGTTTCCCCCATGTGTGATCGGTATTGTGATCGGTATGAGATGTTCATCTTCCTTTCCAACGAGGTGCTTGCCAAATGCCTCGAAAATAACAATAAGTTGGAAAAAAGTAATGTGTCCGCCGAAAAAAACGACGCTCTTGCCGCTCGAGGCCCTGTGAAGATGGGGGTGGGAGCGTCGAAAATGATGGAATTCGAAAGCGGAAATTGCCACATGCGTCTGGAGGTGTGTGGGCCCGTTCGAGCTCGAGGAATGACCAACGGTAATTGTTTCCCTCCAACCCAAAGAAATTTTGTGTGAAAAAGACTTCATAAGTTGTATCACGACAGATCGCCACTGATCCGGTGCGGAGGAAACTGGTCTGTTTCCTAGAGTCAGTTTGCCTTCGACTCAACAGTTGAGAACCCCAAGATCTCTCGAATGGGCCCTCAATCGGGCCCGGTGACGCGAGTGTGACTGCGAGATTTTAATTCTCCCCAACGGCAGGGTGCTTCAGATCACAGGGGAGTCGGTTTCGGATCACAACATGGCCTTCAAGTTGCCCTTCAAAATTCCCCAGTTCAGTCGACAAAAAAAGGCGCTGATTATTTTCGGCTACGGGATCTTCGTTATGTGCACATGTGGCCTCATGTACGCATACAGCAGCTATTCAAAGGTGCTGAAGGATACCTTTGGCTGGTCTCAGGCCGATATTGCCCTGATTGGCGCAATGGGTTTGTCCGAACTACGGTTGCCAACTTACGATTTTTTTTCTGGCAGGTAATCTGTTCAACTTTTGTGCCGCCTTCCCATGTCTGTTCGGGAGTGTCCCCTCGATCCTAAATCCCCTTTTGACAGCTGGCTTGGCCGTGGATCGCTTCGGCGGCTTTCGCGTGATCGCTGTTGCCCTCTCATGTGTTGTGACGGGATTCTTTTTTATGTTCCTGTCCATGCCGAACAGTGCTGGATATTCTGTCCTTGCACTGCCTCCAGGAGTTTTTGGGTTCTTCTATGGGTCTGCCAACATTTTCTCAAGTTTTGGCCCACATGATTTTCATCGTGCCACATTTTTTAATAGCTTGGTTGGCATCGGCTGCAACAGCTGCTATAACTGCGCCATTGTTCCCAGCCTGAACAACATCAGTTCCAAGCATCGCGGGAAAGTTGTTGGTGCTTTGTCGTCGGCATTCGGTATTTCGTGCGCCCTGATGGTTCTCATCTTCCTGGTCTGTTTTTCAAATCAATGATCGCATACACATCACAACACCAAAAATAGGTCGCCTTCGGCCAAAAAGATGCACGGTCGTTTTTCTTGTTCCTTTGCATCATGGCCCTGTGCTGTTGGTCCCCCGGGATGTTCTTCCTGCGGAATCTGCCCCCGGAGAGCCAGACAAGCCTGGCTGAGGTGGCCCCACTGGTCAAAAAGGCACAACATTCGCTGAACAACGAACTTGATGGCGGTCGAACCACCCCCACCCCGGGAACACCCACCCCTCCGGGCACCCCGACGCCCCCCCGCACCCCGACGCCCACGCGCACCCCGGCACCCACCATGACCCCGGGCCCATACGAGGATATGCAACAGGCACACCCCATTCAGGCCCCAACTCCCATTCGGACTGATCCGGCCTACCGTGAAAACGACAAGATCGCCCTGCTGCCCGCCGAGCCCTCGTGCTGTCTCGGCCCGCAGGTGGGTCGGTGGTTCTCGGCGCACATTCCCTTCCTGTGCGGCCCCAAGGCAAGCCGCTTCACGGCCCTCAAGGAGGGCTCGTTCTGGCTGCTGTGCGCCGTCTTCCTGCTCAACACCGGGGTTGGGCTGACCGTCATCAACAACGCCGGGCAGCTGGTGTCGGATGAGTGGCGCGCGACCATCGTCATTTTCCTCAGTCTGGCCAACGCCGCGGGCCGGTTCACCTTTGGGTCCGTCCCGTCTGCATGTGGGGATACACACGCACGCACCCCCCCCCACACACACACACACACAGTCTCACTCATCTCATCCGTCTGCATCTCTCTCCTCCGCCCCACCCTCCACCCCCCACAGGAACCTGAGCGACCTCCTCCGGGGTAAAGTCAGCAACCCGCAGCTGTTCACCTGCGCCTGCTGCATCATGTGCGCGGCCCACACCCTGCTCAAGTTCACCCTGGCCTACGACGGGGTGGTCATCATGGCCTGCCTCATGGCCGCCTTCGCATATGGCGGCATGTTCTGCATCTGCCCCACGACCGTCTCCATGTGGTACGGCGCTGGGGTCCGTCCATCATCATGCCCCCTTGCCCGATGATGAGGCTGATGATGATTGGTGATGATGATTGGTGATAACGATCACGGGTATGGATGATGATGATCGTTGGTAATGGATGATGATGATTGGTGATGGTGATGCTGACTGAGTGATGATCATGGGTGATGATCATGGGTGATGATCATGGGTGATGATCATGGGTGATGATCATGGGTGATGATCGTGGGTGATGATCATGGGTGATGATGACTGTTTCCCGGTCTCCGACCCGTGTCCACTCACCCTCCCTCTCACTTCCTTCTTCCCCCCACCCCCAACCACCACCGCCGCCACCAACAGAACTTCGGTTTCAACAACGGCGTCGTCCAGCTGGGCACCGGCTTCGGGGGGATGTTCCTGAACATCTTAATGGGCGAGATGGTCGACGCCTGGGGCGGGTTCTCCTCGCCCCTGATTATGACCAGCCTGGTCTCTGCCGCCGGGGCAGCATTCTCTGTGGCCCTATGGCCCTATCACAAGAAGTATCTCAACGCGGCCGCCGCGGCCCCGCTGATCAAGCAGCTCAACGACATGGAGGCTGCCCGGACACCCACACCCGCGCCGGCCATGGAGATGACCCAGGTTATGGAACCGCCCGTGGTGCAGGTGCAGCGGCCGGCCATGAGCGGGGCGTACACGGACATTGCGGGCCGGGACCTGGGTTTGGCGCGCGCTTGAAGGGAGTGAACCTCTTTTTTTCACTCTCGTGCGCTCTCTCGACCCCCACGGGACAGACACCCGTCCCCAAACGCCCCGCTTGCGCACTCGCGCGGCTCCCGGGGCGCTATCCAAGCCCCCGACTGGCAGGTTTCGCCAGCTCAACTTTCCCTTTCTTCTTTTTTTCGTTAAACCTTTCCTGTCTTCCCATCTGGAGATTATCTCCGTTCCATTACTTTTTTTGCTCTCCCTCCCCGCACCACCCACCCACCACCACCACCACCATCCCTGTTCCTCTGTTTGTCGTCGCCTGCTCGTCCCCATCATCCACTTTCCGTTTCTTGTTGCCTCCACCAGCCTCCTCCTCCCCCTCCTCCCCATCCCATTTCTCACTTATCATAACAGGCTCATAATGAGCCGATCAAGCGTGCCTTGCTGTTGTGCTGTTCTGCCTGACTCCGTTCACTCCCTCCTCCTCCTCCCCCTCGCCCCGAGTGTCTGGGTGTCCCGGACCGCACGTCCGGGTGGTTTCTCTGTCGCCCCCCCATCATCATCTGTCGGTGCGTCTTCCCCCCCTTTGACGCGTTTCTCTGTGCTGGAAGTGCTTCCCCCACACATCACATCTTCCACCACCCCCCCGCACCCCCGCACCCCTGTCTGGTCTGTTTTGAGGTCCTTCTCGCCAATTTTGTTTCCTCTTCTGCTTCTGCTTCCGTTTCGTTTCGTTGCGTTTTTTCGGTCTGCTGCGTGCTGCGTGCTCGGTTTTTCAGGGTGCCAACATGCGAAGAAGATGAATTCGAACCCATCGGGGGGGTGCGGGCAGGCGGGGGGAAAGGGAATCCCAGCGTTGATGGCCCAAAAAAAGGTCCACGTCCCCATTTCCCGCCCGCCCTCTGACACGAGGGAGTTGCATTCAGATGATCCCTGTCGACCGAGTCACGCCAGGGCCACACACCATCACTGCCACACCCGTCGACGAGGGAGAGATCGAGCCATGTCATGCCGGCCGCAACGGGACAGTGCCGCCTCGCACAACCCGAGCCACACGGGACCACACCACCACGACCACGGCCTTAATCCACCGAGTCAGCGGGCCCGTCCCCGCAGGGCGCAACTCGAATCAGGACCCGCAGGTGGCGGACGCTGGTTGGCTGCTGCTGCTGCTGCTGCAGTTGGTGGGCCTGGCGGCATGCAATTTCGAGCACTTCGTCCAAATCCTCGGGGGGATTATGCGGCAGATAGGCCAACAGGGCCGCGAGAAACCGGGTCCCCACGGCGTCCGTCATCTGGTCCGTTGAGGCCACGACCCGCTCCAGGCCGGTGCCCTCCGGGGCATCGGGGCGCAGGTTGCGCTGAAGGAAGCGCCCGGTGTCCACCGCGTGGCCCAGGCCCAGGAGCACGACCAGGCGCGGCAGGCGGGGACAAGCTTGGTCGATGCAGTGCAGAAGGTCGGCAGGGGGTTGGGGAGAGAGGAAGTCGGGGCGGCCCGGGAACAGCCTGTCGCGTGGGCCGGCCATGAACACGAGAACATCGGGCTGGCTGGCCGCCAGGGCACCTGTCGCCCCACAGCCGCATTTGGGAATGGGAATGGTGTGGGGCGATCGGAATTCTCTCAGCAAAGGCATTGGAGTGGGCGGCATCGAGGTGTGGGCGCAGGGCATCAACATACTGGTGGTCGGTGGGGGTGGGTGGGAGGGAGGGGATGGAGGCACGATGATCATCAACATCGCCACATCATCATCTCAGATGGAACACGACGAACCTTGGAGGGGCACCAGTGACGCGTCGCGGAGGCTGACAGTTGGGACCACGATGTTCCCCCAGGTCTGTAAGCATCCCGGCGTGTGTGTGTGTGGGGTGTACGCGTGTGTGGGGGGTGGGTGGGAACAGGCAACAGATGCCCGGTGGTCACCGCCACTGCAAACTGGCACAGCATGTTCTCTGACCCGCACGACTCTCAACACACATTCTCACCGGGGGTCAGGCCACCATCATCACCACTACATCAGCGCCAATCGCCCACACCAGAAGACGGACCGCTATTCGGGCTTGCCGTTGCTCGAGGTCTCTTTGATAGCCGAATGCCAGACTCTGCGCCATCAAACAGATGAAACATGTGCGTTGACACACAGAGCAGCGATGAAACACCGATGATGATGATGATGACTGGATGATGATGATTGGATGATGATGATGATGATGATGATGATGATGATGATGATGATGATGATGACTGGATGATGATGATGATGATGATGATGATGATGATGATGATGATGATGATGATGATGATGATGATGATGATGATGACTGGATGATGATGATGATGATGATGATGATGATGATGATGATGATGATGATGATGATGATGATGATGATGATGATGATGATGATGATGATGATGATGATGATGATGATGATTGGATGATGATGATGATGATGATGATGATGATGATTGGATGATGATGATGATGATGATGATGATGATGATGATGATTGGATGGTGATGATTGGATGGTGATGATGATGATGATTGGATGATGATGATGATGATGATTGGATGATTGGATGATGATGATTGGATGATGATGATGATTGGATGATGATGATGATTGGATGATGATGATGATTGGATGATGATGATGATTGGATGATGATGATGATTGGATGATGTTGATTGGATGATGATGATGATTGGATGATGATGATGATTGGATGATGATTGGATGATGATGATGATTGGATGATGATGATGATGATGATGGATGATGATGATGATGATGATGATGATGATGATGATGATGATGATGATGATGATGATGATGATGATGATGATGATGATGATGATGATGATGATGATGATGATGATGATGATGATGATGATGATGATGATGATGATCGGATGATGATGATGATGATGATGATGATGATGATCGGATGATGATGATGATGATGATGAAGATGATGATGATGACGATGACGATGATGATGATCGGATGATGATGATGATGAAGATGATGATGATGATGATGACGATGACGATGATGATGATAACGATGATCGGATGATGATGATGATGATGATTGGATGATGATGATGATGATGCTGGTGGTGGTGGTGGTTGGTGGTGGTTGGTGGTGGTGGTGGTTGGTGGTGGTGGTGATGATGAGCTCCTTTGGGGCCCATGGATGCTGCTGATGTTCGTGTGTCGCACCTGGCTGACACAACAACCGTGAACTCTGGGCAGGTGTCGCGACAAACAAGAGGAACCCACGCCAAATGCACACAGACTGACCTCGGCGTATCTGCGCGCCCGTTCGACAGTGGATGGGTCGCGTGCCTGCGTGACCACACTTTGAGCACGCGCCACCTTCTCGCGGGCCTCCTCGAGCTGAGAATGAGGAGCGAGCGATGAGGTCCGGCAACACAACAGAGAACGTGAGAGTGTGTTGGAGAGCGTTCCATTTTCCGGGCCCCTCGGTGGCCCGGTTTCCGGAATCTGAGAGATGTAATCCGATGAGTCAGTGGATGGAGCAGGATGGAGTGGAATGGCGAGGGGAGGGCAGGCCTCCATTGGCGAGTGCCCACGTGCAGCGGCGTGTGGGGCGACGACGGACCGGGTCAACCCAGCGCTCTTCTTCTCTCCCCCGCACCGGTTCCAGCATTCCTTGGCTGCTGCACCAACGGGCCAGGTTCCACTGGTCACTTTTGGGGTCAGATGTCACCACGAGGACCCTCAGTGGAGGCTGCGGCATGGACGCGGGATCGGCCGGAGGAGGGCAGTGCAATGGAACGGGCTGTTGTTGAGGCCCTGACGGTGGCCCCTCGTCAAAGGGCTCCAGCGCGGGCGGGCGGTCGATGTCCTCGCACAGGATCAGCTCGGTGGTCCGGCAGCGGTCACATACCGCAATGGGCAGGACATTGGGCATTCGCCGGCCTTTGAGCAGGCAACGCGTGCAGAAGGCAGGCACGCCGCATCGGTCCGAGGGCATGCCGAATTCAGTCAATTGGGACAGATCGTCGTCAAATGTGCGAGTTGCGGAGCTCCGGAGGACGGGCAGACAGGACAGCCGGGTGGCCGAGTCAGGCAACACCACTGCCTCGTCGTGTATCATCACCGCCGAACCGTAATTGCACTCCCGACAGGCCCAGGCCAGGCGGAACTGGGACTTGCGGGGAGGCGAACATTCGCAGCGGAACTCGTGGCTCCGCTCCCGAACGGCGTCCGCCAAGTCACACAGCCGGACCCCCCGGAAATACATCTGCAGATTGCGGGCCGATCGCATGATGACCGGAGCGATCAATTCAGGCTTGCTGTGGTCGGTTATGGGCGCCGCGGGCCGATGTCCAATGTACCCAAGCGAACGGGCCTCTTCGGCCGTCATCCTGGCCTGGGTCAGCGCCTCCAGGGCCACATCAGGCCTGGCCGGGTTGCCCCGGGAAAGCGCGCTCAGGTACCGATTGAGCTCCGGCGCCTTCTGAAAATGACCCACCAGGCGCCACACGTCGCGAAGCCCTCTCCACAGAGACCGCATGAAGAGGTCTGGCTGGGTGCTGCCGGATGTTTCACGGGGCCACCGGTGCAGGATGGCCAGGGGCGCGAAGCCGGCGCTGGTGAAGATGGCAAGGAGATCGAGGGCAAGGAAGGGCCGCAGCCGAGGCGCATTGGGGGTGCGCAGGATGAGGGCGTCGCGGGTGGTGGGGCACTCCAGAAGAAGCACGTCGGGCCGATGGGCGATCAGATGCGCTGTGTGGGTGGGGGGGGGGGGGGGGGGGGACCCCGACATTATCATCATGATGATTGATCGCCGTGTATTTGCATCATTTGCACCACAACAGCACCACATACGACCCTTATGGGCAGATTCAATGCAGGGGCAGACCGAGGAGCGTAGACGGGGTTGCATTTTCGAGAATCACAGTCCGGATGGCCGCACCCTATGACCAGGGAGGAGACGATGATGACTGGATGATGATGGTTGGGTGGTGGTGGTGATGATGATGATGATGATGATGATGATGATGATGATGATGATGATGATGATGATGATGATGATGATGATGATGATGATGATGATGATTGGTTGATGATGATGATGATGATTGGATGATGATGATGATGATGATGATGATGATGATGATGATGATGATGATGATGATGATGATGATGATGATGATGATGTGATGATGATGATGTGATGATGATGATGATGATGATGATGATGATGATGCTGATGATGATGATGATGATGATTGGATGATGATGATGATGATGATGATGATGATGATGATGACGACGACGACGATGATGATGATGATGAGGGGGTGGAGATGAGGTGTGGGGATGACGGCGTGGGGATGCTCACGATTAGGCAGAGGATGACGGCCCCGCCAATGCCATGCGACAATGCAGTTGGGCCAGTCGGGGAGCGGACTGTGTCGGAGGACTCGGGGGAGTTCTCCCAGGCATCATCGGACGGTGGGCCGCAGCATGCCAGCAACACCACGGTCGCGCCTCGGGCTCGGGTGCCCGGGCCTTCTTCTCCCATGCGGGCCACCGGCTTCGGGAGGGGAAGTGGCGGGGTGGACGGCAACTGAAGGCCCAGCCGGGCCAGGAAGGGGCAGTCGGATTGGAGCGCCAGATGGCCCTCACAGGCGAGCCTCTCCAGGGCAGGGCAGAGGACCACAGCGTGGACGGGGGGCGTGGGTCCTTGAAAGCCGAGGGCTGTGGAGGTGGTGATGCGGAGGGACCGCAGAGCCGGGAGCTCAATGACGGGTGGCGGGGTGATGACCCCCGGGGGAGAGTGGAAGCTGAGTTCGGTCAGGGTCGGGCCGGCGGGCCCGCGCAGGAGCCCAGCCAGGGCCTCGGCGTCCTCCCTGTTGTTGGGACTGCGGTGGGCCACCAGCCTGCGCACGGGCGCGCTGGACACAAAGGTGATGGCCGGGATTCCATCGGACATGACCAGCTCGCCCAGCAGCGGGGTGTTCAACTCCAGCAGCCGCGGACTGCGTGACGCCGAGCCGCTGAGTTCAAGGGTGCGCAGGCCCGGGCCAATAACCCGGGTCGACCGGCAATTGGCCTGGGACAGCACCAGACAGGAGACCGTCGGGGGCAGGAGCAGGTCCTCGGCCCCTTTGAGGCCGAGCGCGAGATGATGCACGGAGGCCGGCAGAGACTCGAGGCCAGTTCGATCCTTGGCGGCGTTGATCGTGACCTGGGGCAGCTCCAGCCGTACATCGACGACCCCCGTGGCCGCCGCCACCAGCGGGGCGCAGCAGCTCTCGTAGATTCGCATGTCCGGGGCTCGTGTTGGACAAAAAAAGAGGTGAGGTGGAGCGGAAGGCGGGTGGGCGGACAGACCGAGAGTTGAATGCAGTTCGACCGAGGAGAGGGGCAGGGGGCCCTGGCATTCGACGCAGAGCGGTTGTCCGAATGCACCTCCGCCGCCAGCTCTGGTCCTGACGGTGATGCTGATGGAGCGAAGCCAGGGGCAGCACAGGGTGAGCCGGGCCAGGGACGGGGACACGCCCAGGGACAGCTCCTGCACCCGGGGCAGCTCGAAGGTGATCATGCTCGCGTCGGTGCGCAGCTGCAGGTCACATCGGCGCAGCCAGGGCGTCGGCAGGGCCACCAAGGACCCCGACCCCGCCGCCGCTATGGCCATCAACCGGCCCGTGAGGGAGACCAACACCGGGCCCACCTCGGCCAGGTCCTCGGGGTTGGCCAGAGCCACGTTGGGTCCCAGATGGAGCTCCGATAGTCTGGGACAGCCCTGGACCAGAGTCCTGGCGAGGGCCGCCATGTTGCCGGGAGCGGTGCTCGGGACCAGCTCAAGCTGTTCCAGGTTGGGCAGACGAGCCACCAAGCCCGGCAGGTCCGCCGGGTGGCACTGCAGGGCCAACCGCCGCACGCGGGCGGGGTCGAAAATCGGCTGGGCCGCCCCATGGCCGGCCCACACCCCGGCCGGGTCCCCCCCGCCAAGAGTCACCTTCACGGTCTCGTCCACGGCCGCGCTCTCGATCTCGGAGATCTGGACAAGTGAGGCGGGGCTTTCGGACACCTTGAAGGCGCGCAGGCCCTTGAGCAGGCAGTAGATGACCCGCAGCTGAGGGCACAGCGCCTCGAGCACCCCGGTGAAGTCGGCGGGCAGTGTGGGCAGGAAGTGGGGGATCCCCAGGATGACCAGGTGGGGACACTGGCGCAGGATGGGCTCGAGGTCGGACACGTCATCCATCAGAAAGAGCGTCCGCAGGTTGGGCAAGGAGGGCAGCGTGCAGCGCCCGCACCCGCCGGGTGGTGGTGACCCACCAACGTAGAAATGCTCCGTGGGCACACGAAGCGAGAGGAATTGAAGCGAGCCCGCACAACGGCCGATGATCTCAGTGAGCGGTGGCAGGACAGCACCCAGCCAGGGAAAGTTGGCCGCGCGGAGCTCCGACCCATGGGGGCGATCCACCCGTGGGACCCCCGCCGGCCAGCAGAGCCGGGTGACCCGTTTCGTGAGGCCCCGCAGGCGGTGGTTGATGGCCGAGAGGGTGCAGTGTATCTCCAGGGTAGCATCCACATCGGCCAGATGCAGCCAGATGTCATCGGGGAGATCCACCAGGGGGATAGTCGGTGGAGTGGAACCCCCCTCGGCGGTGTCGACCGTGGTGGTTTGGCCATCTCTTGGGGTTGGGAGATGTGGGCGAGGGAGATAGCGGGGAAAAATCGGACGCACCTTTGCGGGACTCTTTTGGAAAACCGAAATGGGGAAAACCGGTCGACCAGGTTTGGGTCTGCACATGGAGATTTGAGAGATCAGATTGTGGAGGTGAGATCATTTATCTCGGTCGAGGATAGAACAACACCCCATTGTGGGCAGCATTGTTTCTTTCCGGAAGCAGTCACTCCGCAGGGAATTAGTATTGCATCCAATCGATCGGAGCTGGTTTCCTCCGCTGTTCATTCCGAGTTCACAGACAGATTGGTTTGTCATCATGGATTTTCATGATCCTTCAATGGCGGACAGACCAACTGACAAAGCAACTGGAAAATGTGTTCTCCCTCCGGCCGAGTCGTCTCAGTCCCTGTTTATCCCGACCCTGCACATGATGATTGGCAATGCGGACTCCTCGAGGCAGGTCAGCTTGTCGCCAGCTTTTGGCCACGCCGCGCAAGGCTGTTTTCGACCCCTCTCAAGGCGGACCCCCCCCCCCCCCCCCCCCCCCCCCCCCCCCCCCCCACACACACACACACACACACAGACACCTCCTTTTTTTTTTTTTTTTGAAAATACAACCCCATCCCGAATCACGTTCAATCATTCCGTTTAAGCGCTCGGGCCACCCGGGGCGGCACTCGGATCTGCTCCTCCTCCTGGGGTTCTGTCCGCGCCTTCCCCATGGCCAATGCGGGCGGTTCGAGGAGGACCAGTGCGAGGAGAACCCCGGCAAGGATGGCGTCGCCCGCACAGCCCATGGCGTTGTTGATCGGGGCCCGGCCGTTGAACCAGAGCCCGAGGAGCATCGTGAAGAACCCGATGCGGGTGTAGATGGAGAGGATGAAGAACTGCATATGGGTGGTCGGGGAACGGGGTGATGATGATGACTGGATGATGATGACTGGATGATGATGACTGGATGATGATGACTGGATGATGATGACTGGATGATGATCGGATGATGATGATGATGACTGGATGATGATGACTGGATGATGATGACTGGATGATGATGATGATGATGATGATGATGATGATGTGATGATGATGATGATGATGATGATGATGATGATGATGATGATGATGATGATGCGACGATATTCGATGATGATGATCGGATGATGATCGGATGATGATCGGATGATGATCGGATGATGATCGGATGATGATCGGATGACGATGGGATGGGTGGATGGGAAACGATCCGAAAAAAGCACACCGGTTTCCGGATCAGGGAGCAAGGGGGATGTGGAAGGGGGAAGGTCGACAGACGGGTCGGATGCTGTGTGATGCGGTCAGGAAGTAGATTGCGCCCACGGCAATCGACATGGGCCCCATCATGTGCAACGAGAGCAGTGTGCCTGCCTCGTCTGGGGTGCCGGATGGTGGGAAAGGTCGGGTGATGACGTGATGATGATGCCAACGATGAGATGAGGTAAAGTGACAGTAAAAATGATCGTCGACAGGATGATGATAAAAAGCAGATGATGACAGGATTCTTGATCATGGGAGGACATGGGGGGAGGGCAAAGGTCCCGCTGCTGCCCGACTTCCCACCAGGGTGCTGTGACAGACTGTACGAGTGGTCGGCAGGGTCAGCCAGGTTGGGGAGCACCAGGTCGGTGCCCCACTGGAAGAGCACCGCCAGCAGCAGATCGTATGAGGAGTGGAACTGCTGGATGAACCGCTGGCCCCAGAGGCTCGTCCAGGTGCGCATCGGGCCGGGGATGGGCGCCCGGTAGAACGGGTTCAGGTGGTTCCTGGGGTCGATAGAACCGGGCGGATGAGGGGTTGATAGAACCGGGGTGAGACAGACCGGGACATGAGGGGCCATTGGATTGTCAGGAGCAGGCCGATGAGCAGCGCAAGTATGAGGCAATAAGGAACCGCTGCATCCCAGGGCATGAGCTTGCAAGCAGCAGCAAGGAGAAGGGAGCCAATTTCAAAGGTGCGCATCATGGGCCAGATCAATGAGTAGGGCTCGTGCCAGCCTTCAAGAGCCGCCTGCAACGAATAAATCGAAATCGCAGCAAGCTCTGCGAAAGTTCGATGAGGAGTTGATGGTGCGGGTCTCAGACCGAGTCCAGGCATGGCCCCGATGTTGCTGGCCGTCCGCGGATTGCGGAGGAGTGTTTCGAACCCAACTCCATTCCAGCCTGCCCTGAGTTTCAGGCACAGGCGGTGAATCAGGGGCAATTTCTGCCAGAGAGGCGAGAATGCCCCACCAAAAAGATAGCTGTGATACCGCGGGTAGAAGAACATCATCGCGAACAAAGGGAGCGTCGTGAAGCCATAGATGAGGTGGAACCAGCGAACAAGGTCGCTGCGGGAGGAGAGCCGCAGGAGAGAAGACCGAGGGGTCGACATGACGAGGGCAAGGGCCTCATCCTTCCCCAACATCAGGTGCGAATTGACATGAACTGGCCCCAACCTCCAGAATATACACAAACATGACTCCTTGGCGCAATGGCAGCGCAATCGACTCCAGATCGATAGGTTGGGGGTTCAAATCCCTCAGGGGTCAACGATTTTTGGTTGTTTTTTTTTTTTTTGCGTGCACATCCGACGTCGTCATGACGACCCATCCCTTCCCTCCTCTCCTTTCGTGCAGTCATCTCAGCAGGCGGCCCGCCCCAATATTCCTCCCTGCCCCCGCCACCCGCCCGGACCCAGGGCTTTGGCCTCCTTCCGCCCCTCGGGCCCCAAGAACGCCCCGTTGTCGTACCCCACCCGGCCCTTTACGCTCGCGGTGGCCCGGGGATTCTGCCAGGCCTCCAGTTCGAGGAGGAGGCCCGGGGTTGGGCCCCCCGTCGCAGCCGATTCTCCTCGGGGATCACTCTGGACGGCCTCGAGCAGAAGCTGGCCGCGCCCGCCTGACGCCAGCCAGCAGGCCGCCCCCGACTGGAAGGTGCGCCGGCTCGTCTGGCTGCCTGCGAACCCTTCGGTGCCGGTACGCGCGGAAGGCGGCCCGGTCGGACCCACGACTGGCCGGCGCAGGCGGCAGCCAAGGCGGCCCGCTACGTCGCCCTCTGCCAGACCGTCACGGCGGCCCACGGGCAGCCCTGCCGCGCGGTGCCGGTGGTCCTGTCGGCCCGGGGGACCGTGCCCCGGGCCACATGCCAGGCCCTGTCGCGGCTGACGTCGGCCGACCCCCCGGCCGCGCGACCTCCAGCGGCCTCTCCTCCGTCTCGACCCTCCTGGTTCGGGATCTCGCGCTCATGACCATGCGCACCGGCGCTGCTGCCGCGGCGGGCCCCACCTGTCATTGAGCACCCCCACCCCAACACCCCCACCCACCACTGGGCGGCCGCCACCAGGCGGGCCCGGCCGGGAGGAGCCATCATACGGGTCATTCCCGCCCCCCCCCCCCCCCCCCCCCCCCCCCCCGAGAAGGCGCGAGTCATCTTTCTTGAACTTGTCGCCTGCGCCCTCGCAAATACACAGCATGTTCTCTCTGGTCAGGGTGGCGTGGAAGAAGCTAATGGTTGTTGAATTAGTATTTAAAATGTTGACACGGGCAGTTATTTGTTGGCGCCCTCCGTCTCGGCGAGGGGCAGCACCGTGGCGAACTTCCATGGCTTGAGGCGGGCCAGGAACGGGAAGCGGATCGCCCCCCGGGGCAGGACGGCGTTGGGGACCGTCCGGTAGAAAGTCAGCGTCAGGTTGCGGCCCGTGAGGAAGGAGTGTGACTGACGGGTGAGCCAGCGCCATCCGTGGGCCTCGAGCAGGTCCAGGGGCAGCTCCGAGGGCGGCGGGGGGTGGAAGAGGCTTCGGGGTGGAGTGAAGGGTGGCAGAGGGGCGGCGGTGAGGACGGTTGGGGCATGACCAACAACCCGAATCGCCCCGAATCACCTTCGTATGATCGGACGATTGGGATGATTGGATGCCGATGCCGATGCCGATGATGATGATTGGATGATGATGTTGATGATGATGACTGGATGATGACTGGATGATGACTGGATGATGACTGGATGATGACCGGATGATGACCGGATGATGACCGGATGATGACCGGATGATGACCGGATGATGACCGGATGATGACCGGATGATGACCGGATGATGATGATGATGATGATGATGATGATGATCTCGAGGATGATGATGATGGGGTGATGATCGGACGATGGTGATTGGATGATGATGATTGGGTGGTGATGCCGTGCGTGTGTGTGCGTGTGCGGGCGACTGACCTGACCATCCGCAGCCGGGGCAGCGTGCGAATCATGTCCACCAAGGCCAGGGCCATCTCCAGGGCAGCTGCTCGCTCCTCGTCCGTCCCCTCGGTGGGGCGCCAGTCACCCAGGACCGCCACCGCCGCCGGGGGAGGAGCCGCCGGGGCCGCCCGGGGTTTCCGGATCACACAGAGATCAGACATGGGCTCCGAGCGGAGGGAGCACCATGCGAAGGCCACCCGCTCGAGGTTGCCGAAGATGGTGGCCACCGTCCGCAAGTCGCAAGGCCGCGCGGCCGCAGCGAGCATGGCGCAGCGCAGCTTGCGCAGGAGGGAGGGGCAGTGGCGGGTCCACTGATCGATGGTCTGCTGGCGCGGCCGCACGACGAACCGGAGCGGATTGACCAGAAGCAGTTCGCGAAGCCCCGCCGCGGCGGCCGGGAACGCGGCCAGCTGCTCGAGGGCCACGCCCACCTCGTTGGAGCGGGGCATATCACCCCAGCGGTAGTAGTTGTGGCTGTCACGGCAGCAGAGCCGCTGCAGGGCGGGGCAGCGGCCCGGGGCCAGGAACGACGGCAGGAGGATGACAGCGGAGGGGCCCACCAGACGGAGGGTGTGCAGCTGGGGGAAACACATGTGGCTGCATGTGGCCAGGCCCAGCCGGAGCCGGTACATGGGCGCGTCGGGGTTGAACCCGGCCGGGCTGTCGGCCGCGAAGTCGGCGCACTCGCGCTCCGTCAAGGGGCGGCTGCAGGACGTGGGGCGGGACCCCGGCAGGGCGTCCTCGGGGGCAGGAAGGCGGAGGACGTCGAACGGCGAGCCCTCCACGGCCAGGACAGGCGGGTCACCATATCCATCTGCGATGGGGAGAGCGAGAGAGAGCGAGAGAGAGAGAGAGGAGGACGGGAGGTCAGCACAGGGCACATGGGGGGGTTGTGGTTGTGTGCGTGTTGTGATGACGGCTGTCCTCTTTCGGTGCCTCTCCTCCCTTGCCGCACTGCACGTGCGACGTCCTGTGATGTCCATGCGCAACAGGGCGGTTGCCGACGGGCCGCACCCCCCGACGCATGGCACCCTCCCCCAAACATCCACCCACTGGGGCTCCGCACTGGCGGCTGCCCCGGCCGAAGAGGGCACACCACGAGGCCATTCGGTCCAGGGCCCCCATCGGAACGTGTATCGACGCGGGGGCGGGAGGAACGTTTCACTTCGGCTGCGTCTTGGCACATACGCATCACGTCTCTCTTCTCCGGCACTATGTGGTGTCACTCGGTTGGGGATGGTATGTGTCACTGGGGCAGGCTCCTTCTCATGTTGGGCTGATGATGATGGTGGCGTGGTGTGGGCGCGGGCAAGCACAGGTGTGATCTCAAGACGGACAGGACCGACCCGAATCCCACACACCCATGAGCGCCCGTGTGCCCGTGTGCCCGTGTGCCCGTGTGCCCGTGTGCCCGTGTGCCCGTGTGCCCGTGTGCCCGTGTGCCCGTGTGCCCGTGTGCCCGTGTGCCCGCGTGCCCGCGTGCCCGCGTGCCCGCGTGCCCGTGTGCCGCGACCAGTCTCAGGCCGAGGTGTGTGTGTCTCAAACTTTGAGCTTATGTGCCCGTGCTGGTCTGCGTATCGCGGCGGCAGGGCATCAAGTGGCTGTGGCGAGGGGGGGGGGGGGGGGGGGGAGGGGGAGATACGCACCGGTGATGGGTTCCTTGCCCAGGCTGAGCTCGCGCAGGTTGGGCCAGTGGTAGTGGCGGTAGGGGCCGAAGATCTGGTAGAGCAGCTCCTGGTCGGCATGCACCTGCAGGGTGGTCAGCTGGCTGAACTGCGGCCAGAACTGGGCGGCGGCGGGGTGGGTGGTGGTGGTGGTGGTGGTGGCGGCGGCGGGACGGGGAAGCAAAGGAGACGGAGAGGTGATTACCTTGCCTTGACAAAAGATGACACGTTGCGTCGCGCTCGTGCCGGCTGGGTGGACGAACGAGACTGGTTTTGTGCGCGAATGACGACTGGCCCCTCCCACAGAAGGACGAGCCCAATCGCAGAAGGACGAGTCCACACACGCAGAGCGGCGCATCGAAACAAGAAACGCCAAAGCACAGCGCCGAGCCGACAACGCCGAGTCGAAGCACAGGAGCGGACCAGGTCCTCGAAGACGGCCGGGATCCCGCGCTGGCGGCGGTCGCTGTCGATGGGCAGCACAAGCGACTGCAGCCGGCAGGGCCATTGCATGTAGGCCTGGGTGAAGAGCTGCACAGCACGAGCCAGAGCAATACCATCGTGATCAGCATCATCATCAATACATCCACCCATCGAGTGGGCACCCGGCGCCATCGCCATCGCCATCGCCATCATCTTCAGGAAGGCGGTCTCATCCCCACGGGCACTATCCACCAGAGGTGGGGGGGGGGGGCACTATCCACCAGGGCACCAGAGGGGTACTATTCACCAGAGGGGGGCATCACCCCATCACGGGTGGGGCTACCCGCCAGGGGCACCATCCACCACCACAGGGGGGGCACCACCCACCACGGACCTGTGCAAGCCGGCGCGCGTTGTCCCCTGCTGCGATCCGCTCGGGTCCCCAGGGCCGCTGGGTGGGGTTCAGGGCGAACCAAGGCAGCTGGTCGGGGGCAGCCGGAGTGGTGGTGGGGGCGGCCACGAGGTGGTCCCAGCAGGGCACCAGGCGCAGGTGGCGCAGATGGGGACACCGGGCCAGGATGAAGCGGAACAGGCCTGCAAAGAGGGAACAGGACATCAGCCATCATGGTCATTGAGTCGGCGGTGGTATGGAGGGAGGGATGGAGGGGAGGGAGGGGGGGGGGGGGGGTGATCACCGGTGATGGCGAAATGACGGCGACAATGATGATGACGATGATGATGATGACGGCTGGATGCTGAATGCTGCTGCTGGTACTCTCCTCTGGGGGGGGGGGGGGGGGGGGGGGATACCGACCGATGGTGCAGGCGGGCAGCCGGATGACGGTCAGGTTGGGGCAGCGGCGGATGACTCGGGCCATCAGGAGGCTGAATGTCGAGGGCAGCAGACAGCAGTGATGCGGGAACTCCTTCCGGGCGTCGAAGAATGTGCGCCGCTGCAGGGCCTGAACGACCTGGGCCATCCAGCTGTGGGAGACCTGCATTCCCACACGGGGCGGGGTGCGTGGGAGAATGATAATTGGATGATGATGATGATGATGATGATGATGACTGCTGACTGCTGACTGATAACTGATAATTGGATGCAAGTGACGAAGCCGCAGACGAAACCGGTTGGCCGACGATGATAAAAATTGGATGATGATGATCTGGCGACTGGATGATGATGATCTGGCGCCGACGACTGGATTGGATGGTCATGGACGCCGACAAAAGCCACCGCACCACTCGCCTTTTCGGAACCAGACCTGCAGCAGGCGCAGCTGGGTCTTGAGGGGCAGCATGAGCACCACCAGCCCGACCAGCTCGGTAGGGAGGGAGGCGGCCGGGGGAGCGGTGCCCGGCTTCTGCTCGGCCGCGTCCCCTTCCCAGGCCGCATCCCCTTCCTCGGGGGTGCGGACGCGCCGGTGCCGGGCGGTGAAGCGCCGGAACCTGGGGCCGGGCTCGGCCTGTGGGGCTGGTTCCAGAGGGTATCCCACGGGATACTCGCACATGACGGGCGCGACGCTCTCGGGTTCGGGGTCCGACTGGACGCCCGCCTTTGGGGTTTCGAGTGCGGAGCCCTCCGAATCGGGTGCCGCGGGGTCGCGTTCGGGTTTGCGGGGGTCATCGGCGGGAAGGTGGTACCGGTGGTGGTGATGGGGGACCGCCTCGTCATCCTGGCCATCGGCGGGCGGCATCGGCATGTCTCCCTTCCCCAAGGAGTTAAAGGGGTTTCCAGGAATCGCGCCGATTCTACGCAGGAAAAAACCATGTGAAGTGAGCCGGCGTGGTTCACAGGTGATGAAGCGGTGGTGACACAGACGGGGGTCCGTGAGACCGGATGCGCTCCTGGTGTCTCTCCCGCATTGCCTCCCGGAGAAGCGAAACTGGGAGGCGTCCTTCATACTCGATCTTGGGGCGAGGGGTCGTCGGAATGTGGATCAGGGCCTCCGGGGCGGTCGCCAGCAGGATTGCATAGGAGAGGTAGGGCGTGGGTTGTTGCATGAAGAGCCACGAGTCGTACCAATTCCGACGAGCAATACATGTCCGCCACGGGTGTGTGCAATAAGGACAGAATTCAGTGAATGACCGCACATTGTCAAAGTCGTCGTAATCGTAGTCAGAGTAGCAATAATCCGGCGTCGTCAGGATGGAGGTTTTAATCTCTTCGCGCATGACTTGCCCATTTGCCAGAACCATGGAACGGTAACGACCATCCTGATCTGATGGGTCAGAACTCCGAAAACACCGAGAGAAATATTGACCTTTCGATTGCGCATTGACTTCCAAGCATTCTTCCTTCTCAGGTGACTCTTGACAAATTGATCTTTTCTGCTTTTGTTGCCTTTTTTCCGGAAGAGGAGCCCATCAAAATACGCATCCATTCCGCGGCCGCTGGATGGCTGCCGTCGTCAAGGAGGCTGCCGGCCACGAGGAGAGACAGACGTGTCCGGAATCGGAGTTGGGGGGGAAAGTCCGGAGACAGCTCTCGTTACGACAAGGACCCGAGATAACAGACAGAGGGCATTATGTCGGGCTGGCCACCCCCCCCCCCCCCAATTTCGTTTTTGCCTTTTGCGATCTGGACGTCACCAAACCATGTATTGCCTGCCCACCAAGAGAAAGAGCTTGGCCTTCCACCCCGGGGTTGCCCAGCCATGAAAAGCGCCCATCCAGGAGACGACGCATCGTAGGAGACTGGCGGAAGAGAAAGAGAACAAGCGGAGGTGAGTCATCATCGCCGTCCAACAAGGACATCAGCCGACAAAAAGATCATTTCATGTGCGATCAGAGCCATGTGGCCTCCGTCATTCCCCAAGCGTGTTTGGGATGGTGCGGGCTCCACACAAGGTGCGGGCCAACCCACGGGTCCGCCACCTGGCAAGTAGGCAAGACCACGCGAGCCAGCCACGCTCCCCGTGCGGAGGGATCCGCACCCACGCGCCTGCCTCCCGAAGGGGGCAGTGGTACCGGGCGGGCCACCAAGGAATACGATTTCAGTCCGATTCAAATCAGTGTCGAATCATAAGGGGAAAGAACATTTGTTCATCACACGCACAGGCACCTCATGGTGGCGGTGGGTGGGGGGCGAGCGAGACAAACCTTGAGGAGACGGAACGCCCGAATCTTCCAATTGACAGGCCGGCGAATTTCTGTTTGGGGGCTGCTTGGAGGAAAAGACGGGGGTCAAAAAGCAGGGCAGGTTCGGGGGAAAAGGGACTCCAGCGGCGATGGGGGAACCAGCATTGTCCGCGGCGCCAACACGGGGCGGAGCAATGGTCCGTGCCGCGACTGAATGAATGTTCGAACACCAGGAACACGCGGAGGCCGAATGCGTTGTCCGCGGCACGTAGAATCGCATGAGGCGAGCGCCTAAGCGGGTGCGCCCCTCTGATCCCGTCTGCCCTCGAATTCCCCCGCTCCCCGGCCCCCCCCGTCAACCACCGCCTCCGCCTCCGGAGTCGGGCCAAAGCATTTTTGTGCGTGTGGTGGCTGGCAACCTCTGGGAGAGCAGAAAGAGAATGGAAATGAGGTCAAGAAGCGGGAGAAGATGGCAGGCAGACCTGAAGGCAAGCATCCCCCCGGGCTCGTCCGTCAAACCCCCCCAGGAGCATGCATGCAAACTCATCTCCGATCGGACCGCGCCCATTGGTGGTTGGTGGAACAGGAACCCCGGAGTGCAGACAGGACGACGAGAGGCGAAGTCCAAAGGCCATCCCACGGACGGGCGGTGGAACGCGCGCCTCGTTGCCGAGTGAAGGACATGGATGGATGGATGGTGCGTGTGGTGGCATGGTGGCGAAGGCCCGGCGACGATGACGACGTGGCGTAACTTCACAAGTTCATGTTTTGGGCTGCACAGAGGAAGCGCGGGCGTCGGGACGTCGGAGGGGCGAGGTGGGGGTCCCTCGGCTTGACGACGGTGCCACGTGGGAGGAGGAGGGCGGGGGAGTGAAGAGGTGCATAACAGGGGTGTGCGGTGGAAGAGAGGCGCAGTCCATGTCTCACCGGCGTGAGGTGTGGACAACAGATGGAAGGGAAAGCAAAAACAGGGATGATGGTGCGGCGGCGTTGACGGCCAGCGCAACGTCGGGGCTCTTACTGGTTCACTGCGATGAGAAGCGGAGAAGGAAGGGAAAGGGAAGAAAGGTGTGAGCACAAGAAGAGAGATCCTTTGTGGGCACACCGTAGGGGCAATGCAAAAATGCTGATCATGATGATGAAATGTCAGAGCCGTTACTAGGAAGGGAGACACAGGATAGCAGTCCCCGTTCCACTCTCAGCCCAGTCATTGTATGCGTCCCTTTGTTCGGGCCCGTCATGAATTGTGACATTGCAATTGACACAACACACGGCAGGGAAACGCAATCAGGTAGTTGCAGGTGGGTCGCAGGGGGCGCGTGACAGACTATAGCTGCTGACGGAGATCTGCTCGGGGAGCTCGGTGATGGTCGCCGAGAAGCGGCTCTGGACGTCGTTGAGCACATCAACGTCCGCCTTGCTGGAGGCGAAGGTGATGGCCAGGCCCTTGGTGCCAAAACGGCCGGCACGGCCAACACGGTGGAGGTAGGTGTCGGAGGACTCGGGCATGTCATAGTTGATGACAATGTTGATCTTGTCCATATCGATACCGCGGCCCACGAGATCGGTGGCAACGAGAATGCGGTGCTTGAAGTCCTTGAACTCGGTGTACCGCTTCAGACGCTCCTCCTGGGCGAGGTCGCGGTGGATGGTGATGGCGGGGAAGTTGTTCTGGATGAGCAGGTCGGTGAGGGCCTGGGCGCGGGGCACGGTCCGCACGAAGATCACCACCTGTGAGGACGAAGAGAAAGGGATGACGTGACGAAGGGCAAACAATCGGGGTTGACAACAAACCTGGTTGAACTGGAGAGCGTCCAGCAGCTCAGTGAGCTTGCGGTTCTTGGCGGCCTCCTCGAGTTGGAGGAAGTGCTGGTGCAGGCCGTGGAGGGTCAGCTTGGCCTCATCGTCGACGAAGACCTCCTGAGGGGAGGACATGAACTTCTCGCAAACGGGGCGCAGATCCTTGCGGAGCGTGGCGGTGAACATCATCACCTGCTTCACACGACCCTTCTCCTTGGCCTCACTGCGACGAGGAGTGTGGCAGAAGATCTCCTGGACATCACCGCGCATGTCTACAGCCCCGATGTGCGTGAACAAAAAAAGCAATGAAGATCACAGACCAAGCTTGTCCAGAACCTTATCGCATTCATCGATCACAAAGTGGCACACGTTGCTGAGATCCAGAGCGCGACGCTGCACCAGATCCTTCACGCGGCCGGGAGTGCCCACAACAATGTTCGGCTTCTCCTCCTGAAGAAGGCGCTGGTTGTCGGCAACCGGGATACCACCGAAAAGAGCAACAGTCTTCACGGCAGGGCGGTCGCCCTTCTTCATATGCACGCTGAAACGGCCGAACTCATTGCAAATCTGGAATGCCAGCTCGCGAGTGTGGCAAAGAACCAGAGCCTGGACACCGGGAGCATCGAGGTTGAGCTGGTGAAGGATGGCCAAGACAAAAACTGCGGTCTTGCCCATGCCAGACTTGGCCTGGCAAAGAACATCAACACCAAGCATAGCTTGGGGGATGCAAAGCTGCTGGACTACAGTCATCAGGCGTGGGGAAAAACGGGTGCTGAGCTTCTGCAGAGGGGAAAAGCGGGCGATATACCTTCGGAAGGATGCTCAAAACCGCACCCCTCAATGGCGCGCAGCAACTCAGGGCGCAGAATCATCTCGCGGAAACCAGAGTTGTGAATACCCGAGTAGCCGGAACTGGATGAATGTTAGGATGCGGGTTGAGGAACATGAACAAGCGGAAGCAGACATGGCAGATTGTGCCTTAGCCTCTGCGGGAACAGGGGCGGCAGCGGCAGCAGCGGCGGCAGCCGTGGCGGGGGCAGGGGCGGGTTCAGCCTCGGCCACTTCCTGATTCGCCATATTTCCATTATACACAGGTTGAGCGACGGAACCAACTTGAGAAATAAACCGACCTCATAGGGAACAACGTCGTCGATGAGCGACATTCTGGAGAGTGTGGAAAAAGCGATGTGTCCTCAACCGGAGGAATACCGACTCATCGGGGGTTTTTGAGTTCGAGCACACGGGCTTTCCCTGGGTGGGGCGCCAAGGAACGGAAGGTTGGAACGTTGGTCCGGAGTGTTTTTTTTTTCCCCACGAACTCCGATTGGTTGCCCTTTTCCCTTCTCCTGCCTACAATACATCATCCACCTTCTGTTTCGGTTGTCATCTTCTTTTGGTTTTTGATGATTTGGTGGCAGGCATCTTCGGGAGCGAGAGAACAGCGCCAGTTTGTGTTCAAGGCAGCGCCACAAAAGTGAGAGCAAAGAGCCACGAACAGCAGAACGAAACGAGAGCAAAGGAAGGAAGAAAAGAAGCCTCAAAAAAAAACGCGCACGTGAAACCCCCACAAAAAACAACCCGCACAAGACGACGGTCCCGGCAGGCAGTCCCCTTTGGTTACGCGGCCGCAGGGACGGTGGCGTTGGCCATCGCAGCGACGACACACCGCTCCGCGGAGGGCCGGGGCATGGACGCCGGAGGGATCGTCTCGGGCGGGGCAGAGTCACCATCGAAGTCGTTGGAGGTCAGGTGGGGCAGGGTGTAGGGTGCACCGACGGTGGGAATGACGGGGAGCATCACGGGCTTGGGGTCGCTGCACCGGAACTGCCACCAGGTTGTTCTGGCGGTATCCACCTGGATCGGGTCGCCCTGTTGGGGGAGCAATGCGGTGGTGGTGGGAATGAGGTTGGAGACATGCTGGCGATGACGATGATTGGATGGGACGATTGGGTGGCGATGCTTGGATGACGAAGAAGACTGGGTGATGACTGCATGCTATTTCTGCCCTGTCACGTGAAATCCAGACGGGGGAAGGAACAGGGCAGGTGAAGGCAGACCTCTTCCCCCCAGGCCGTCACCTCGGAGGTGACCTCGGTGACGGGCATGATGACCACGAACTCCCTCTTGCCTCCCAAGGGCCAGGGCTGACCCAGGCCGGCCCCCGGCATCGTGTCCTGCGGGCCATCCGACACAGTCTCGGCGTCGCTCACGTCCTCCTCGTCTTCCTTCGCCGCCGCGGGGGCATCGTCATCGCAGGTGGGGGTCGTGGGCTGTTGGACGCGGGGCTGGATAACGTAGACGTTGGGCGCAAAGACGCAGGTCTGGTTCTGGGGGCAGAGCGGCTGGCCCAGGAGGGCCGTGTGGTCGATGTCATCCGATGGGATGGCGTCCGCATCATCATCATCATCATCATCATCGACGGCAGCACGCCGCGCCCGATCGGGGACCCGGAAGGGGTCCGCCACAACGGGCACCAGCGCTCCGACCTCTGCTGCTGCGGACCGCGGCGGCTGATCGTCCTGGCTGACCACGGGCTCGTCCTGACGGGCGGCCTCGAGGGTGGGCGTGACGAAGAACACCCCGCGCGACAGGGGGGGCGCGGGCGCGGGCTGGGGGGTCCCGGAGACGGCGGCCGAGATGGACCACCAGGCCCACTGGAGCCACGACCGGGTGGCCAGCGCGCCGGGCTGCAGGGGGGCCGTGGTCAGCCAGGGGGACATGGCCAGCTTGCCCTGGGTGAAGTAGACCTGCTCCGCCGCCACAAAACCACCAAACAACAGCAAACAACAACAGAAATTTGAAGTCGGTGTGAGAAGGTCTGCCCCACGGAGACACACCACCAAAAAAAAAAAAATGAAAAACAACAAAAGCACCCGTGTTGAAAGTCGACCTGATCCGCTACCCCCGAGAAAATCGCCGCCCATGTTCGCCTCCAGTCATCCAATCATCTCCAGTCATTCATTCATCAGCCAGCAACATCCAGTCCATCCAAACATCATCCAGTCCATCCAAACATCATCCAGTCCATCCAAACATCATCCAGTTCGACCCCTCACCTCACCATCACCCTGCTGGGTGGTTCATCCTGCCAGACCTGGCGCAGTGACTGATAGACAGGGATCGGAACCGGGAGCTCGTGTGCCGGGGGATCGGCGGGGCTGCCCGAGGTGGGGTAGGACCGGCACGGGGTCAGCCCGTGATGGAAGATGCTGCACGCCGGGTCGCTCCTCTGGAACTGTGGGGTGGGTGTGGGGGCAGGGGGGCGAGAGTGTGCGGTGAGTGAGCTTTGCTGCCGACCCATCCGAACGTCTTCGGAACCATGCGACAACAACGCGTCGTCATTCCACCCCACCTCCTCCCCCCTCCCCCACCGCCAAACTCGATTATCACTCTCACCAACATCCAGTTCATCGTATCATCACCCCCAACTCCCATCGTCGCCATCGCCATCAACACCATCAACACCATCATCGCCACCACCACCGCCACCACCATCCACCCGGCAGCAGCATCAATTATCATCGTCATCCAACCATCTCATCACTCAATCATCCACCATCATACCACCGCAGATTCCCGGGGCAGACCTCGGCCAACAGGGCCCGTTCGATGGCGCTCGGGTCCCAGGTTGTGGTGTTGCCGCCCGCCTCGCTGACTATCTGCAGTCCATTCACCAGGGGCGAGTAGACGCGGCTGTCCTCGTCCTCATCCTCGCCCATGTCCGTGGACTTCCCTTCGAAGCGGAACAGCAGGTCGCCAGTGCCGCCAGGGGCGGAGCCGGGGTGGGCGGTGCGCTGGCGGGTGGGGGGGATGTAGTTCTCGGGGAGGGACAAGGGCTGGGGCTGCCGGGCGGCGGCGAAGGAGGCCATGTCGGGGGGCGCTGCGAGGGAAAGAGAAAGATGAAGGGGATGGATGGTGATGATGGTGATGATGGTGATGCTGGTGATGCTGGTGATGGTGATGCTGGTGATGATGATGGTGATGATGATGATGCTGATGCTGATGGTGATGATGATGATGATGATGGTGATGATGGTGATGGTGGTGATGATGATGATGCCCGATGCGATGGCGACTGGATTCAAGATGCGATTTACAATGGTGGCCACGTGTGCGTGCGCAGCACAAAGACACAAAACCCGCGGATGGGCACGGCGGACCGGGAGCCTCCTCGCTGTTCGGCCGGCCCTCCATCGGCACGCGGAGGCCCACCAGACACACGACCAGGAGCACCCCCATGGTGCAGAGGAAGGGCACCGAGTTGGAGAAGCCCCCGACCCGGTTGCCCATGGCCAACATGGGCCGCAGGGGAGGCAGGGGCACCGCGGCGAGGGGCGGGAGGCGTGCGGGGACGGGGACGGGGAGGGGATAGCCGGGGGCGGGGGATGGCTCGAGACGAGGCATCTTGACGGCGTGGCCGGACAGCTGGCGAGAGATCGCCACTGAGGTCGAGCGAGATGTGCGCATGGGCGCATGGGAGAGGAGGGAACAATGGGAGGGAGAGATAGTCGAGCGGCGAGTGAGCGGGCGGCCAAGAAACGGGAAAACCAGCGGCAACAATCCAAAGGGAAAGGAACGATTGTCAACCCCCCCCCCCCCCCCCCCCCCCCCAGGGAGGCGGCACCCGGGCGAGAGAGAGGAGCAGCCGTGCGGACATGTGGATGATGATGCCTGCGGAACCAGCGGGGCGGCAAGCGGGGCGCCGGTGGCTCCAGGGTGGAGCGGCGGGGTGCCGGGAAGGCCGAGGCCCGCGCCGGCGATGGTCTGCCGGAGGGCCGCGTTCTCCTAGAGGCAGCCAAAAAGACCACACCATGCCCATGGGAAGAAGGGAAATGAAAAAAAGGCGAACCCAACACAGGAAGTGGACCAACACAACACAAAACGCGGACCAACACGAAACGAACCCAACACAAAGCAAAGGAAACGAGCTGCCGTCCACCACCTCGGATCCACGCATCTCCCTCCAACCATCATCATCCAGTCATCGTCATCGTCACCCAGTAGTCATCATCATCATCCAGTCATCATCCAGTCATCATCATCATCCAGTCATCATCCATCCATCCATCCATCCATCCATCCATCCATCCATCCATCCATCCATCCATCCATCCATCCATCCATCCATATCCAATCATCACCACCATCATAATCATCACCACCATCACCACCCAATCATCCAGTCACCACCATCATCCGGGGGACAAGGGCAAGGACCTGGGTGAGCCCATCGACGCGCACTTGGAGCGCATCCCGCTCGTCGGTCACCCGCCTGACGTCCTCCTCGAGGGCCACCACCCGGTCCTCGAGCTCATCGAGCTTCTGGTTGCGCCGATCCCGGGAGGCCTGGGCCGAGAGGCGGTTCTTCAGCTTGCGCTGCTCCTCCTTCGAGAGGGACGCCATGATGACCTCTGGGGGAATAACCACCCAGTCGGAAGAAGGGAGTGAGGCAATATCCATCACCGGGGATGGGTGGGGGCAATCATCCGCCAATGGGGAGAAACGAGTGATGCCGTTGAGGAGTCAGCACGTGGCAGGGGGTGGATGTGCGGGTGTGCGGGTGCGGGTGTGGTCATGGAAGCAGACCTGGAGGTTTCTTTGTGTCGGGGGCCGGGCAAGCCCGCTTGCGGGTCCGTGTGGGTGCTGCCCGTGTTGGGGCAGGTGCGGGGGCGGGACACGAAGAAGAAGAGGAGGGAGGAAGAGGAGGCGCCTGAACGACAGGCGGCATCTGCGGGTATCCAAACGGAGCCGAGAAGGGCTGCGGCTGTTGCTGCTGCAGGGCTGGGGGCACAGGAAATGGTGGAGCGGGGCGCTTCGCAGGGAGAGCGGGAGCGGCGAAGAGGGGAACGGGCGGTGGGATGCCGATCGGCACCACCGGAACGGGTGCTGCTGTTGATGGGGCAGGGAGAGAGGTGGTGGTCGGGGCGGGGACCGAGGTGGCGGAAGGAGGTAGCTCCACCGTCCCGAAGTCCGATGAGGCCGAGCCGACCGAGTGGGTGTCGTCGCTCTCAGCGGAGGCGGGCGACCCTGAGGCGCTGGTGGCCGGCGAGCCCGCGGGCTGCCCGTTCCGACTCTGGAGCATCAACTGAACACGTCGCATCCGCCGGGCCTTGCATTGAGCCTCATGCTCCAGGGTGGGAGATACCCCGGCAACATCCAAAGGGAACGAAGCCGGGGCCAAGGGTGGAGGCTGGAGCTGCTGGGGCACGGAGCAAGTCGGAACCGGTTGGGGAGGCTCGAAGTGGGGTAGAGATGGGGTTGTGATGGAAGCTGGTGATCCGGTGGGAAGACTAGGAGTTTGATCGTCCGCGAAAGGATTGTCGACATTGTTGGCGGGTTCCGAGAGTTCCGGATTCAGGACTCCATAGCCCAGATCATTCGACGAAAACAGCGCCTGATAATCTGAAGGATCAGCTTGGGGTAGAATATCGGGAACTCCCCAATCCGCTTTCAAAGGGTCAGAAGACTGCCCAAAGGCTTCTTCCTGCGAAGGCACGTCAATGGAGATGTGGTCAGGGAGGCTGGAAAGTGACGGCAGACCCCCCTAAGAGGCGAACTTCCGATACCACCTAGAGGACAAACGAAGAAGACCATTTCCGGCGCCTGATTACGCCTCCAGACCATCCGAGTCAGCAAAATAGCAGAGGCGATCGGACTCCTCGACTTTCTGATCCGGTAGGAATATGCTAGTGCATCGAATCAATATGAACGCGTGGTGACGTGGATGAATGACGCGGAATCAAACCAATCCAGTGCAAACTGGGAGTTGGCCACGTGCGTCTGAGATTTGATTACCCAAGGGGACTTGCAGCTGTCCTCAAAAGCCCTCGAAGTCGTTGGCACGCTTCCTTGCCACCAATTGATGGATTCTCTCGATTCATTTGCTTTTTCTTCGTCTACAGATGTCTGCTCGTCGCATCTTCCATTCATCCGACCAACCATTCGTTATTAGCAACCCACCACTTCGGCGGCAGATGTAGACAACATCCCCGTGATGAGCCTGGACTTGGGCGGTGAAGATATTGGGATGACCGTCTCGGGATCCACCGACGGTACGACTGGCCAACTTCAGATTGGGATGGGTGGGATTTCGATGAACATGGGGCTGGATAGCCTGACAATGAACGGTCCTGACGTGTCTCCGGCCGCACCTACAATGGAGGTGTCCATGTCCATGCCCGTTCCGCCCATGGATGCTCCCGCCCCGGTCGAGCCCGCCCCATCACACCTGGACATGCCGGCCATGAGCATCAGCATGACTACCCCCCCGGTCGAGGCTGCCCCAGCCACCGACAGCATCTCCATGACTGTTGCCCCCCCGACGACCGAGGAGCAGCCCACCCCAGACCTCACCCTGTCGATGTCGGTCGCTCCCACCCCGGATGCGCCAGCCATGCAGGTGACCCTGACCGCACCCCCCGCGGTGGAGCAGCCTGCTGATGTGGCCGCGCCTCCTGCTGCTGCCGATGCCACCCCCGCCCCGGCCCTGGACACTCTCTCCATGTCCATCTCCATGACGACCGGTCAGGCCGACATGACCCTGTCGGCTCCTTCCGCGCCTGTGGTGGACACGGGGGTCAGCATGACGGTCTCCGAGGTTGTGTCGACATCCGGCCCCGCGATGTCGGTCGACATGACCCCGACCACAGCCCCCGTGATGGAGGTCACCGTGACCCCCACCGACATGGTGGCTCCCACCCCGGTCATGGAGGTCAACATGACGCTGCCACCCCAGGCCACTGACATGGTGGCTCCCACCCCGGTGATGGAGGTCAACATGGCGGCTCCCACCCCGGCCGATGCGGCCCTGACCATGACCATGGCCAGCATGTCGATCACACCCCCGGAGGCAGCAGCCACACCTGCTGCCCCCGTGGAAGACCCCGCCCCGGCACCCGTCGAGGTGGCCATGACCCCAGCAGTGGAGGCTGTCGCCCCTGCCCCCGAGGCGGCACCACAGCCTGCAATCACGCTGTCGGTCGGCATGGATGCGGCTCCAACCCCGGATGGGCAGGTCGGCCTGACCATGACCATGACCACGGCCCCACCCGTGGTGGCTCCGACCCCTGATGTTGCTCCCGCCCCGGTTGTGGAGATGTCCGCCCCTGCTGCTGCGGAGTGCTCCCCAGCCCTCGCCGTCGCCCCTGCAGAGGAGGCCGCCCCTCAGGTTGTCCCTGAAGCCATCCAGGTCACTGCCATTGTGTGTGTGCGTGTGTGTGGGGGCATGACGTGAGGACATCCTCCTCTTCATTATCACCCAATCGGCACCATCACCACAAAAATCGTCATCACCACCAACCATTGCCCATCAGCAGCAGCAGCAGCAGCAGCAGCAGCAGCAGCAGCAGCAGCATCAGCATCAGCAGCAGCAGCAGCAGCAGCAATCACCTCACCATCACTACCGCCACCACCACCACCACTGCCCATCATCACCACCAACACCAGCATCAGCAGTAGCAGCAGCATCATCAATCTTTGTTCATTTTTCGATTCTTTTGGCTGCCGACATGCCCCCGGCGCAGATGACCCTGTCTGCCGCTGCCTCCGAGATTCCGGCGGTCAGCCTGACCCTGGCCGCTCCCGCCCCGGCCGCCGAGACTGCCGCACCCATGGCCGTGACCATGACCATGGACATGGCCGCTCCCGCCCCGGCCGCCGAGACTGCAGCCCCCATGGCCGTGACCATGGACATGGCCGCTCCCGCCCCGGCAGCCGATCCCATGGCCGTGACCATGACCATGGACATGGCTGCTCCCGCCCCGGCCGCCGAGACTGCCGCACCCATGGCCGTGACCATGACCATGGACATGGCCGCTCCCGCCCCGGCCGCCGAGACTGCAGCCCCCATGGCCGTGACCATGGACATGGCCGCTCCCGCCCCGGCAGCCGATCCCATGGCCGTGACCATGACCATGGACATGGCTGCTCCCGCCCCGGCCGCCGAGACTGCAGCCCCCATGGCCGTGACCATGACCATGGACATGGCCGCTCCCGCCCCGGCCGCCGATCCCATGGCCGTGACCATGACCATGGACATGGCCGCTCCCGCCCCGGCAGCCGATCCCATGGCCGTGACCATGACCATGGACGTGGCCGCTCCCGCCCCGGCTCTGACGATGACGATGACTGTGCCAGAGCCCCAGGCAGCCGCTCCCGCCCCCGCCGCTCCGGAGATGACGGTGGCTCCGACCCCGGCTGTCGAGGCGACCGCCACCGTCCGTGCCTTGCCCTCACCCCCGTGCCCCGCATTGCTATTGCTGTTCTGTTGCTCCTTCTCGTGTTCTCTTGTTCCTCTCCGCCTCCACCCACCCGCTTTCTCCACACCCGGCCCGGACTTCCCTCATTTCCATCCGACCCCCCCCCCCCCCCCCCCCCCCAGCAGCCACCGCAAGAAGTCGCGTGGACGGTCCCGACCCCGGCCGTTGAGGTCGCCGTCTCCGTCCCCCCACCCGCCGTGGATGCCCCCGTGGTGGCTCCCGCCCCGGCCATGGAGACTGTCCAGCCACATGTGGACATGACCCTGACGGTGGCTCCCACCCCGGTTGTGGAAACTGCCCCCGTCACCATGACCATGACGGTGGCTCCCGCCCCGGCCATGGAAACTGTCCAGCCGCCTGTGGACATGACCCTGACGGTGGCTCCCACCCCGGTTGTGGAGGCGACTCCGATGGCCATGACCATGACGGTGGCTCCCACCCCGGCCATGGAGCCCGTCCAGCAACCTGTGGACATGACCCTGACGGTGGCTCCCGCCCCGACCATGGAAAATGTCCAGCCCCCTGTGGAAATGACCATGACGGTGGCTCCCACCCCGGTTGTGGAGGCGACTCCCATGGCCATGACCATGACGGTGGCTCCCGCCCCGGCCATGGAAACTGTCCAGCCACCTGTGGACATGACCCTGACGGTGGCTCCCACCCCGGTTGTGGAGGTGACTCCGATGGCCATGACCATGACGGTGGCTCCCGCCCCGGCCATGGAGCCCGTCCAGCCGCCTGTGGACATGACCCTGACGGTGGCTCCCGCCCCGGCCATGGAAGAAACTGCTCCCGTGGACATGACCCTGACTCCCTCCCCCGCCCCTGTGGACATGACCATGACGGTGGCTCCCACCCAGGCCATGGAACCCGCCCCGGTCCAGCCCCAGCCCCAGCCGATGCCGTCGGAGCAGCAACCCCAGTCGGCAATGCCGATGATGAGCATGAACATGATGGGCATGGACATGAACATGAACATGGGGGCCATGGCCATGGGCGCGGGTCTGACGATGACCATTGCCGCGCCTGAGACCCAGCCGCAGCAGGAGCAGCCGCAGCAGCAGCAGCAGCAGCCCCAAATGCAGGTGCAGATGACCCTGCCCATGATGGCCGAGCAGCAGCAGCCACAGCCACAGCCACAGCCACAGCCACAGCCCCAAATGCAGGTGCAAATGGACATGGGCGCGATGGGCATGGGCATGGGCATGGGCATGACGCTGAACATGGCTGACTCCCAGCCCCAGCCCCAGCCCCAGCCCCAGCCCCAGCCCCAGCCCCAGCCCGATCTCGCACAGCAGCAGCCATCCCCTCAGCAGCAGACGCTTCCTGAGGTCACTGTCACCGTCGCCGCTCCTGCCCCCGAGCCGGCCCCAGCGGCCGCCCCCGCCCCCGCACCTGTCTCGGCACCTGCCCCCGCCTTCCTGGTCCCGGCCGAGTCCCAGATTCCCGCACAGTCCGCCGCCCTGGCCTGGTCGGTGCCCGGCAGCACCGCGGCTGCGGCCTTTGCCGTGGCCACGGGCGGGGCGGCTGAGGCTGTGGCCCAGTTGGCCGTCGGGACGATCACCCCCAACCCGCTCAGCAGGGTCGTCATGGCCGTCACGCCCGCACAGACAGGGGTCTGCGGATGGCATGGATGGGCTGTCTGCCCCCAGGGGATGGTGATGATGATGGTGATAATCGGATGATGATCGGATGATGATCGGATGATGATCGGATGATGATCGGATGATGATCGGATGATGATCGGATGATGATCGGATGTATGATGATGATGATGATGATGATGATGATCGGATGATGAGGATGAGGATGATGATTGGATGATTGGATGATGATGATGACTGGATGATGATGATGATGATTGGATGATGATGATGATGATGATGATGCCTCTGTGCCAATCATGACCCCACCCCGCCTGCACCATATCCCCCACCTCCCACCCACAGCCCGCGACTGCAGCCGCTGTTGCGGTCAGCATCCCCGGGGTCACGAAGGACGGCCCGTGGGGCGAGTATACAGGCGCCGGTCCGCACCAGGCCATCCCCCCCTTGCCCGCTTCCCCCCACACACTCGCCAACATCATCCATCGTCATCATCACCCCATCACCATCATCACCCCCATCGTCATCATCACCCCCCACGTCAATATCACCCCCACGCCAACATCCCCTCACATAGGGAGGTCATCATCACCTCCATCGTCATCGACCCATTGCCAACATCGCCAACATCGCCAACATCCCCCCCCCCCCCCCCCTCCCTCACGTCAATATCACCGCCATATGCACACTTTCCTCCACGCCATCATTGCCCCACACGTCATCATCCCCCCCCCCCCCCGCACACACACACACACACACACACACACGCGTCCCTCATCTTCTTTCCCGTGTCCACGCCGCTGCCTGCTGCTGATGCTGATGCTGATGCTGATGCTCCTGCTCCTGCTCCTGCTCCTGCTCCTGCTCCTGCTCCTGCTCCTGCTCCTGCTGCCTGTCTCGTGTCGGCACATCTGTCGCCTGCTTCTGCTGCCCTCGCGTCTTCCGGCTGGCCGCTGGCCGGTGGGGGGTTTTCACAGGCGGCCTGCCGCTTGCCCAGGCCCAGGCCAAGGTGTCCGAGTGCCACGGGCGCACCTGCCTCGTCAGCCTTCACACCGCCACGGTCCGCCCGCGCGCCCCCACCCCACCCCCTCTGCTGCCCCCCATCCATGTTCCATTTCCACCTGTCTCACCGTGTGTGCGGATCCACGCGTCTCGCCTGCTTTGACACGGGATTGGCATCGGCCCGTCACCTCAGATCGTCTCGGTTCGTGGGGAGTGCGCAGCAGAATGATGACCGATTGGTTGGCTGGAATCGAACCCCACTCCTGTGCGTGATGATGACCTCCTCCGCAGCTCAGCCGGCGACTGGGCATTTTGTTGTTTTTGTGGTTTTTTTACACTCCTCCAGAAATGGCGTGTTTCCCAAATGCCGCTCGAGATGTGCTTGTGCACCAGACATCCCCTTTGGTGGTGGAGCACCCCTCATACCACAGCCACACACTTGCGCGTCACCTGCCACACAGTGCCTCCCCTCTCCCCCCACCAATCATTCCTCACGCCGGCTCCTCCGCTTGACTTGCTGTTCCTGACTGGGGGTGTGACGGCGGGGGGGCGACCACGCAGACTGACGGGGGTGTGGCTGCTCGGCTGGTCTACCTGCGCTCCCGGCCCGCAGTCGGGTTCTACGCCGTCACCACCACCGGTCCGCACCGGGTGGACGGGCGTTGTTGGTGTTGCTATTGTTTTAAACATCAGGCATCATTCAATCATCGCCTTCCAATTCAGCATCATCATCATCCTCTATCATCCAAGCAGCAGCATCCAATCAGCAATCATCATCCAAGCAGCAATCATCATCCATGCAACAACCATCATCCAATTAGCAATCATCATCCAAGCAGCAGCATCCAAGCAGCAGTATCGTCATGCGCGAACCCACCCCACTTATCTCCTGCTCCTCGCCGCCCCTCCCCCGGCACAGACTCGCAGAAGGTCGCCCAGCTGCGCAGCAACCCAACCTGCGTGCTGACGTGGCTGCTCCCCGAGGCGGGCGAGACCGTCACCATCCAGGCCCGGGCCCTGGTCGCAACACCCAACGCCGTCGGGGCCCCCGCTGAGGTCCGCATGGGTATCCATCCCCCCCACGCACACACACACACACACACACACACACACACACACACACACACAGACGCACATGGGACCATGAGAATCGTGCCGTCTCTTCGACGCCTCACTGCTGGTTGATTTTTTCCGTGTGCCGCGTCCTCCCCCACCCCACCCCGATCCGGATGTGAACGCCTTGCCTCGCTTGCATGGGCCTCCCTGTGCGTGTGTCGTGTCTGCGTTCGTGTTGATTGGTTGATGGTATGAGCGAGTCAGCGCGATGTTCGCCCAGCTGTGTGTGTGCCGTCATTTCGAGACCGATCGATCAACCCACACTTTCGCTTGACCTCCCGACTGCCCCCCGCCCTACCTTAGGACAAGCCCCTTGCGGATGCGATCTGGGAGGGCGCCCTGGCCCAGCAAGGACTGAGCTCACCCCGGGATGGCCGTCTGGCCCTGCTGCGCTTCGCCATCCGCGCCGTGGCCGTGGCGCCGGTGGCCGGCCCGGCCCGCGAGGCTTTCCGCTCCGGGGCCATGTTGGTCTGCGGGCCATCCAGCCGATCATCAACCAGCCAGCATCCATCAGCACCATGAGAGTGCTCCACTCACCCAGTCATCGCACTCAACTTCTGCCTCTGTATGATCCCCGTGTCCCCAACGCAGCGCTACACACAACAAGGCGAGGTGATCCTTCGCGCGCCCACCCAGGGCCCGGCTGAGGTCCGTTTGCGCCGCGAGAGAGGGGGCGGGGAGGTGGCAGAAGGCGGAGGGAGTTGCTGGAAACCCTCCTGGTTTTCATCCGGGGAACTTAGCTCAGTAGGTAGAGCGTGGGATTCATAACCCCAAGGTCGACAGTTCAATCCTGCCAGTTCCCAAATATTTTTTGTTTTTTTTGCCCCTTTTTTCCCTCAGCCGGCCCCCATTCCGGCCACGCTTCGGCTGCTGAGCTACAGCTACGGCGGCGGGCTGAGCTACCTGGATGCCTTCAAGCGGGTCCTGGGGGCATGGACCCAGACCCGTCTGGCCCTGTTTACTGCACCCGGGGTTGGAGCCGCCCCCGCCCCGCCCACCTGCTGCGTGGTCGACTTGGAGTACGCCGATGGGCTCGGGTTCTACCTGTTCGCACACCGGCAGGACCCCCAGTGCGCCGCCCTGAAGAAGGTCCGCGCCGTGTCCTTTTTTGGATTCTGATTGATGATCTTTGACTGGTGAGTGGGCATCTATGCAAGTTCGCACAAATTGACTGGTGATTGGGCATCTGAACAAATCAATTGCTTGAAAGTGACAGTTGCACACCTGGCCGGCCGGCCGGCAGTCCTTCATGTGTCTGGGGGACCCGATCACCGGGTTGGACCGGAGCGAGACCGTCGGTTTCCGGAACCTCCGCAAAACCCCCGGAGAACTCCACTCGCCACACTCACCACATCACCCCCACACACCCACACGCCCACACACCCGGGGTGCCGATAGAACCCCCGCGCCGCGCTGAGCTGGCACACGCCGGCCATGCAGGTGGTGGCCCAGGTCAGCTGCGCCCTGATCGAGGAGCCCACCGCCGTCCGAGAAAACCTGCGGCTGATCGACTTCAAGTCCGGCCGCCATCCCCCCATGCCTCCCTCCCCCCTCCTGGTGTGCGTGTGCGTGTAAACCTTGGTACTGTTGATCCTCATATGTACAGTCCCCGGCATAAATACTTGGACAGACAGACGGCCCACCGGGGTGTGATCCGGGCCTCCCCGGTTCGACCTTCTTCCATCGCTGGTTGGAGAAGACCACCCCATTTTGTGTCCCATAATTGGGCGGGCCCAGGGTTTATAGGAATGACGTGGGACGGGTGAAAGTGGGTCACGGAAATCGGTCGACAAACCCGAGCCCTTCTGCAACAAGGAAAGACAGTCAGCCGGATTGCCGGCAGCACACACACCCGCACCCCACTCTCCACTTGGAGGCATCCCCACCCCGCGCCTGCTGACGGTGCTCCCCGGGGACAGACAAGAATGCATTCCACTACTGATGACCAGTCCACCAACCGCCGCGAACATTGCGCCAAGACGGAGAATCTCCCGCAATTGGTGAATTGGGTTCGCAAGTAAAGACGGTGGGCCATCAGATCCATGACTGTGAGCCATCTTCTCCATGGGGCTGGCCTCCGGTTGATGTGACAAACCAAAACACGCCCTCCCACGGAGGTCCACCGACGAAAGTGACTCGAATCCACACACCCAAAAAAGGACTCCGACCGGGACAAGGTGGTGGTTTACGACAAGACCGCACACGTGACTGGCCCACGCAAGCACCGAGTTTGTGGCGTGGCTGCCCGAGACAGGACAGCACGAGACATGCACACATCCGCTCAAGATGCATGCCTGGGTGGGGATCTCTTTCATGGGGAAGACTCAGCTCTTCCTGTTCACTGAGTACCCGGAGGCCACCACGGACCTGTGGGTCCTGAAAGGTCTTGGCCCCCTCTCCCCGCCCCTGGGTCCCCGCCATGCGGATCACCCAGCAGAAGCACCACAAAAGACACAAGGCAAAAGTGTGCCTCAAAGTGCCCAACGACAAAACATCACCAGGGTCATCCAGCCACCCCAGCCACCCGACCTCAACCCCATCGAGGGTGTGCGAAAGACCATCAAGTGTCGGGTGGTCACCCACAACCCCCGATCTGAGGCCACCCTGGGGAAGTGGACCTGGTTCGAGTGGGGGAAGCTGAAAATGGCCGATTTTTTTTTGGCCGCTTTTTCAATGTCCGACCGATGCCAGGCTGTGCTCGAGCCAAATGGAGGCCCGACCCGAGACTGAGTAACCAACTAAATGGGAGTGTGTTGTCTACCAGCCAACAGGCTTTGCGTGCCCCGATTATGGCTGGGCGGGGGGGAGTGCGCCCATCTTTTGTCCAAGTATTTATGCCGGGGACTGTAAATGGGCGGATCTTGTGGGGATGGGGGTGGGTTGTGCTGCTGCAGGGGCCCCGAGGACCCCAACCTTGTGCTGCTCCGGCTGGGGCTCGCCCAGGTGTCCGTCCACGCGACCGCCCAGCCCGTCGCTGCCCTGCAGGTGGCCCCGGACCGGGCCTCCATGGCCCGGGTGGTCATTAAGGAGGGCAACCTGCGCAAGCAGGGCCACTTCATCAAGAACTGGTCCGTGCCCGAGGGTGGTGGTGAGGATGGTCTTCATAACCCTGGGGTTATATTCGCTCACCCTGCCGCGGTGTGCTTTTTTTCTCCCTCCGGGGGGGTGCAACAGGAAGGAGCGCTATTTTGTCCTGCACGGCGACGGCCTGCTGGTTTATCTGAAGGCCCGCGGGGTCTGTCGACACCCCCATGACCATACTCCCTCAACACCCCCTCCACCCCTCCACCCCGTCACCGGGGCAGGATTCGAAGGAGCAAGGACACCTCAGCGTTGCCCGGGCGATCGTCTCACCCGCGGAGAAACACGGCTGCCCGGCCCCCAACTGCTGGCACGTGGGCTACCCAACCCCAACATCGGGCGAGAAGGTCGGGTCAATCTCACCGTCATGGCCGTTCTCGTTCTCAACACGGCTTTTCTATCATCAGGAATATTTCATCGCCGCCGAGACCGGATCAGCCATGGAAGATTGGATGGCCGCGCTGCGATCAATTCCGAGCTGGGCGTCACACTAACCTTTTGTTGCCTCCGATTCCTGCGATATTCGTCGAACGAAGATCAATTATATCTCGTCAAATGTGACGCGCCATTTGTGTCTTGTTCATGATGGTGATTAAGGCCATTTGACGGAAAGCCGTTCAGCTTGGGCGGGTCTCATTCGCCCTCCGGAACAGAGACAAAGTCTGACCCAAAGGCGAAACACGTATATAGCCAGCGTACCATGAAATCTGCTCATAAAGCTGTGGGCGAATTCGCTCCAGTGACCCCTCGAGAGTCTCCTTGCAGAAAGTTCGCCGGTTTTCTCGCGGTCTATTCATTCCAATTCCCTCGGTTAGGCTTGGGCGGGCTCTACTTCATGATCTTAAGATCCTCATTATTGGTAACATATGGGCTGTTTGGTTCGCCCTCTGTGCGATCGGGATTTGGTTCGCCCCAAATCATCCTCTTTGGGGCTTTGAAACAGCATTTTCTTTATTCTTTCGTAGGTATGCCATGGCATCTCTTCCTTGGGTTAATGATGGGCTGCTTGCTCAACCGATTCCCCCTTCCGCCTTCTTCAATAACGCCACCCTGACATCGGTCTCTTTTCTTCCTTCCGCGCACCTGATCCCAGGATCTGCGGTTTCTCTTGCAGGTTCACGCTTTCAACACTGGTTTCATCACCTCCGTTCCTGTCCGTCACTTCTTCGCAAATAATCCCTTCCATTTCCTCTTGCGTGCTAGCTTGTGATTATCACTTTCCTCTACAACATCGGTCCAATTAAGTGGCTCTGGATGGGACTTTTTGCCGTTTGTTGGGTTGTTCCCTACGTTCTCTACTATGTTTTGTGGGCAATCGGGTTCCATTGGTGGTACTATCGGGTCTGCGGCTTGGCTTCGCCTCACTATCCGACACCACCGTTTGCTTTTTGTTTTCGACAGCTTTCCATTCTAAGTTATCCTTGGGCTCTCCTCATGACCGCGATCAACTGGTCTGCCTTGGACCCATCGTCGACCACCGTTCATTTTCCTCCAGTTTTACCATGCGTCGTGCCTTGCACAAACCATGGAGTTTCGTGTTCGCCTTGATTCTCGAATTTGGCTCCATTGTGTTGGTGTTCTTTGTGATCACATTCTTCGTCATCGACTTCTTTGCCTCCCTCTCGGACGATTGGCAACGATATCTCTTCCGTGTCTTCCTGTGGCCTCTGATCGCTGAGGTCTGTTCTTTGACTTCCACTCACCACCAAACACCACAACCAATCGGATCTGCTTCCCCCATTGGTTCTCTCCTCCTTGCGTAGGTTGCCCTGTTCTGCACCCGTATCTCGGCCCACCTTTACCCAGGTTCGCACCCCCACGGTATCTACCTGTCCTTCCGGCCACCCGCCTCCACCACCAGTTGGGACCAGGATGATAGTGACTGGGACAGCTCCACATTTATTGGCGTAGAGAAAAACGGGGGCGATCACACGATTTTTCCGACCATCACAGGCCCCCCACCACCCGCATCACCTTCACCACCACGTCTCTTCCACCCACCCACCCACCCCCACCCACCCAGCTCCCGACCACCAGCACAACCTGCCCAACATTATCTACGGGGCCCAGCTGGCCACCCAGATCTGCGGCCGTTTCCTGCTGGTGGCGTTCAAGTCCCAGCAGATGGCCGTGGCCGCCACCGCCACGGGCGCCATCATCGAGGTCATCCTGCGCATCACGGGCAAGTGGCGTGACCGCTTCTTCACAAGGGTCCGTCGGGCTGGTTGTCTGTGCTGTGTCTGTGCTGTGCTGTGCTGTGCTGTGCTGTGCTGTGTCTGTGCTGTCTCTGTCTGTGCTGTCTCTGCCTGTGCTGTCTCTGTCTGTGCTGTCTCTGCCTGTGCTGTCTGTGTCTGTGCTGTCTCTGCCTGTGCTGTCTCTGCCTGTGCTGTCTCTGCCTGTGCTGTCTCTGCCTGTGCTGTCTCTGCCTGTGCTGTCTCTGCCTGTGCTGTCTCTGCCTGTGCTGTCTCTGCCTGTGCTGTCTGTGGCTTCCCCTCCCTGTCCGTCTCCTATTTCTCACCGTCTTCTCCACCCCGTCCACATCCCCCGCCCTCCGCCCTCCGCCCTCCGCCCTCCGCCCTCCGCCCTCCGCCCTCCGCCCTCCGCCCTCCGCCCTCCGCCCTCCGCCCCCGCCAGCTCTTCACCTGCTTCCAGGTGGACACAACGGCCCGCCTGTGGACCAAGCCCTACTCGGCCGACCTGAAGCACGCCAGCCACATGACCGAGACCATTGCCGAGAACGGCTCGGTGCTCTCGTGCCCCATGCTGCAGGTGTTCTTCTACCCGCTGCGCAGCTTCTTCCAGGTCCGCGCGGCCGTGCACCCCGGGGATAGCCACCCATCATCCTCATGGGCAGCATCCATCACCCTCATGGGTCATCCATACCCCCTGTCCTGGGCCACCCATACCCCTGGCGCCTCACTCGTGGTGGTGGGCCCATCATCATCCCCCTCTTCCCACCCCGGCTCCCTTCGCGCGGGGATGGTGTGCGCAGTTGGACTTTAAGCCGAACGACCATGCGCCGAACCCGGTGACTCTGCTGGCCTCGGCCGTGGCCCAGTGGGGCATCGAGGTCAGCGACCCCCCCCCCCCCCCCCCCCGCCACTCTACCCCGCCGCCACTATACCCCGCCGCCACCACAACCACTATCCCCCAACCACTGTCCCCCCCCCCCCCCCCCCCCCCCCCCCACCGCACCACCACCGCACACAACCACCACAACCACCGCACCACCACTACTCCCCAGGATGTGTGCGTGATCATCCTTCTCGTGTCGTCACCGGAGGATGGTGGCATTGGCCGCCACGACACTGACGGCTCACTCGGTTTCTCATCTCCGCGGGTGTCCTGCCCGTGCATCCAGGCGGGCACGGACCTGGCCACGGTGGCCATCGGCGAGTTTCTCGAATTCTGGGGCTGCAAGCGGCACCCCAAGGGCGTCCGGGGCAAGTTCGACACGACCCCGCCCGACCCCATCGAGCTGAAGCGCCTCGACTCGATCAAATCCCAGGGGATCGCCTCGGCCAAGTCCCAGCAATCCCTCGCCCCGCCGCCCACGGACGGGAGCAAGACCCCCAAGACCGCCCGCACCACCATCGTCCACCAGCCCAGCGGGCAGGCCCTGGTCAGCGAGCCGCCGTCATCGCCCATGACCCCGCCCGCGCCAGGCATCCGCCAGCCCGAGGACGACGCCGTGCTGATGGCAGGCTTCGCGGTGAATGAGGCCGAGGCGCCCGTGATGACCCTGCCCGGGCAGGCCAACATCGGGGCCATTATCACCAGCCCGCCCTGCGTCGAGGAGGCCTTCGGGCCCACCCCCGCGGAGGTCGAGGAGATGGCGAAGATGGGCGGGTTGGCGCCCTCGCCCTCCTCCTGCATCGAGTCGGACGTCGGGGCCACGGCGGCGGCCGGGAGGGCCAGCGAGCAGCCCGCCCAGACACCCACACCCGTGCCCGCCTTGCCGCTGTGCCTCCAGGTCTGCATGGGGGTGGAGGGAGGGAGGGTGGGGGGGGATGATCATCATCCAACCACAATCATCATCATCATCATCATCATCATCATCATCATCATCCGATCATCATCATCATCATCATCATCACAATCATCATCATCACCACTATCATCATCATCATCATCATCATCATCACCACAATCATCATCATCATCATCATCACCCAATCATCATCATCATCATCATCATCATCATCATCATCATCATCATCAATCTCCACCCCCCCGGGGGGCGGCGGCAGAACGAGGTGGTTGCCTTCGAGCCGATGGATGGCGACCTGGCCACCCCCGAGGCCCTCCAGCAGCACCGCCGCAAGCCCACCCTGACCGTCCTCCGCGAACTGGTGTCCAAGTTCGCCCTGTTCTTCTTCCCCAAGCTGTACATCCTCCTGCTCTGCGCGCTCTACTTCCCCATGGTCCGTTTGCTTGTGCTGCGCCTGCCATGTGTATGCGTGTGTGTGTATGCCTGTTCTTCTTATCATCACCATCCAGATCGCTCCAGATCATCATCATCCAGATCATCATCATCCAGATCATCATCATCCAGATCATCATCATCCAGATCATCATTCAGAGCATCATCCAGACCAAACCATCATCCAATTATCATCATCATCATCATCATCATCCCCCCACCCACCCACCCCACCCCCACAGCTCTACTCGACCTGGCCCACGATGTCCATCTGCGACAACCCCGACCTTCTGTGCAGCTGCCAGTTCCGCATGCGGGACGAGTACTGCTCGGCCCCCCCGCCCCTGGCATACTCCAGCGCCCAATGATTTTTTTTCAGCGGGTGAATCACCCCTGGGGTTGAAGTCGCTCAATTTTTTTTTTTTTTTTAATTTTTAAAGGAGCGTGGCGCATGCATGACACACTCGCATCCACCTCCTCTTCTCGTGTCATTTCTTCTTCTTCTTCTTCTTCTTCTTCTTCTTCTTCTTCTTCTTCTTCTTCTTCTTCTTCTTCTTCTTGTCCCTCTCGCTCTCTCAACCCCCCCCCCCCCCCCCCCGCCTCTTCATCTCCTCACTTGTTCATTTTTTTTCGCCACTGTCGATATTGCATCGTCTCCGCTCCATGCCCCTCCTTCTTCCCCCTCACCAATCACCATCATCATCACCATCATGATCCCCCGCATTTTTCTCGTCCTTCTTCGTTTTTTCCATCGATTTTTCCCCGACTTTTTTTCGTGCGTTGTGTGATGCGTGCGTGCGTGCGGGCCTGTGCTCTTCTTGGTGCTCTTCTGTTGTGTGTGCATACTGACCCGATGCACACCCATTATGTGTTGAGCTGTCCGTGCGTGGATGTGGATGTCTCTCTCTGGGCTCCTTCCCGCTCTTGAATGCGAAAATTATGCTGCTGTCGGTGGTGGTGGTGGTGGTGGTGGGTGGGCTGTGCCTGCACAGGCGTCTTGGGGGTGATGTTAGCGGCTCCCCTTGTCTGGTCGACTTGACCTGGGGGTGATGATGACGTGGCTGATTGGTGGCTGCCTGGGTCTGGTCTGTGCTGGCTGGCTGGCTTCCCCTCTGCTCTCTGTTTGTCCGTTTTCCACCCTTTTGCCCTTGTTGTTGTTGTTGTTGTTGTTGTTGTTGTTGTTGTTGTTGTTGTTGTTGTTGTTGTTGTTGTTGTAATTCTTGGTGTTCTTGTTGCTGTTGCTGTTGTTTTTTGACATGTGCTCTCTGCTGTTGGGGTCTGATTCAGTAGGCTGTTCCGTTTTTTTTTCACCGTGTGTCTGCTGTTTTTGGGAGTTGCGTCTTTCACTATATTGCTGTTATGTTGACGACAGGGTGATTGATTTCTTGTCTGTCTGTCTGTCTGTCTGTCTGTCTGTCTGTCTGTCTGTCTGTCTGTCTGTCTGTCTGTCTGTCTGTCTGTCTGTCTGTCAGCCTATTTGTCGATCGACATGTCCGTATCGTCCGTCCGTCTCGTCCGTATCGTCCGTGCTGGTGCGATTGTGAATAGGACAGGGTCTCCTTTTGCTCGAGACCCCCCCATCCCATTCTTTCCCGGGGGGCGCCCCTCTGTTGGAATGTGTGGACCCCTCTCACCTCTCCCTCTCCCTACCTGCTTACCTTTTTCACTTTCACCCATCATCCCCCGCCTCACCTCTCCCTCTTCCTGCCTTCTTAGATCACCCCTCCTTTTTCACCTTCACCCATCATCCCCCGTACCCTTCCCCATTTCCGGACCCCCCCCCTATTGTTGTTCTCTGGTGCCCCTCCTCCTCCCATCACCACGCTGAATCAACACGCGGCGCGGACTCTTCTCTCTCTCTCATATTCCGGAAAACCGAGCCACCAGGGCCCGTAAAAAGGGGAACAAAGGGAGAAAAGAAATCACTTAAAATACCAACTGGTTGGCTCCTCTCTCTCTCGCTCGCTCCTCCCCCTGTGGCAGGAGCGCCGCCATTCGGATGTGACTTATTCAGGCGCAGGCTGGATGGGGGGGAGGGGGGGGGGGGAGGGGGGGGGGGGGGCATCGGAGGGTGAGTGGCTGGCCCAGTGGCCCTCCGGCCTCGTGGGCCGATTCGGGTGGCAATGCGGGGATCTTGGGGTCTATAAGAGGGGTCCCGGGGAGTTGCGCCGCCACGACCAGAACGTCCGAAGCGCAGCTGCTTCCGCCAACACTCATCTCCAACCCAGATCGTCATCGACGATCGGGAATGATGGGTGATGATGAGACAACACGATTGCCACCACTTGCACCTCCGTGGACAAAGGGTCCTTGGTGGTTCGCTTTCCCGGAGCGGCTCGAGGCACTGGATGTCCGGAAGGCCCGCCGAGCTCCGGGTGGAGGCATTCTTCCGGTCTTCACAAGCGGTTTCCACCCCGACTCGCACACGACTCGCATAGGGACAATTCCCCAATCTGCAGGGCCTTTCGATGGTGTCACCCCCCCTCCCCCCCCCCCCCCCCCAACTCCAAATCGCACAGGGACGATGACCGGGGACTGGCCGACGGATGGGGGAGGTCGAGTCATGCGTACGTAGTAGTAATTGAGATATCAAAACGCGACACAAAACACACAGCGGGGGATAGAAGAAACACATAATAACTGAAAAATCAAAGGCGATAGAAATGCATATCAAGGGGAAAAAAACGGCGATGGTATGTATGGAGAAGGTGGGTGATGATGATGATGATGATGATGATGATGATGATGATGACGATGACGGGGCTGGGGGGCAAGCGCTGGAGCAACAAACAAACAACAACAAAACACGTGTGAAGACAAGATCAATCAGGCATGATGCATGATGCCTGGGGTGGGAGATGCCATATTTGGGGAGGGAGCAGGAATTCAATCAAGTCACACGCAATCCGAATACACCCGAGGGGTGGAGGAGGAGGGGCGATGGCGGCCAGAATGCCGCATGTCGCTGCGATGAAAAGATACGGGCGCGAGGAAAAATGATGGCGATTGATGATGATGATGATGATGATGATGATGATGATGATGATGATGATGATGATGATGATGATGACTGGATGATCATGATCATAAGGGCAAGAGGGGCACGTGCAAAACATCCTCTCCTCCTCCTCCCTCCCCCCTGCAGGGCGGGGTCTTCCGAGGGGCAACAGAAAAACCGCCCCCAATGAAATGGGTGTGGGGTCACATAAGAAACACCAGCAAACAACAACAGCAGCACCATACCATGATGAACGAACAGGAAAACCAAAAAAAAAAAAAAAAAAGACAAAAGACGCATGCCCCACGCGCGTGCCCCTGCGTGGGGGGAAGGCCCCCATTCAGTTGCCCGGGCCTTGGGTGAGGTCGACATCCGACAGGCCCTCACCACCCCGGGGGCCAGGCGGCTGTTCCCCGGCCCACCAGCGCTCGTGCTCGTCATTGGGCCAGCCATCCTCGGGCCCTGCGGCCACGGGCATGGCCGGCGCGGCCAGAAGCCACTCGGGCTCCCCGCAGGCCGCGTCGGCCCCATCCCAGGATGAGCGGGTGCCGACGGGGGGATAGCCACGATCGGCATCCCCAGGATCTGCCACAGCGACCACCCGCACACCACCGGCACCCCCGGGTGCGTGGCCCTTGCTGCGGGCGTGGCGGTGACGGTGCGAGTGCTGGCTGGAGGAGGACGACGACGAGGTGGCGGTGGTGGGCGTGGGCTCGGGCCGAGCGGGCGAGGCAAGCATCTCGTTCTCCGACCCGGCCAGGCTGCTGCCGCCGCTCCCGCTGCCCCCCATCCCACTGCCGCTGCCGCTGCCGTTTGCGCTGCCGTTTGCGCTGCTTCCCGAGGAGAACCCGGCCCGCTGGTGGCGCCGGTGGTGGGACGGCAGGGCGGGCGGGAAGACCAGCTCGCGGGCCATGACAAGTTCGGTCAGCTGGGGGCAGGACAGCGACCGGGGTGAGGATGACATGCTCAGCGGGGACTCGATCTCGACCCCCGGACTGTGACCCGAGGAGGATGCCGAGGGCGAGGCACGTCGGACACCGCTCGAGGAGGAGGAGGATTCGCCACCCCCCGTGGTCATGTCCTCCGGGGAGGGATCGACATCACGGATGGTGGCTCCGACCGGTGGGCATGCCGACCTGCCCCCGAGTGGGGTCGGAAGGGCCACCGCTGCCGTCGATGGCCATTGCGGTAGTGCGGGGGCCTCAGAACAGGGCTGGTTGATGCCGGCCAGAGATCTTCCACCCCTCGCCGGGCCATCGAGACATGCCAGCGGGGCGGGGGTACCAGCCACCAGGGGGGGAATGGCCAACATCCCCGGGGTGAGGGCGGGCAAACATGACACAGGAACGCATGTTGCTGATGGCGACGCCGAGTCCTGATGAGGCATTGGGACCACACGGTACGACATGGTCACGGTCTCCCGCGGGGGTAGATCACCAGGGTGGTGCAGGCGCCCGGCAGCGGGGGTGGTGGTGGCGAACGGGCCGCCAGGACAGGCGGCCAGGGGCTGAAGGAGCGGGGCCATTCGTGAGGCCCCCCAGAAGTTGGGCGAGAAGAAGAACCGTGGCCAGGGACGCCCTCCGGGGCCGGGCGGTAAGGGCCAACATCCCCCAAGGGGATGAGGGACAACTGGCATCATGTAGGGGGTCGTCTGTTGGCGATGGTGGTCGGATGTCGGAACAGTGCCCATTTCGCCGCTCGGACTTCCTCCAGGCGGGAGCGATGGAGGGAGGCGAGTGTTGAGGCGCCGAAGAATCAGTCCCGAGATTTCCTCGGCCGAAAAAGATATCTGTTGAGAGAAAAAAAGGTTAGTGCATTTAGAAAAGCGATCTCCATTGCAATGAACGAACCTGGGTGTCACCCACCCATCGTTGGAGAGCAGAAAGAACGGTTGGAACCGAGATCGGCCTCTCGATTCCGAGTTCTTCTTCTGCCCTTCCACGAAGAAATTGCGCAATGAACGTGGAAGAGTCCCGATGAAGAGGCGAGTCAGTCGGACGGCTCAAGGTGACACCAAAAAAGGTGAAACAAAATCGAAGTCTGGTTTGCTGCGGTTCTTTTCGCTGTCCTTTTCACCGAGTCAAAAACGCCCTGTCGGTCAAAACACGCGCTCCTCCTCCTCCGGCGAACCTCGAGAAGTCTTTTGTTGAGTCCCTGGTTCTCGTTTCGCGGGGTACGTTGCCTATCCTCATCACAGCGCCACACGGCGGTAGCATCACTCGGGGAATGGCATTTCGCGCCCAGTACATCAAGGAGAATCGCTCACAACCTCCGTCTTCGTCTTCGACAACACCGTCACCGAGTTCTCTGGATTCCGCAGATCCACCATCCCCCGGCGTCCTGAAATTTTCCGAACTTCGCGATATGTGGACCCTCGAACTGACTTCTGCCATCCTGAATGAATTTCGCAGTCGCACCAACGGAAATCACGCTCCCTGGGCAGTGATGGCCCGATTTGCTCGGAAATGTGTTGATGCCAACCGCTCTCTGGAGATTGATCCCAGCGGGAATTCATACTTCTTGCCGTACGTGCCCACATGCCGAATCGGCGCGGCCGCCTTCAAACAGTATCACGAATGCATCGCCCAGGTGATTGTGGATATGACCAAGGCCGGTCATACCACCATCCTGCACCTGGACATTCACGGCCAGTCGGCAGTGAACGGGACCGTGTTTCGGGGGACCCACCACGGTCTCACGGCTGATCTGCAAAGGCTGTACCTGCCCCGGGGCACACCACCCTTCGGGTCCGTCCCTCCAAATGGCGATCTTTTGATCATCACAGTCTCAACTCCCCCCGGGGCGTGTAGTTACGAGCCGCCCATCCTTCCGGTTTTCCCCATCCCCCTCCCCATCCCTGTCTCCGCCCCCATTCCCGCCAAGACCCCCGCTTGTTCCCTACTCCCGGTCATATCCACCACCACCACCAACGGCCCATCCCGCCGCCAGCACCAGGCATTCCTCCGGCGGCTCCCCCAGGCCGACTATGTAACGGGGTTTCTGTACCGGCTGAATCGACTCTTTGCCCACCGGCTGCAGCCAAGTGCCCCGCAAGAACCCGAGGTGCGCTTCAGCGGGGGCTGGACCGTACTGCAGTACGGTAACCCGGCGGCTCTTCCCCCGGGGCGAAGACCTCGGGTCAGTTTGGCCGATGGGTACCTGGGCGGGCGACACCCACCACCCGCCCACCACCATCTGCTTCCCCCTCTGGCTCTCGGCCCCCAGATGCCGCTATCCCCCCTGTCTCACTCCGCCCGGTCTCTGCCACCCCTGGTTCCATCACCCCGAGCGAGGGTCGGAGCCACCATCCCCTCAGCCCGGACGGCACCGCCGACATCACCCCGACCGGTGGCGGGTGGTTCGGGCATATCACCCCCCGTGTGGCTCACCCCCCGGGCATCTAGCCGCGCCCGGTCGACATCAACCCCACCCCCCTCATCCCCGTCGGCATCTCCCTCGTCACCATCACCCAGCGGGACCACGCGCACTGTCCGATCAACCTCCACGGGGGGCTTTCCCGGGGCCCTGCTGTCTGCTAGTGGTGGTGGTGGATCGCCCAGTGCACACAGCGGCTGCTGGGGCGGGGGCCGATCGGCGCCACTGGCCGCTGTCCATTCTGTGCAACTCGAGTTTGGGGGTCCGCCATACGCTCCCCCGACCTCTTCTTGTTCCTGCGCCCGACTGCGCGTCGCTGTCCGCACTCCAATCGCACGGATCGCTTCATCCCTGCTGCTGTGCCCCCATCATCATCATCATCATCATCATCATCATCATCATCATCATCATCATCATCATCCAATCATCATCATCATCATCATCATCCAATCATCATCATCATCATCCAATCATCATCATCATCATCATCATATCATCATCATCATCATCATCATCATCATCACACCACCCACCGTGCCGCTTCTCCTCGCGGATGTTGCCGGGGGGTGGGGAGACGGCCGGGTGACTACCGAACGGCCGAAGGAATGGTCTCCACGGCCCGCAGGTTGGTGGACGCGCTCATCTCCTGGGGTCCATCCGCGGATCCTTCTGCGTCGGGATGACCCCTTTAAGACTGGTAATTTTTGAGATTTTCGGGTTCGCCCTCCCAAGACCTCGGTCTTGTGGCAAAGGTCCTTAGTTTTCGTGACACGCTGTGTAGCCCTGGTACGCCCTGAAAGGGGAGGCTCTGCGAAGGGGGAGTGGCGGTGTGGCAGAGGATGTTTCAGAAAATAACACACATAGGGGGCCCCTGGAGCCCCAAGATCCCGGCGATCGCCACCCAAATCGTCCCGAGGCCGGAGGGCTGTTGACCACCGCTGGGCCAGCCACCGGGTGACAGCCCCGTTGCCTGCGACTGTGGGTAGAGCCAGGACGTCGGCTATCTCTCATCGCCCCAATGCAGCGAAAGGCTTGCGTTGGCGTTGTCGCTGGGTTGCTCTTGTATGGAGCTGGATTGTTCTACTTTTCTGGGTTTTCGTCCAAACCGAGCACATCCCCCCCTCCGACATCTTCTTGCCCCGTACGACCATCAAACCCGCTCTCGGGCGTGAATGGTTCCACATTTCAACCCTCTCTGGCATGTCAAAAGGCTGCTGACGAGTATACCGAGCCGAGTTGTGACGATCCCAGACGGATCGATGAACTGCTTCGCGCCAATGGGTGTGATGCACAACTCCCAGACAAGCTCTTCTTCCATCTCTTTTGGCACGGAAGGCACATGCCGGAGATCGCACGGTTCGCCATCAAATCGTGGGTCCTCTCGCAAGATTTGGAACACAGCCACTTGATCTTTTGGTACGATACGCCCTTCTTCGCCAACGACTTTCAAGAGTACCTCCTCTCGTCCGCAGCCACTTTACGATTTTGAAACTCAGTCTTGTGCAGCACCCAGCTCCCACCATCAAAACCTCTCAGTGATCATGTCTCCCCGCTGCACCGCGTGGCGAATCTTCCGTACGAAGATCCCCAGTACTACCAACAAGATGTGGAATTTATGCGGAGGTTACCCCAGGTGGAATTCCGGTTCTTCAATTTTCGGGAGGAGGCCCGTGGGACATGTGTTGGGGAGCAAGTCGACTACTACCTCAGCATCGACGACATCGCAGTCCGTCCTGGGGGCACCCCATATGGGCTCTCACCCCTCCATGTCATCTCATGCGGCTCTCACCCCCACGTGGCTCTCACCCCCCATGTGGCTCTCACCCAACGTTGTGCTCATGCACTGCCCTTGGTTTTCTCGTTCCCCTCTACTCCCGCTTGCCCCGCTGGCAGGTCCGGACGGACATTTATCGGCTGGTCCTTTTGCACCGGTATGGCGGGGTATGGACCGATACCGACATGATCTTCATGTCGGACTTCCGACCGCTCGTCCGGGTGTGGGGCTCCTTCTGGCCCCCCGGGAACAACGCCGTGATGCACATGTACCGGAACAGCCAGGCCACCTGGACCCGGTCTGTGGGTGCGTGGATGGTACCCCGGGGTGAGGTTGGTATATGGATGGCCCCTCGGGAACAACGCCGTGATGCGCATGTACCGACACAGCCAGACCACCTGTGGGTGAGGTTGGTGTGGATGCTCCCCCGGTGAGATTGGCATTCACCCGGGGTGATGGCTCCGGGGTGAGGTTGGTCCGTGGGTGGCATCCCCCCCGGGGGTGAAGTTGGGATGTGGATGGTCCCCCGGGTGAGGTTCGGTTGGTTTGTGCAAATTCCCCGCTCTTGCCCGAAAGACACGCCGTTGTCCCCTGCCTTGCGTGCTGCCGGTTGCATGATGAGCTCAGATCTTGTCACCAGTTTTCCCGCATGGTGATCCAATCCACTCTCTCTTTGTGCTGCTGCAGGCTGGGCCTGGCCTGCATGATGCGGTTTGGCGAGCAGGCACAGCAGTTCCCCGACCTCGACCAGACGATGCCACCGTCCGTCGTCCTCTGCCCTGCCCTCGTCATGACCCGCTCCCTCCTTCGTGCTCTGCCTTGTGTGTACCCCCCACCACCACCAGTCCACCTCATCTTGACTCCGTGCCCCGCCTTTTCCCCTTCCAGTCGTCTGGGTGCAACCCACCATCATCCCCAAACAAGAGGTTTCACTCCCTCCTCCTCCTCCTCTCCCTCTCCTCCCATCCCCCTCCCCCACCCTCAGCTGCTGGACGTACAACACCTACCTGCACCCCACCCACCCACTCACCCACCACCCACCCACCCTCACCCCCCACCCCTCAGCTGCTGGACGTACAACACCTATCTGCACCAGCTCGCCGAGCGCATGGGCATGCACATCACCAGCCCCAGCCACACCTCTTCGAGGGCTCCTACATCGACTTCCTCACGGCGACCCTCCCCGGCCCCCACATCGGCAAGGCCATGCGGAAACGCACCCTCTACGGGCCCTGCATACACACCCGGGCAAGCGATCATGATCTGGGAAGCGAGACGGTCTTTCCAACCCTGTCTGCATGCCCCCCCCCCCCCCCCCCCCCCCCCTCCCAGGACATCGCATACATGCACCCTTAATGTGGATATGGAGCGCAGCAAGTGTGCACGCAGAATTCTGTGAATCATCCCCCGCCCTGCACTTCCTCACTCCGCCTTCATCCAGCCATCACCTGCAGCCACCACATGGAACCGGGAGATAGCGACAATCATCGTCATTCTCACCCATTTTCTGTCGGTCCCGCACGCACGTTGCCACCTCCAGGTATCGCTTCATCGAAGCCCGCCTCACGGCCAAGCTGGCCGCCAACTCCACAGCCCCGGTCAACCTCTGGGGCTGCGATGAGCCATGATCGGCTCATCCCTCCCCGGTTCGGTTGTTGGCTATTTGCTGTTTTGTTCGGATGGATTGTGTGCGTTCTTCCCGGTTGCATGCGATTTTTTCAATCGGTTGCATGCGTTTTTCGGTTTTTCACCCCCCGGGGTTATGCCCCCTGGGGTGGGGTTTTGTTCACGCGCGCGTCCATGTTCCGGCTGCCTTTTCCCCCCTTCCCTCATGATTTTACATGAAGCCATTCATATTTAGTCCACCGACGTAATTTCAGACCACCCCTGGGAATAAAACCCCGGGGCGTGGGCCCCGTTTGTTTGCAGTCCAGAGAATATGCCGACGAATGTCATCCAAAGACAGTCTTTCGAAATTGTTCAGTGACCCAAATTTTGGTGGGCTGATATTAAATAGGAGAAAAGGGAGAGATACTTTCGGAGGGCCAGCAAATGTGAGGTTCGAACTAAATGAAAAACTCAATCAAGAAATACGGATGATGGTGAATTCACGACCAAGCAGCAAACCACGGTGCCTTCAGCGCTCACGCTGGACGATGAGGCGTTAGTTCCGAAAGCGGAAAAATTTGGGCGGAAAGGTGGGAGTAAAACATTTTGAGAAATTTTCTCTTGAATTTTTAGTCCATAGCCACACGAGACTGCGACGAGACCGACTGAGAAAAAGAATGACTGAGACATGACTGGCTCACTACCGCAAATCCCCCAAAGGTTTAACCCACTATCCGGGCGATGAAGTGTAACTAACGTTGCAAAACCATGATGGAACAGGAGTTACCGCGTGAAAAAAAGAAGAAATCAACAGAAAGTCTATTGGGAATTCTTGAATCTCTCCCACCAGTTCCAACAGAGCTTCCATCCATTTTGTCACACTCTGACCTCCCGTCCGCGGTCGAAGACAACGAAATATCCCTCGGGGGGAGTGCTCCTCAAGTTACCGTAGTTCCAGACGCGCAAGCGGCAACACAGATCCCCGAGGGGAGTGCTCCACAGGCTATGATGCTTCCTGACGCACAACCCGGAGCACAAATCCCCCTTTCTGAGCTGGCGACTTTTGCTCCTGTCGACTCGATTCGTACCAATGACGAAGCAACCGTGACAGCGACGCTTCCTCTATACCCTTCAGTTTCCATTGGAAATGTTGAATTGGCCCTGCCCGCTCCGGCTCCGATTGAGGCCGGAAGCAACATTCTCGAGCGCATCGACTTACAAGAATTGCCAGTCTGCGCGGCGGATGTTTCCCCGGTTCCATCTCATTTTCTGTGGGGATCCCCGATTTCCACCCAGGCCGCATACGTCAACCCCGTTCTGGCGGACCTTCCCGCCGAGGATCAGGCTTTTCGGCAATCCCTTCACATGGCCCACGACCAGGACCTCTACTCCCTAATCGCCGCCTATCGGCAGTCGCTGCTCGAGTGGGAGGAATCTCTGGGCGTGGTGACGGTCTGTCTGCGTTTTTTTTGGTTCCGGCACATGACCACACCGGGTTCTGTCGGCTATTCTCCACAGAAACTGCGCACCCATAACCACGCGATCTTTGGCGAGATATGGAAGCCATCCGTGGTCAAGCAGTCGCTGATCGTCCGTTCTGCCCCCCCTCCCCTCCCTCCCCCCTGCCCCCACCACCTTATTCCGGGGGGGGGGGGAAGAGACATCTACACTCTTCCTCCTCCCCCATTGCAGGACCACATGTCATCCTCATCCTCATCCATTACACATCGGCTCTTGCACCCCCCACCTCTCCCTTCCCCCCCCCCCCCTCCCCTCCATTTGCAGTCCCCATGCGAGTGCGGCCAGCCCGTGAGCTGCACGCACAGCTACGAGACGATGGCCATGGACCGGACCCACCTGGAGCTGCTCGACCAGGCAACCACCGAGACCCGCGCCTTTATCAACCACGTCTGTGTGTGTGTCTGTGGGGGGGGGGGGGGGGCTCCCACTGCTGGGTGGATCGACACTTGGAGCTGCTCGGCCAGGCAACTACTCCAACCACGTCCGCCTCGTGGCGGTGATGGTGATGGTGGGTGGAGAACCAGATATGGATGAGATTGCGCAGATGTCATGTGCCACTCCTCTTCTCGCGTACTCGCTCACCCCCTGCTCCACTGCCTGTCTGTGCCTGTGCCTGTGCCTGTGCTGCTGTGCCTGTGCCTGTGTGCTGTTGCTGCCTCGCTGCAGGAGCTAGCTGTTCACCGGGCGCGGGCGATGGAGACCCGAACGCGGATCCAGGTCGATATCCCCCTCCCCTCCCCCCCCCCCCCCCACACACACACACACACAGCGTCGTCCCCCCGTCCCACCCCAGCCGACCACCCCCCCTTCCCTCCCCCATCGCCTTTGGGTGGCAATCTTGGTTGACTGTCTGGCTGTCGGGCTGTGCCTCTGTGTGTCTGGCTGTCTGGCTGTCGTCGGGGGGTGGGGCGGTGGGGGACGGGGCAGGTCTTTCTGGATGACTTCGTGGGCCATTCGGGCCTCTTCGCCCAGGCGGCGCCCCTCGGGGGCCCCATCCCTTGTCCGTCCCCACATCTTCACCCTCCCCACCACTCAAACCTCCACAGGGAATCCCTTTGCAGTGTTGGCACCCTCTTCGTCCTCCCTGCTTGTTTTAAGGATAACGATATTCTGGTTTTGACCCCATCGCACCTTTCCCAACGCAAACACCCCGACATCACACACACCTCACCTCAACATCACACGCCTCACCTCACCTCAACATCGCACACACCTCACCTTAACATCGCACACACCTCACCTCAACATCGCACACACCTCACCGCACACCCAAGTCCCCCGGTTGTGGACACCTTGCCTCACTTGCATGCCTCCCTGTGCGTGTGCGTGTGCGTGTGTGTCTGTGTCTGTGTGTCTGTGTCTGTGTCTGTGTCTGTGTCTGTGTCTGTGTCTGTGTCTGTGTTTGATGTTTCGCGAGTCATCATCATCATCATTTTTGTGGTTCTTGTTCGCCACCCGGCCCCCCCCAAAGTTCGCTCAAACTGTGCGCCATTGGAGACCCCTTCCTCTCCGGTTGATCAGTCTGCTCCACACCCACCCACAAGTTCCCTTCTGCTTCTGTTCATACATACACACCACCCCACCTTACACATCCTTCACCTCACATCGGACACCCCGCTCTCGACCATGGCTGTGCTGGCACGGGGGGACTGTGCACAGGGCGGCCTGTATATCCCGAGGGGGCGGCGGCCTCCGCCCAGCTGGAGCAGCTGCAGCTGCATCTGAGCGTGCTCTTCCACTTCGAGCGCACATCACACAGCCATCCACGGTCCGCCCCCACGACCTGCCCCCCCAACGAGCCTCCTCGGTCCCCATCCATGCTGTGTTTGTGGGGCGTGCTCTACCACTTTTCGCGCACATCCCACAGCCATCGGCGGTCCGGCCCCACGATTTCCGAGGCCGCACGCACACCACCTCCCCCACCCCCCCCCCTCCTCCCTCCCTCCCTCCCTCCCTTCCCTCACAGCCAGGACCTCCTGGCCGGGTTCCACACACCAATCGCCACCTATTTTTCGGATCATTCACGACCATCACCATCAAACTTGACTTGAGCCACCACCCCTTCTGAAATCCTCACGAATTGACCCACCATCCTCCACGCCCCATTCTCTCCATCCCCTCTCCTCTCCCCAGGACCTTTTCTTCCCCATCACCATTCCCCCAGTCCACGCGCATGTGTTTAAAATGTGGCACCTTTCCACCTCGCCCAGCCACGAACAGAGCCGCCCACACGAATTGACTCCCCTCGACCCCCACTCCCCTCTCCACTCCCCTCAACACAACAGCCAGGATCTCCTGGCCGGGTTCCGCCACACCCATCGCCACTCCCCCCAACCCACACCCACATATTTTTAGGATCATTCACGACCATCACCATCAAACTTGTGCCACCTTGTGAAATCCTCCCGAATTGACTCTACCTCCTCCATCCCCCATTCCACCCCCCCCCCCCCCCCACTCCCCTCTCCTCTCCTCTCCCTCCCTCAACACAACAGCCAGGACCTTCTGGCCGGGTTCCGCCACACCATCCGGGGGTGGATCGTCAGCCTGGGCGTCCACACCCTCGCCCTGGGCAGCTTGCCCATGCATCGGTTCCTCCTGCGCCAGCTCCTGCTCACACCCGGCTGCGGAGCGGAGCCCCTCGACGCCCCCGGGACGGCAACAGGACAGGGGCAGGGGCAGGGGCAGCCGGGATGGGCTGTGGGGCTGGTGCAGTTCCCGCGGAGGGCGGCGGGCGGATTGGGAGAGGCCGTCTCGTTCAGCGAGTGGTCTGTGTCTCTGTTTCATGCTCGTGAGCGAGACCGTGCGGGGTGTGTGTGTCGGATGGCCGTTTGGGGTGGTGGTGGTGGGGAGGGGAGGGAAGTAATCGTCCGGATCCACGTGGCGGTTTTGAGTCGCCCTCCCCGGAACACCGAGTCACTCGGGCCCCGTATCCGGGGGAACAACGCGAGAAATGAAATCACTTGACACTTCCATCTGGTTGGCTCCGTCCCACCCAACTGCTCACCCTCTCTTCCCCGCCCGCCCACCCGCCCGCAGGGACCCTACACGGTCGACCACACCATGGGCTGCATCGGCCTGCTGCTCGACCCGCCCGCCGCCTGACCGCCTCCACCGCCCCGCGGCCCCGGCAGCACCTCCCTCTCCGCAGCATCAACAGCACTGCTCGCCGGCCGGTCGACCAGCACCGCCGCTGCCACCACGGCATCGAATGACGGGCCGCCGCCGCCGACAGGCGCGAATGAGAAGACGAAAGGGAGTGGCGGTGCGGGGGATGCGCTGGGTGCCGATGTGGATTTTGATGATTGGCAGCTCGTGCCGGCCGTGGGTCTGTCACTCCCCCCCCACCCACCCCACCACCCCCACCACCCCCACCCCACCACCCACCCCGCCCCGCCTCCTCCGATCCAATCACCGTCATCATCAAGTCATCATCACCACATCACCACAGCATCATCCAGTCACCAGTCATCATCCAATCCTCCCTCCTCCTCCTCCTCCCTCCTCCTCCCTCCTCCTCCTCCTCCTCACCTTCCTCTCGTCATCTGCACCATCCCATACCGTGTGTGCAGGCCATCCGGTGCGGTCCCAGCAGGTGAGTACCTGCTGGAGGAGGGCGACCTACGCCTGCTGGAGCAGGTGCCCTTCGAGGCCTCTTCAAGGAGCTCTGCGCACCTGAGGCCATCACCGTCCGTCAGCCCCCTCAGTCCCTGCCCCACCCACCCTTTGTCATGAGCTTGGCACAGAGACCCTCCTCCTCCTTCTCCTCCTTCTCCTCCTCCTTCTCCCACTTCTCCTCCTGCTCCTCCTCCTCCTCCTCCTCCCCACCCCCCCCCCCCCCCCCCCCCACCCCCTTCTTCTGATTCACCCACCTGTCCACCCGTCCTTCCATCTTCCAATATACTGTTGCTTCGTCATCGAAACGCACCACCACTCTCCCCTCCCCCGACAAATTCCCACCACGATCACTCCCCATCTCACCATCGTCATCGTTCTCCATCGCCCTCGCCCCCGCCTTCTCTTGTCGCCCCACCAGCCTGACCTGGGAGCCATCACGATGGCCCTGTCCGTCATGAGCACAACCATAGGCCTCCTCGTGCGCGCCCTGCCTCGGATGCAGGCCTGGCTCAGGGTCCGTGCCCTTGTGCCCTTTGGTGGTGGCCCATCTGACACTTTGAGTGCGTTTTTGGGACCCTTTGTACCGTTTTCTTTTCGGTACTTTTTGTGTAGCAGGCTCTCACAAAAAAAAAACTCGCCCCACCACCCCGTCCCAGTATTTTTTTCATCGTGTCCCATAATTTTCCAGACCGGACACAGCCCTGAAGAGCGCAGCGTTGGGGGCCCAGTCACAGTTCCACATGCAGTTGGTACTTGCCCCATGGAACAACACCAGGTTGGCACCGTGGACCGAGGAACTTCACGGCCGCATTTTTTTGGCCGAGTTGACTTGCAACTTTAGGAAGGCGTTGTTTGTTTTTGTTTGTTTTGTTTTGGGACGGCCGCACTGGCTGTCAATTTGGGAAAGATTGGAGGTTGATCCCCCCCCTCTCTCCCCCCATTTCCCAGAAGCCCACAGACAGTGCACCCGTTTTCCGCCACACAGGACGACACGACCGATCGACATCAGTCAGCATCATCACTCGATACTCATCATCATGATCCAATCCTCGTCGTCATCACTCTCCAATCATCATCGTCATCGTCATCATCCAATCATCATCATCCAATCATCATCATCATCATCATCATCATCATCATCATCATCATCATCATCATCATCATCATCATCATCATCATCATCATCCAATCATCATCATCATCATCCAATCATCCAGTCATCATCATCATCATCATCATCATCATCATCATCATCATCATCATCATCATCATCATCATCATCATCATCATCATCATCATCATCATCATCATCATCATCATCATCATCATCATCATCATCCAATCATCATCATCATCATCCAATCATCCAGTCATCATCATCATCATCCAGTCATCATCCAGTCATCATCCAGTCATCATCATCCTCATCATCATCATCCTCATCAATCATCATCCTCATCCTCATCATCATCATTATCATCATCATCAGCCAGTCATCAGCCAGTCATCAGCCAGTCATCAGCCAGTCATCAGCCAGTCATCATCCAGTCATCATCCAGTCATCATCATCCTCATCAATCATCATCCTCATCAATCATCATCCTCATCCTCATCATCAGCCAGTCATCAGCCAGTCATCAGCCAGTCATCATCCAATCATCACCACACGCACACTCCTCGCCTGCAGGTGCGTCAGCTGGTTCTGTTGCGGCTGGGTGAGATCTTGCGAATCCTGGGCCGGATGGTCGAACACAGGCCCGTCCCTGGCACGCCCCGCCCTTGTCCCTTTCTCCCTGTACCCCTGCCCCCTGGTTCCCCTGTCTTGTCGATCTTCGCTGATTTGGAACTCCCTTGCATGGGCTGTCTCTGTGTATGGGGGCGGGTGGGCGGGGCGGTTGCATGTCTGCAGCCGGCCACAGCAGGCCCTGCTGAGCCCCCAGGGACGCGCCATCCTCCAGCGGGCCGTCGACGTGCTCATCACGAAGGTCACCCAGATATGCACGCGCAGACACATCATCGACATCATCCATCATCCATCATCCATCCATCCTCCTCCTCCTCCTCCTCCTCCTCATCATCATCATCACCCAATACCCAATCATCATCATCATCATCATCATCATCATCATCATCATCCAATCATCATCATCATCATCATCATCCAATCATCATCATCATCATCATCATCATCCAATCATCATCATCATCATCATCATCATCATCATCATCATCATCATCATCATCATCACATCATCATCATCATCATCATCACCCAATCATCATCTCACCTGCAGGTCCGTCAGCATCACCATCACCATCACCACCACCATGGGATCGACTTGTATTGACCCGCGGTCTCGCACCCTCTGTCCTTGGCAGCTCGTCTCGGGCCTTGAGGAGACCCGGCGTGCGGAGGTGCTGTGGGTGCTGTCCAGCGGTCCCCTCTGGGTGCTCACTGTGCGCCCCTTCGGCTGGGCCCTCTTCGCCATCCTCTACGGGGGGGCCTGGGACGGTCCGCACCAGTGAACGGGACGCTCTGTGGAGAAGAAGATGTTGGCTATCGTGGTTCGGATGAATGATGCTGACGAATGGATGGACGGAATGATCCGTCGAATGTCATGATTGCCCCCGCCTGGCCTCTCCTCTTCACCCCCCTCGCCGCCTCGGCCCCTTGGGCGGTGGGCCACTCCAGATCGCTACGCAGCTCGCGGGGTCGGCCTCTCCGAGCGGATCAACGCGCTGGCCGACTGGCGGCCTGATGCCGAAGGTCTGAAATCAACGAGTATACGTCAAGCAAGCAAGAATGAGTCGTCACCGACCTCCCCTCACGAGATCCCCGGTGTATTTCAAAGAGGCGCAGTCTTCCCCTACATGTGGGGGTTGGGAGGCTGGGTCGAACCTCACACAATGCTTTGACTTCAAGTACAGAGGCGGTGCCCCACCGTATGCAGTGATTTCAGAGGGGGCCAGTGGACGGGGTCGCACCTTCCACAACAAGAAGTCTCCTTGGCGGGTGTTTTGTGGGGGCCGCTAGACGCCCCTCTGCGGGAGGCCTTCGTCCGCTCGCTTGTCGAGAACGCACACGCGGCCCACTTCCGCATGCAGGTCCGTGGCCCCCCCACCATCCGCACCCCCCCGATCTCATCTCTGCCGCTCCGACCTGCTGTGAACACAAGCCGCCTCACCTGCCCTCCCTCCCTGTGCGCACCCGTGTTGTCAGTTTGATGTTCATGCGAGTCTTTGTGATTCCTGTTTTTGCCGAAGTTCGCTCAGCTGGGCGGCATGGGAGACCCTTCCTGTCCGATTGGTCGGACGTGTCCCATTATTTTTTTTGGTTCGCGTCCCATAATTTTCCCGACCGGACGCGGCCCTGAAGAGCGTGACGCCTGCTGTGGTTTGGCTATCAACGCGAAGTTTTTTTCGCATCCAGATTTTACCCACTGTGATACTTACAGGGCTGGCATGCTCCCTCCCTATTCCGGAGAGGGGGCGTGTTTTCTTCGTATTTATCTTCGTTGGACTGTTGGACAACGACACTCTTGGGGATTGGCAGAAGCAGGCAGCGTCTCGGCCACGACGCAAAAAGGTTTCAGGAGGAGGGGTGACAGCCGCAAGAGCAATTTGCGCAAGAATGCGAGACATGTCATCATAAGGGGAGGCCGGAGGCGGCAATGAGGACGAACACATTGCGAAATGCGATTTCTGCCCCGTGCTCTCTGAAAAGCGGCCTTGAAATCCGATGATGGCGGCCCAGGAGTGGCCTTGAGGACCTCTGCCGAAGATTTCACGGAGATCTGCGCCGCGGTTCCTCGTGAAAGCGATTGGGTTGTTGGCCGGAACCATACCTCCCAAACCTCCTCCTGGGGACCCCGGCATTGGTGAGCCATCGTCACATTGCTGTGTTTTTCTGATACAGTCGGCTTCCTTGTCTGTTCCAACGGGTTGGGATTTGTAGAACAGAGCCCTGTTCTTTCACCCGTGTGACGGTTTTACTTGGTTTCTCGCCATGTTCCTGCCATTTTTCTGGGTTGAATTTCATTTTGCCGTAATTTGCTGGGTTGAATTTCAATTCCTGCCATTTTGCTGGGTTGATTTTCAAAATTGGTACCAGTTCTCTTGGTGATGAATCAATAATGATCGATTGGGGTTCTGTGGCTGCGTGCCTGTATGGGTGCTGCACAGGCGCTCTCGCAGCTTGGGGCGTCGCACCCCGGGACGGCCCTGGCCCAGGTCATCTTCACCGAGCTCTTCCACGTGGGCTGTCCGTCCCTCCTGCCTTGCGCTCACCGCCGCTCCACTGCGGCATTACACCGTCACATCCTGCACGCCAATGTTCTCATCATCATCCAGCCATCATCATCATCATCATCATCATCATCATCATCATCATCATCATCATCATCATCATCATCGTCATCATCATCATCATCATCATCATCATCATCATCATCATCATCATCATCATCATCATCATCATCATCATCATCATCATCATCATCATCATCATCATCATCATCATCATCATCATCATCATCATCATCATCATCATCATCAGTCATCATCATCATCATCATCATCATCATCATCCAACCATCGGGGGGGGGGGGGGGCACTTTAGGCCCCGTATTCTCTCATCCATCCCCGTTCCGCTGTTATTGTGGTGGTGGTGGGCGCGACGCAGTCATCAACGGGCAGACCCGCAGGGAGGGCAAGCTCGTCTCACCCCTCCTCGCCGCCATCGCAGCGCGCGACCCGGCCCTCGTCTCGTCTGTCCGCTGCCCCCAGTCCTCATCCAGTCTCCACCACCGAAATGATGATGGGTGGATGGAGTCACGGGCAGGGTTGGAAGACGGATGGCTCGTTCGGAGACAGAGATCGGCTCTGTTTTTTTATATAGAATGAGGGCGCCCTGAAAAAATATGGGAGGTGAAAATCCCATATTTTTTTTTTGTTGATGTCGGGTTTCCATTTTCATCCCATGGCCTTGGCGCATCCTGTTCCTTCAGATCTTCTCCTACCGCAGTCCGTTGCCCGGGTGGGACCTCATGTTGTTTGATCACAAAGCACTCAGAAGAGGAGGATGGAAATTTCGAACATTTAAATTTTTTTCCGAATGTCCCATAATTTTTCCCTCCCCCAAACTTGTACCCAGCCCAACTGAAGAAAGACGCCGGGCACCAGCCCTCAGATTCGGAGAAGGGTTGTGACACGGGCGACCAATGCATTGATGATGTCACAACACCGTCCCGCCACTACCACCCACACAGCCTTTTTTCCCTCCTCCGAAAAATTCCCATAATTTTTTCCCCCCCCCCTCTGATGTCCCATAATTTTTCCCTCCGGTCCTCCACTACTTCAACCCGCCCAAGCCGGCCCACTCTTGACTCACCGCCCAGCCGCCCTCTCTTACCGTAGGCTGTTGCTGGCGATGGTGCGACCACGGGTGGCCACCCACTTCGTGCACGGGGGCCCGGCCCTTGTGCGCGCCTTCCAGGAACCGCTGCGGGCCTGGCGGCCCACCCCGGCCGATATGGACATCATTCGGGAATGGCTGCTGGCACCCGAGGTCCGTCCCCCCTCTGCTGCCGCCGCTGCCAAGTCGATATGGCGACACGTGCAGGCATGTACGCGGGGGGTGTGACTTGACATTTATGAGGACACAGACACACACAGACACATAACCACACATCATACACGCACGCACACAGAGACACAGACATCCGTTTCCCACACACTCATTCATCCATCATCTTCCTCTTTGTTTCCCACCACCACTCTCCTCTCCTCCCAGGCCTCCCCCGCCCTTCGCATGGTCCAGCAGCTGATCTCGCTGATGAACTGGTCCCTCCGGGGCGCCCCAACACCCGCCCTGCCGTCCCCCATCATCATCACCACGGGCCCCCCGGCCACTCCCGCCGCCTTGTACCCAGCGGTCATCACCCCGCCTCCTCCTCCTCCTGCTGCTGCCACGGGTGCGCCGTCCCGTGGAGGTGGTGATGGCGATGGCAGCGGCACGATGGAGCCGTTGGCGTTGGAACCACGGCTGCATCTCGAGATGGGGGTGGCCTTGGCTGCCGTCTGCTGGCACAGCCCTCCCTCCCTCCAGCGCAGAACCACCGATCCGGCCCTGGACGGGGCGGGACGGTGCGGTTCTTCAGCACCAAGAAAATTGATATCAAACTCACCTGCCTGTCCCTCCGCCCTCCGCCCCCCCCCCCCCCCCCCTCTCTCTCTCCTCCTTCACTCCGCACCACGCAGGGCCACGCGGCTCGCTCCGGTGGAAGTCTTTTCCACAAAGGTCAGCACGCCCCGCTCCCCGCTCTGCCCCGCCCCCCCCTGCCCCCCTGCCTGCCCCCTGCCTGTCCTGACACCCACCCACTCACCCATGCGCACAACCCACGTCCACACACCACAACAGCCGCCGAGGGCCGGGCCGAGGAATGGTGGTGGAGCAGTATGCTGGCTCTCTGCTGGCGCCTGCCCACCGGGTCTGCACAACCCACACCTCCACACCCTCCCCCTCCCTCCTCCCCCACAGTCCATGTGAAACTGGTACAGTTCGCCGAAGGCAACTCCAACCAGTGGAAGGCAGACAGGCAGCACCTACCTCTTCCCAGGGGGAAGAGCACATCCCGATCCACACAAAGGGGTCTTGGGACAGATGTCCTGAAGCCAACGACACCAATTTTCTCAAGTGCCGCACAGCCTCATGGGAGACCTCTTCACCTTTTCAATGGGATGTTGCAACGGGCAGGACGCCGCTCTGCCCGCTGCCCCTCGACGCGTCCGAGCCGCTCTTCAACCCCCTGCGTCAGGTCTGCCTGCTGGCTGGCACCACACCATTTTTTCCCGACATCCCATATTTTTTCGGGCGTCGCAGGCCTGCTATCAGGCTCCCGCTAGCAGGATTTTCTTAGAAAGAAGAAGAAAGAACTAACACGCAGTGGCGGAGGCGCTTGCAGATGTGCTTGCTGCTTTCTGCATCATGGGTCTCCGGCTTTGCCACGGCCTCATTCTCGAGTCTGGGTCCGAAAGCCCAGCGGAGACATCGAACGCAAAACTCTGGTGCCGATTGCCGAAAACTCCCATCCAATCATCCATCACCATCCAATTCACATCATCATCCAATCATCATCCAATCATCCAATCCACATCATCACAACTTGTCGCATCATCAGGGCTGCTGGTCTCCGATGGCTGTTTTTGATGATGCAGATCCGTTTTTGATTCAGGGTCCCGACTAGGCACACTCGATGTCACCATCAAAAGTCGATCCGATGTACTGCTTGGGGGAGGGAGGAGCTCTGTGGCGCTGACAGATGCCCCGAAAGGCAACCAGCAATGACCACCACATTTCACATTCACCTCCTGCCGACCCATCCCATCCCATCCCATCCATCCATTTTGTCCTTTTTTTGTCTCGCCTGCGCGCAGCGCCTCGGGTCGGCTGACAGCCAGCCTGCCGACCCGCTGGTGGGGTTTGTCCTGCTGACGGCAACCCAGCGGGGCCCCGCCAACCCGTGGCCCGCCATCCGGTCCCTGGTCCGTCCGGATCCTCAGCATCCGATCATTATCATCAACATCATCCAGTCAGCAGCAGCATCAGCATCGTCCAATCATCATCATCATCATCATCATCATCATCATCATCATCATCATCATCATCATCATCATCATCATCATCATCATCATCATCATCATCAACGTCCTTGTTCCCACGGACTGGCATCTCCTGGCTTTTCAACCTCATCGTCCTCCTCCCTCCTCCTCCCCCCTCCTCCCCCCTGTTTCTCTCGCTCGCCCTTTGCCCAGGCCACCGCCCACCCGGCGGCCGCCATGCAGGCTCTCTTCCACCTCCTGCCCCTGCACCTCGCCTCGCTGCCCCCCGGCCCCTGGTCCCTGCCCCCAACCACCCCCGCACCAACGCCCGCCCCCTCACGGACCCCGAGCCCTGCACCTGCCCCCGGGTCCCCAACCGGCCCCCCCGTGAATCCTGAGGGGAGCGGGATGGCAGCTCGCAGTGCGGGGGATGGACAATTGGCATCGCCACCACCACCGACGCCGCCCACGCCCGGGGCTGCTGGCGCTGCGGGCGGCGGAGGGTGGGCGGGGCCCATCATCGAGGTGGTGGAGGTCCGTCTCTGGGTCTTGTCGGGATGGGTGAGTGTCATGGCGTGTTCCGGATCAAAAATTTGACATTCACTCGTCATCCGATGTTGATCACCGCGTGTGCTGCATTCGTTTTTTGTTTTCTCTGCAGGCGCTGCTGGGCAGCCAGGCAGGTGACCCGGGCCTGATCAACGCGGCCCTGCAGAAGCTCATCACGGGCATCCCGCTGCCCACAACCCGCGCCCGCACCTTCGCCAGCCTTGTCGGGGCTCAGGTCTGACGACCCTGCCCCCCGTCCGGGCGGCGTCTAAGCGCTGCACGAGTTTTGCTTGGGTGCTCATTGGGGAGTGGGTTTCGGGCTTTTGAAGAGTGGGACTGGTCCGAAAAATTATGGGAGCCGGGTCCCATTATTTTTTGGGGGCCGAGGGGATATGAACCGAAGCGTGGGAAGGGTCCAAAATATTTTGGGAGCCAGGTCCCATAATTTTTCGGGTTTGACCGAGGGGATAAGCCGGGACAGCCATGTCAACCCTCTGTTCCGCACCCTGACCACACCCCCTTCAGGTGTATCTGTCCGAGGGCCGGACATGCCCCCAGCTGGCCGGTGGGCTCGTCCCGGCAGGCGACGTCTACCCTGCCCCACCCGGGGCCCTCTTTCACTTCTGGCTGCGCGGTCCGCACCCCCCCACACACACGCACGCACGCATGCACACAAGGCAATGGATTTGTCGTTGCCTATTGCCCGGCCGCCTCAATCCTCGATTCTCATCCGGGCATCACAAACACCCTCGGTTTTTCACCACCTTTTTCCGGAAAAAGTTCAAAAACAAGGCGGGGGTGATATTTTCGGGGTTTCTCAAAACTGCAAAAGCCAGGTGCAGACTATTTTTCACGCGGATGATGTGCTGATGCTCTTTTTCTACACCCACCCGCGCAGTCCTTGGGGCCGTCACGCGGCCCTCCTGGTGGCTGCTGCCCGGGTGGCGCTGCCTGGTCGATGCGGTGGCCATGGTGGCTGAGCTGGTGGGCCGCGGGCCCGAGATGCGCCACTGGCTGGCCGGGGAGACTGCGCGCGGGTCTGCTGTTGCGGTGATGCTGAGGATACGTAGCACTCTCTTTTCCCATTCCTTCCCCTGCAGACCCAACCTCATCATCATCATCATCATCATCATCATCATTCTACATATATAAATACCGAAAAACTGGGACGACTTTTCGGGGGAAGGAACTGAGGGTGGCCTTCCAAAAATCTGTAAAATCCCAGGGCTCTCCCCCCGGCACCGACCCGACCCAAAGGCAGTTGGTATTTTTAGTCCTCATGCCGTCGGACTTTTGCCAACTTAGGGGCAACACGCCATTTGCCAGGGGGAGTGCATCCGTCATCACACCCTATGTGTTCGGGACCGGCTTACCGCAGCACTGCGGGGACGTCCACAGGCCACAGTGGTATCCTGGAGAGCGCACCGTGTTGTTGGAGTGGGGTCCGGCCAGCTGTCCGAGCGGCTCGGTCACCGTGGACCAGCACCCGAGAGAACCCGTCGCAAGACCGGGATGGTAGGGGCATACATCAGAGGGGGATCGCCAACCTTGACCGGGCGGGCCATTGTGCTTCGGGTCTCCAAGCGGGTTCGGGCGGTGGTGGGCTAAGCTAAGCTTCAAGGGCAGGGGGCCAGAGAGCGCTACCATGATTCGCACCGATTTCGCAACGATTTCGCAACATTTTCGCAACGGTGTTGTCCGGACAACGATCGCGCCTGAAGGTGGGGCCGGACGCAGCCTGGGCGCCACAGGCGCATGAGAGCCTACCAGGTCTACTAAGCCTACTGTGTCTTGCGGCATTTCGGCTTTTCGGCCCTTCGGCCCCTCCGACCCCATCTTCACAAGTCCCCCAGGGGGGGTGGCCCTTATATACCCTACTTGGGAGGCACCCCCCAAAAAAGTATGGGAGGCACAGGGAAAAAATTATGGGACCAAAATTAAAGTCCAAAAAATTCAAATGACCGGAGAGGGTCGGCGACCTTACCGTTCGCTGGAGGGACCCATAAATCCACCAAACCGTGGTCGTGGTGGCCCCCAGGTCAACCCTTCCCCGGGGGGATAGCCACCAAGGTCGAAAATTTCAAACAGGCTCAGACGGGTCGGGGAAGGATGTCGACCTCAGCAGTCGTTCGGGCCACCTTGCCCTATCATCGCAGGGTGGTCGCGATCGACTCCAGGGCAACACTTCCCCGGGGGGATAGCCACCAAGGTCGAAATTTCAAAGTGGTTGGCAAAGGCCGGCGACCTCACCGTTCGATGGAGGGACCCATAAATCCAGCGAACCGTGGTCGTGGTGGCCCCCAGGTCAACCCTTCCCCGGGGGGATAGCCACCAAGGTCGAAATTTCAAACGGGTCGGGGAAGGACGGCGACCTCACCAGTCGTTCGGACCACCCTGCCATATCACCGCAGGATGGTCGCGGTCGACTCCAGGTCAACCCCTTCCCCGGGAGATAGCCACCAGATTGAGAGCGTAACGAAGCGAGCTCGCCTGACTTGTCATCATCATCATCATCATCATCATCATCATCATCATCACATCATCACATCATCATCATCATCATCATCATCATCATCATCATCCATCATCAATCATCATCATCATCATCCAATCATCATCCAATCATCATCATCATCATCCAATCATCATCATCATCATCCAATCATCATCATCATCATCATCATCATCATCATCATCATCATCATCATCATCATCATCATCATCATCATCATCATCATCATCATCATCATCATCATCATCATCATCATCATCATCATCATCATCATCATCATCATCATCATCATCATCATCATCATCATCATCATCATCATCATCATCATCATCATCATCATCATCATCATCACATCATCATCATCATCATCATCATCATCATCATCCAATCATCATCATCATCATCCAATCATCATCATCATCATCATCCAATCATCATCAATCATCATCATCATCATCATCATCATCATCATCATCATCATCATCATCATCATCATCATCATCATCATCATCATCATCATCATCATCATCATCATCATCCATCATCCATCATCATCATCCAATCATCCATCATCCAATCATCATCATCATCCATCATCATCCATCATCATCATCATCATCATCATCCATCATCATCATCATCATCATCATCATCATCATCATCATCATCCAATCATCATCATCATCATCATCATCATCATCATCATCATCATCATCATCAGCATCATCATCATCATCATCATCATCATCATCATCATCATCATCATCATCATCATCATCATCATCATCATCATCATCATCATCATCCAATCATCCAATCATCATCATCCAATCATCCAATCATCATCATCCAATCGTCATCATCATCCAACCACCCACCACCACCACCCAGTTCATCCTCATCACCTCCTGTGTGCCTCGATCTCGGACAGGGCGGCTCGGGCGGGCGCGGGCTTCTCGCTGCTGACGCCCGCACCGTTGGGGGGCGCCCAGTGGGCCGCCGGTGTGGACGCGGGTGAGTATCCTTGGCTCACCCTGCAGGCCCTCTGTCCGTCATGATGATTGGATGATGACGATTGGATTCGGATGATCAGATGATGATGATGCTGATCAGGATGATCAGGATGATGCTGATGCTGATCAGGATGATGATGATGTTGATGATGATGATGATGATGATGATGATGATGATGATGATGATGATGATGATGATGATGATGATGATGATGAGGATGATGATGATGATGATGATGCTGAACAGGATGATGATGATGATGATGATGATGATGATGATGATGATGATGATGATGATGATGATGATGACTGGATGATGATGATGATGATGATGATGATGATGATGATCAGGATGATGATGATGATGACAGGATGATGATGATGATGATGATGATTGGATGATGTCGGTGATGACGAGAGACACCCTGCCACCCGAGGCTATTCAATCTCACCCCCTCACTCATCACACAACTGTGCTCTACTTTTTCGCAGGGGCCGAGACGCAGGCCGAGGGGCCCAAACGGGCCCTTCTGATGTCCGGTGGGGCGCGCCCCGTCGAGGACGTGCTCCGCTCGGCAGGTCTGGCACGTTCCCCTCACAGAAAAGCTTCTCCTTTCATCATCCATCATCATCCAATCATGACCCGATCACCAACCATCGCCATCGTCAGCCACCAACGCCCACCACACACAGGGACGACATACACAGGAACGACACACGACACACACACACACAGGAACGACACACGACACACACACACAGGAACGACACACGACACACACACACAGGAACGACACACGACACACACACACAGGAACGACACACGACACACACACACAGGAACGACACACGACATACACACACAGGAACGACACACGACACACGACATACACAGGGACGACACGACATACACACACAGGAACGACACACGACATACACACACACCGTCGTGTCCGCATCATCCTCCCACCACCTGCCCATGATGCCGCACTGTGTGTCGTCCCTGTGTGTGTCTGTCTGTGTGTCGTCCCTGTGTGTCTCGGCCATGATTTTTTCCCCCCTTCATCCCATAATTTTGTGGGCTGGTGGACACCAAGCCCTTCCATCCGTCACTTGCTTGCCTGGGCAGTTCGAATGAGCGGTGATCCGCACCGGGCGAGATGCATGGATTGAGGCTGAAATGACCCAGGAAAGTGGGAAAGTGCGAGCAAGATCGGGTTTTTTGACCGGGATGATGTGACCATGCCCTGAGAGCAGCTCACAGAAGCAGCCACCGCGGGTGCGGAATCAGTAAAAATTCATCACTCGCCCTTTGTTTTTTTTTTTTTGACACGGGTGGGACCTCATGTTTGATCAAACGCACTCAGAAAAGAAAAGGAGGAAAAATTGGATTTGGGGGAAAAAAGAACATGAACGGAATCAGAAAAAACCCATCATACACCCAAACCCCACCCCCACCCCCACACCCCCACCCCCCCCCCCCCTTTTTTTTGACCGTCCCATAATTTTCGGGGGAAGAAAGGAAGGACTTTTCGACACTCCCCATAATTTTTGACAAGGGGGGGGGGGCTTGAAGAAAGGGAGCGGAAGGTGGTTTGTTCAATGGCGGCGGGCGGCGCGATTTTTTAAGCGACAAAGATCCACTCGATGCCATGGCTGCCGACACTGTCGGTTTCTTTTCGCGTCAGCGGCTGGGCTTGGGGAGACATGAGGGACAGAGCCACACGGTCCTGATCGTGCCAGAATGCTTCCCCTCGGCCCGACGCCGGCGGGGTTGTGGGTTCACAAAGGTGGAAAAAAAGTTTCACACCCGAAGGCACATTTTTTTTTTTTTTGGACGTCCCATAATTTTGCGAGTTTGCAGCCCCTCTGAAAAGCCGCAAGAAAAACTGGCGGCAGGCATTGGCAGTGCCCCAACTTGAGATAGAGGGAGTATCCACAACTGTTGGATGTGAGTTTGTATTAAGCCACATTTTTTTTTTTTTGACACGGGTGGGACCTCATGTTTGATCAAACGCACTCAGAAAAGAAAAGGAGGAAATTGGATGGGGAAAAAAGAACATGAACGGAATCAGAAAAAACCCATCGTACACCCAAAACCCCACACCCACCCCCCACACAGGCCTCAGCCGGCGGCCACCCTCACCCGAGACTCGAGGAGGGTGGTGTCTTGTTTTTTTTTTTTTTTTTTGAAACGTCCCATAATTTTCCGGGCTGCGGGAAGACTCTTGAGGAATGTTCTGAGCGCTCATCGTTCACTGATATCAATTTCTCGCATTGCAGGGCTGCGTCCGCAGCAGCTGTCACTGTGTCGGTGGGCGGCCACCCTGGCCCAGAGCCCCGCCGCCTCGCTGGTGACGCCCCTCTACGTGCCCTTCCTCTGCGCGCTGTACTTCAACGGGCTCCACCTCTACCTTCCCCGGTCCGCCAACAGTGATGATGATTGGATGATGATGATTGGATGATGATTGGATGATGATTGGATGATGATTGGATGATGATTGGATGATGATTGGATGATGATGAGGACGACGATGATGATGATGAGGACGACGATGATGATGATGATCGGATGATGATGATGATGATGATCGGATGATGATGATGATCGGATGATGCTGATGATTGGATGATGATTGGATGATGATGATGATGCTGATGATTGGATGATGGTGACGACGACGACGAGGATGACGATGACTGGATGATGGGTGAAGGGGTGGTGCTGATGAAACACATCGAATCTGTATGTGACTGGTCCATCATTGATCATTCCCTCATCATCATCATCCTCCTCCTCCTCCCCCCTCCTCCCCCCCCCACACACACACACACACACAGCGAGCAGCGGCTGGTCCTGGTGGGCTTCCTCGAATCCGCCTGCGCCCACTTCACCTCCGCGCGCACCTCCCTGCTCGATGCCTCCGCTGCCCCAACCACAACCGCCACCCCATCGCCTGCTGCTGCTGCTGCTGCTGCTGCTGCTGCTTCAACGGGCGGCGGGGTGGCGGTGGCGGCCCCGGATAACAACGGGCCACAAGTACAACCGGGGACGCGGTCTGTTTTGATTTCCGTCTTTTTGACACGGGGTGGGACTTCATGCGATATTAACAAGCGCACTGACTTTCGGGGGGAAATGAAAATTGAAAATGAGAAAAAAAAACCCAAACCCACACCACCCACGCACACGTACCCATCCCAACCCACATCCCCAGCACCCGGGTCGGCGGGGCCCGACTTCTCCCTGGCCACTTTTTTTGTTTTTTTGACACGGGTGGGACCTCATGTTTGATCAAACGCACTCAGAAAAGAAAAGGAGGAAATTGGATTTGGGGGAAAAAAGAACATGAACGGAATCAGAAAAAACCCATCTTTTTTATTATTAATAATTAATAATTATTTTTTTTTGCGATCCCATAATTTTGTGCGGGCGGGTTCCTGTGTAACAAACCACCACTTCACAGCAACAAGATCACTGTTGTAAAGTCCAGCTCAATACGCGCGGCAAAGCGTACGGACATAATCCAGTAATCTTCCTGGTCAAAACCGCCCAGATGACGCGGGAGCACCCTGTCCCCTCCACCCGAAGGCAGAGGGTTATCGATATCCCAAGTTAACGGGAATCACCGATACTGCGCAGCTGCGGAAAGGGGGGGAGGCGCACAAATGCAGTGGATTTGTCGAGAATTCACACCTTCGTGCGACTTCCACTCTCGTGTTCCCCCCATCGCCCCCCGGCACACACACAGGCGGCTGCTTCTGCTGGTGGACGGGGTCGAGTCCCCGGCCGCCCTCGCGGACCGCCTCGGCCAGGCCCCTGCTCGGACCGGCAACAACACACAGCCGGGGGCGGGTGCGGCCTCACCTGCACAGTCGTCGTCCTCCTTGGCGAGCAGCACGTTGGATGCCAATGTGAGGCAGGGGCCCCCGCCTCCCAACTGCTACCTGCTGGCGCCGCTGGCATTGGTCTGTCTGCCCGCCCGGGGCAATTCAGCTGTGATGGTACCTCTTCGTCCAATCATCCAATCATCAACATCATCCGATCATCATCATCGCCATCCAATCATCATCATCATCATCATCATCATCATCATCATCATCATCATCATCATCATCATCATCATCATCATCATCATCATCATCATCATCATCATCATCATCATCATCATCATCATCATCATCATCATCATCATCATCATCATCATCATCATCATCATCATCATCATCATCATCATCATCATCATCATCATCATCATCATCATCATCCAATCATCATCATCATCAGCATCATCATCATCATCATCATCATCATCATCATCATCATCATCATCATCATCATCATCATCATCATCATCATCATCATCATCATCATCATCATCATCATCATCATCATCATCATCATCATCATCATCATCATCATCATCATCATCATCATCATCATCATCATCATCATCATCATCATCATCATCATCATCATCATCATCATCATCATCATCCAATCACCATCATCATCCAATCATCCAACATCATCATTTTCCCATCCTCCCTCCTCCTCCCCACCCCCCCAAGCCGTCCCCCTCCGAGCTCGCTCTTCTCCACGCGGCCGCCCTGCCTCTCTACCCCTTCTACCCGCTCCCCGGGGCCCCGGGGCCCCACGTCTACATCCCCCTGGCCACGGAACGTGCTCGCTCTCTTCGCGCCCTGTACGGCTCACTCCGCGACTGGCTAGCCAGTGACCCCGTGGTGCTGCGGCGTGATTTGATGGCCGGGGCTGCTGTCTGCAGTGCCCGGGAGTCACCCGCTATGGCGGCCTGGCTGTGCGCCCACCTCAGGGAGGCCGTCTGGTCTGGGGGAGCATTAAAACATCCCTCAACTGTCTATGCCTTGCCTGTGTGTGTTTTATATTCGTCTGAGTCGGAGGTCGTCTAGCGATGGTCGGGATATCTGTGGTCGTGTTCGTGTGTGTCTGCGTGTGGGATGGCGGCTTCAGCAAAGGGCAGACGATTAGGTCGTCATAAGATGCCTGAAAGTGGGGTAACTTCCTGCGTGGTGCGTGTTGTGTAAAGAAAAGTGTTCGACATTTAAGGTCCGGGCCCCAACCATATCATTATGGGATGACATGCCAGTATTATAATGGGACGAACGACATGACAGATTTATGGGAACAGAAAAATTATGGGACAGCCAAAAAAAAAATCGCTTCATCTCTTTGCCTCTCCGCCCCTCTTCACAGCACGGACTGGATCTCGTCGCCCGGTGCCCCGCTGCCCTGGCGCGACCTGCTGGACGCTCCCCTGCTGCAGGCCGTGCTGCGGCTTCATATGGGCGCCTGGTCGCCTCTCGTCCGTGCCAACCTGCACCCTGCCGAGTCCAGCGCTGCCCCGCAGCCCTCTGGCGAGACCCCGAGCCTGCGGCGGCCCCTGCGGCGGCGTGCGCATGGCGGGGACCCGATGGACCACACGTTGGTCAATGTCCCGCGGACGGCAGGCACGGCGGCCCTGGGGCTGCTGAATACACCGCAGGAGGTCCGTCTATGGATTTATTTTTTTTGGGCCGTCCCATAATTTTTCCGCTCGGCCTGTTGGGTTAAGAGACCTTTCTGGCCGGGGATGGGAATGATTCGGGGTGGGGAACCCGCATTAGAAAGCGATAGCGGTGATCGTGACGGGACATCCGAAGAGGAAGAGGCTTGTGTCGTTCGACTGGATGACCCAGAACTGAAGGGTGCGGTTCGATGGGCTATTGACCTGGTACACGAGTCTCGCCGGAAGGCCATAGACGCGCTGGCGCCAGGACATCATTGAACCCCTTCGAAGCGACACTCAGTAAACCTCTCGAGTGCTATTTAGCTCTCGGTGCTGCTTGGCAAGAACTTAAGTGGGTCCGCCTAGTTCTGTATGGATCAAAAGACAACGCCCAGCTATTATTCCAAAGGAGGATGACCGTCCCATAATTTTTTCTGTTGGGCGGGGTGGTTTAGAGAGTCAGCAGGAAACGACAGACGGGACACTTCAGACTGACGGGCGTTTGATCCATGTTGAGTATGGCTCATCTGGATAACCCATTCTTTTGCGGAGTCCCGCGACCAGCCCGCTGGGAATCGCTGCGCCGCGATGTGTTCAAGGATGGCGCGCGGATGCGGGATAAGAGCGAACAACTAACTGTACACGCGTGAGTGTTGGTTGTGGGCGCGCGATGATGCTGTTGCCGCACAGGTATTGGTATGCACATGGCGCCGGTGGTGCACAAGCGTGAACATGTTGCGCGCGCACAGTGAGGTGAACGGTGTGGAGTGAACGGTGAGGTGAACACGTTACGCGCACAGTGAGGTGAACGCGTGGAATGAACACGTGGAGTGACACATTGTGTGCGCACAGTGTGAACATGTTACGCGCACAGTGAGGTGAACGCGTGGAATGAACACGTGGAGTGACACATTGTGTGCGCACAGTGTGAACATGTTACGCGCACAGTGAGGTGAACGGTGTGGTGAACACGTGTTGCGCGCGAGACCACGAAGAAGCTCTGGGACATGACATCATAATGTTGTGTGCCGATTGAACCATAACAGGGTCAGTCACTCGAAGGCGGCTGCTTGCAGGTTGTTGTTGAAAAAATTACTATATAAGCGCACCCCAACTCTCCCCCTCGAGCCGGTGCGAAGAAGTTCTTCAGTAGCGCGCAAGCCTTCCATCACTGCTCGACAGTCTATTTCTCATTACTCCACACCCAAATGTCAATTATTTCGCGCACCATCCACACGCGCGTCCAGCCCCAGTGTTCAATTCGACTTTTCCCCATAAGTTTTTGGTCAGGGAATCCCCCTCTTCAAGGGCCCCTTTTTCACCACACCCCGACAGGTGGACGCGGCCCTGCGAGTGGACGTCGACATCCTGGTTGCCGACGCCCGGATGCACGGGGACCAGATGAGCCTTATGGTGGCCCTGGATCAGGACTTGTTGAACATGATGGGCCGCCTCTACAGGCTCGTGCCCTCCCTCGCTCGCAAGGGTCCGTTTTCGCAGGGAGACACGTTGGCTGTGCCGAGAAGGCGGGAACAATGTGCTGTTGGTTGTGTTCTTGCCTGATCGATCATCATCAACATCATCATCATCATCATCATCATCATCATCATCATCATCATCATCATCATCATCATCATCATCATCATCATCATCATCATCATCATCATCATCATCATCATCATCATCATCATCATCATCATCATCATCATCATCATCATCATCATCATCATCATCATCATCATCATCATCATCATCATCATCATCATCATCATCATCATCATCATCATCATCATCATCATCATCATCATCCAGTCATCATCATCATCATCATCATCATCATCATCATCATCATCATCATCATCATCATCATCATCATCATCATCATCATCATCATCATCATCATCATCATCATCATCATCATCATCATCATCATCATCATCCAATCATCATCATCATCATCCAATCATCATCATCATCATCCAATCATCATCCAATCAACTTGACCCTGATGATTGTCTACGTACTTTGTCTGCGCCGCCTCGTTCCTCTCAAACGATTGTTACTCACTGCTTGCCGCGGCATTTTGTAGGCAACCCCGCCACGCCACAGTTCGAGAACATGCGGCATTTGCGACTTCATTCTGCACAGGCTGTGTTGTTGCAGCAGTTGATTTGACTTGACCGTTCGCTTGCCACTTGCCTGTCAATCGCAGTCAGATTTCACCTGACTCTTGTTCACTGCTGTCCTGTCTGCCCCGCGACAGTCAAACCGTGCGGCAACTCGTGCCGCGGCCCTGCCCAGTTCGTCTTTGAGCAGCGGGTGGCCACCCCCGATCAAGCCGTCCGAGCCGAACTGCAGGCCAACCGGAGCCGCTTCGAGAAGATCCTCGCGGCCATGGAACCATGTCCGTGTGCGTGTGTTGGGCGTTTCGCGTGGGTGGGTGCGGCGTCCTTCTACAGATTTTATTCATCGGCCACTTGGTCTAGGGGCATGATTCTTGCTTAGGGTGCAAGAGGTCGCGAGTTCGATTCTCGCAGTGGCCCAAATTTTCCTTTTTCCCCCTCAGCTGCGGGCTCGGCGGCCATCGGCGGGGCAAGCGCAACGACGCAGCAGCAGCAGGCCACCACGGCCGCGGTACGGCTGCACAGGACGCTGACACAGCTCGAGAGGCTCGTCGGCCCATTCCAAGCCGTCTGTACTGCTGCTTGATGGGGGTGCCCCTTTTTTGATGGGCGAAGACTTTAGAACGGAATTGTCTTTTTTGAACGGTGCATTTCGAGGCGGCGAGCTTCGTTGCGCGTTTCGTGATGAATATTCGAAGAGTCGATCCATGTCGGCCTCCCCTCCATCATCCCTCCTCCTCTTGCGCACAGGAGGCGCTGGCGGTGGGGACGCACTGGTTCTTCGAGCTGTTCGGCCAGCTGGTGCCGCCGACCGACTGCAGCCCGCTGGCCGCCAGCACCCTGATCGAGATGCTCAGGCGGATGGGCGCCTTGTTCATCGTCGGCAACCCGGCTGTGGTCTGTGGGGGCCCACTGATATCGAATTGTGGTGGCTGGAAATATTATGGGACAGATCCCATAATATTTTGACGGGCACTGTCACACCCTGATCGAGATGCGCCTTGTTCATCGTCTGCTATAGAATTGTGGTGGCTGGAAATATTATGGGACAAATCCCATAATATTTTGACGGGCACTGTCACACCCTGATCGAGATGCTCAGGCGGATGGGCGCCTTGTTCATCGTCGGCAACCCGGCTCGACGGTCGACCATCTTTAAATTGAATGGAATCTGAAACATTCTGGGACTGATCCCCGAATATGTACATTGGCGCCACACCCTGAACTGTACCTACCCCTGGGAAACCAGTTGAGTTGAGGGCTGTAAAAATTCGGGGGGAGCGGATCCCATCATAATTTCATGCCCTGTTCACATTTTCAACGAATGGAGGTCTGAACAAAAGAATGGGAAATCGAACGTCTGAGCTTTGTTTTCTCTTGTTCGACATCTGCCTCGAGCAAAACCAAGCATCGGGAGTCCTTAAGGACAACGGCGGGACCTGAAAAAATTATGGGACTGATCCCATAATTTTTCCATCGGCACTCACCCTCCTTAAGCTGGCGGCAACTCGGCAACGGTTGGGGATCGGCAAGTACGTGAAGATAGATCCTGAGATCCTTTTCGGTGTAGAGCCTGTTCGAGAAATCCAAAGGCTGCCCCGTCTGTTCATCGTCCTCTGTTCGTCGTGACACCCACCCTCTTTGGGATCTGAATATTTTGGGCGGTGTCCCAGAATTTGTACATCCGGATCCTCTTGACCTTCATCCGCGTCATAAGTTTCATCAGGGCCGCAAAACAGGGCACATTGTTCGTCAGTGGGCGCCAGCAGATTGCCCGCGATGAACGGGGCAGAACCCCCAAATCAATCCGCCCCTCTTCTTCCCCGCCTCGCACTTGTCAGTGGAAAAATTATGGGACACCTCCCATAATAAATTCGCCCATCTCACCTCCTTTTCTTCTCCGCCCGCACTTCTGTCCATCCACATCCCAGGTTGCGCGCCTGATGGATGGGCTACTGACCCACCCCGCCCACGCGGCCGACCTGGTGCCCTACCTTCAGCCCTGCCTGCTGAAGGGCGCCGAGTTCGTGGGCCTCTTCGGGCGGCTGGCACAGAGCCTGATGCAGCTCGACCCGAGCCCGCCAGGCAGCAAGGCCCTGACAACGGTCGAGGGTCCGTCCTCTCAAAGAGAGGGGGCCAGCAGCACATGAGCCCACCGACCGCGAACACAAAAAAATGGCATGAAAACAAAGGTGGGCCAATCGGTGACTCGTGGTTTTTGACTCGTCGCAACCGAAGGTGGATGATGAGAGGACGAAAGGGGTGTAATCTGTGCCTGTGATCACCGTTTTTGGCGCTGCCCTGCGTTCTGATGTAGATATGATTTTGATCAAACACTCACATCATCGCCACCACCACCACCACCCAAACGTGCAGATCCCCGTGCCGCGCCCAACTTGGTGCTGTCCCGCTTCGTCGATACGCCCAACTGGGTCACCTTGGTCCGCCACCTCATCTGCCTCCTCCTCCCCCTCCCCCCCCCCCCCCCCCCCCCCCCAAAAAAAAAAAAGGCTAATCCTCCAGAGTCTTGATGAAATTTTTTGGAAAAAAAAAAGGCTAATCCTCCAGAGTCTTGATGAAATTTTTTGGAAAAAAAAAACATCCATTTTCATCCTCCTTTTCTTGAGTGCGTTTGATCAAAAAAAATCGCACTGACCCACTGCCCACACACCACCACCACAGGCCCAGCTGGGACCCGGCCCAGACATCCCCCCAAAATACATTCTTTCGCACTGTATGACACACACCACCACCCCCACCACCCCCCGACAGGCCCAGCTGGACCCCGCCCACACCACGGCCCTGCTCTCTCAGCTCCTGCGCCTCTTCACGGCCCTCGCGGCCCGCGGCCTCTTCCGCCACCCCGCCGCCACCGCCGCCACCACCGGGAACCCGGCCCTGACCCACACGACTGCCCTCTGCGCGAGGCTCTGGGGCGACCTGCTGGGGTCGCGGTACCCGGATGTGTGGCTGGAGGCGCTGGGGATGCTGGTCGAGCAGGTGGCCCGGCCGGCGGCGGGGGTGGCCGTGCCCCCGGTGGAGCTGTGGGACTGGATCAGGCAGGGTGTCGGCGGGGGGGCCGTGGATGAGGTCAGTTTGGGGGGGTGGGTGCATTTGGCCTGGAATCGCCGTGATGGTGACGATGATTGGGTGATGATGATGAGACTGGATGATGATGATGACTGGATGATGATGAGACTGGATGATGAGACTGGATGATGATTGGATGATGATGATGATGATGATGATGATGATGATGATGATGATGATGATGATGATGATGATGATGATTACTGGATGATGATGATGATGATGATGACTGGATGATGATGATGATGACTGGATGATGATGATGATGACTGGATGATGATGATGATGACTGGATGATGATGATGTCTGGGTGATGATGATGAGGATGATGATGATGATGCACACGTCTCCCTTCCTCCCCACCATTGACCAAATCATCTCATCCCTCCACCTCACCCCACCCCACCCCGCCAGCCCTTCCTCCGCTCGGCCCTTCGCACTCTCGCCACCCGGCTCGAGGCAGCCCGCTGGCCACACCCGCACCCGCACGAGCAGCCCGGCCCGCCCTCCCAATACCGACCCCTGGCCCCCCTGTGTGAGACCACCCCCGCCGGCCACGCCGAGGGCCTGGCGGCACTGGTCACGGCGCTGGCTGAGCGCTGGCCGGGGCCTGCGGCTGGCGCCCCGGCGAATAACGGCAGCGGGAATGAGACAACACCAATATGGGATGGTCTGCTCTCAACACCCCTTGGGGGTGTGCCCCGAATGTGAGTGCTCTTGAAGTTGTTCTCTCTCCGACGTTACCCGGGCCAACACGATTATCATCGTTTGACGGTTTGGGGCTGCTTGTCTCGCATATGTGGTGTGCCGTCTACACCTCCTCCGGCCGCCATATTTGTTCATGCATCGAATGATGGGGTGCGTTTTCAGTTGACGTTTGTTGGGGTTTTTTTGCCTTGGCTGGCGGTTTTTTGGCCTCGCCTCCCACTGGCTAACACACAGCATAACCACTCACTCAATCATCCAGTGGCTTGTTTGTTTTTCCTTGGGTTTTGCCCTCACACGGTCCCCATCCTCATCATCACCATATAACCACCACACCCGAACAGCCTTTGCCGAGGTGTACGCGCCGTACGTGCTGCCCGTCCCGCTGGCCTGGACCCACTCCAACAGCCCCGTCCGGATCGACACCCTCACGGCCGCCGGTCCGCCCTGCCCCCACATCCCACGCCTGCTCTGGTCCCCTTCATCCGAATACATCATCATCATCATCATCATCATCATCATCATCATCATCATCATCATCATCATCATCATCAGCATCATCAGCATCATCATCATCATCCAATCGTCATCCAATCGTCGTCATCATCATCCAATCATCATCATCATCATCATCATCATCATCATCATCATCATCATCATCATCATCATCATCATCATCCAATCATCATCATCATCATCATCCAGTCATCATCCTTCCAGCATCATCCCCGACTCACCCATCTCGTTCCCTCCAACCCGCCCGCCCGTCCGTCCAGCCTGGCGCCCGTGGCCATCCCGTGGCCCGGCACCCGCCCTGACCCTCGGCCGCACCATGTGCGACGCCCTGACCGCCGCCATGGGGATCATCACACAGAAGGGCGCACCTGGCGGTCCGTGTTCTTCCCGTGATGTGGGCTATTCCTGGCGGTGTCTGAAGGGGCGCCTTTTCAGGTATCATCATCGTTCAATCATCATTGTCATCGTCATCATCCACTCATCATCATCCAGTCATCGTCATCGTCATCACCCAATCATCATGAAATCATCACCATTATCCGATCATCTTCCGATCATGCCTTATTCGGCAACGAGGCAATTTCTCATCCTGCTGACGAATCGAATCGACTTTTCATATCGTGTGTATGCCTGTGTTTCAACGCGCAGCGCTGACCTATCTGTGGCGCCTCTACCGCGGGGTGCTGCTCCCCTGGTGCAGCAGACTCGCTCAGGTCCGCTGCCCCCACCGCCTCCAATCGCGGGAAAACCGAGCCGCCAGGGAACCGAGGAGTGAGAGGGGAAACCGCCCAAACACGCGAGTCGCCACCCTGGGCCAGGAGAAAGAATTTCACGGATTTGGTGGCGATCGAACTTCCTTGTGGGACCGACAGCCTGGACCCCAAAGCCACCCTGGACAATTTGGTGGTTCCCTCCTCTCTCCCTCTCACTGTCTGTGGGACCGACAGCCCAAACAGAACAGAACGATCAAAGCCAATCTCTCGCCATCCCAAATCTGACAACATGGGGGGTTCATTTCCCATCCGCAGATGTCCCCGGCGGATGTGGGCGTGTTCGATGAGGCCTTCGGCCAGGCCCCGTGGGCCCAGTGGCTCGTCCCCCTCGAGGAACTGCCCCCGGTCTGTGCTGACGTTTTGCTGTGGGACGGCATTGGAGAGGTTGGACACTCAATTTCGTTCTGGTTGCATTCTGCTGATGGGGTTGGGTTCCTTCTCGTTAAAATATGAGCAAGCTGGGGTAGTATAGTGGCAGAATTCTTGCCTGTCACGCAAGAGACCCGGGTTCAATCCCCGGCCCTAGCGTTTTTTTGTCCTTTTTGTGATGGAATTGGGCTTGCCAACAGACAAAATGGCCGTGTCCCCACCAGCATTTTTCATCAGCGTCGGTGGTCTAGTGGTAGAATATCACGTTGCCATCGTGGTGACCCGGGTTCAATTCCCGGCCGACGCATCTCTTTTACTCACGTATTTCATTTTTCTGGGCTCTTTTTTTTTTCAGATGGGTGCCCTTGTGAGTGCCCCTGGTTCGCTGCTGTGCACCATCGTGTGCCGGGTGGACTGGCCCCGCTGTCTGCGGGAGCTCACCTCCGCCCCGCCGCCAGCCGTCTCCCCGATGCCGATCAGCCAGGGAATGCCCATGCCCATGCCCATGCCCATGGTCACCGAGGTCTGCCTCGCCCCGGCATTCTTCGTCACGCAGCAAGATGATGTGTCGGATGGCGATGCTTGTCGAAAAGATGTCATCACAGATATCATTTTCACACCCCCTTTGGCACACCCCCAGCCCCCCGTCGGCCCGTACCTCTCCTCCCTGCTCGGGCTCCTGCTTGCGATGCTAACCCGCTACCCGCGGGGCGCCGCCGGGGACCCGTTGGCCATGCGGGTGGCGGGCCTCATGCCGCCCGCCCTCGGCTGCCTGGCTGCTCTGGGCCCGGCCATGCCCTGGTCTGGTTGATGGGCCGGGTGTCATAGTGTGATTTGAGGCACCCGTCGCTGGGTTTATGAGGATCAGAGCAGGTCCGAAAAGTTATGGGACACGGTTGGAAGGGAAAAAATTATGGGATGCACTTTTTGGACCAAACACAACTGCGTTCTCTCTGACTGCTGCCCTACTGCACGCCCTCTCTGGTGGCGAGTGGCAATGTGCCGGATTCGACTGGTCGGCGGAGAGGAGTTCTCGCAAAACGCGTTAAATTTAGTATGGCAAATAAATTTTGAATGCAAATTCTGTCTTTTCCATACAAAATGTAGCAAATTTCGGGAAAATCATCTTCCCCCACACGAAATGGTGATTGTGGTGCTTCGTGTGGTGTGTGGTGTGACATGCAGGTCGCTTCTGCCGCCAGCCTCCCTGGCGACCCTCTTGGACCGGGCGGAGCGGGACAGGCTGGGGCAGCCATCGCGGGCCGAGGCTGAGTCGGGCACGGGACGCCCCGCCCCGCCCCTCACGTATACCAGCAGTGAGGTCTGTCGGCACCCTGGAAAGCTGCTGTGTGATGATGGGGGGGTCGTTGCGGGCCTGTCCGTACAGCTTGCGGCAATGCGATGTTGTTGTTGGCGTTTGTGATGGTTGATGATGATGATGATGTTGATGATGGGATGATGGGATGACGGTGATGCTGATTGGATGATGATGATTGAATGATGATGTTGATGATTGAATGGATGATGATCGTATTTCTCTCTACTCGCCGCCTCCACTCACCTCGTTCCCCGTTGGTATTTGGTTCTGCTATTTGGTGGTGTTTGCTGTCCGCCTGGGGCTGAGCAGGATCTGCACCGCCGTGTGCATCTGCTCACCCAACTCGCCGTCCATGCGGCTGTGGCTGCGCCGCCCGCGTCCGCCTTGGCAAACGAGGTCCGTCTTGCCAGGCCCCACCAACCGTCAGCAACCAGGTGTCATCATCATCCAACCATCCAACCATCCAATCATCATCATCATCATCATCCTGATCATCATGATCGCTCTCCAATCCTCATCATCATCACTCTTCCTCACTGCCCCCAATCCAGGCCGCATCGGGCCGCTTCCCCGTCCTTCCCGCCGGCCCGCCCCTTGGCGTCGCCCGGGCTCAGGGGCTGGTGACCTTCCTGGTCCACCTGGCCACCGCCCCCGCCCCCGTCCTGGCCAAGGGGGCCATCGCAGTGACGCCCGTATTCCCCTACGGGCCTGCTGATCTCGGCATGGTTTGTGTGCCCGGGGTGATGATGATGGCGATGATGAAGAAGATGACGGTGGTGGGGTGGTGGGTGGTGGGTGGTGGGTGGTGGGTGGTGGGTGGTGGGTGGTGGGTGGCGGTGATGATGATGATGATGATTGTGACTGGATGATGATGATTGGACGATTGGATGGTGATGATGATGATGATTGGATGATAATGATTAGGGTTGATGAGGGTTGATGATAGTGATAGTGGTGATGATGATCGGGATGATGATCGGGATGATGATGATGATGATATCGACGCACCATCATTTTTTTTTTTGCTTTTTGTCCTCATTTCAACATCCCCACCGGTTGGTTGCTGATCTGGATGATGTTGATGATGTTGATGCTGTTGATTCTGATATCGACATACCATCATGGCTTTTTGCTTTCTGTCCTCCTTCCAACCTCCCTCCGCCAGTTGATTGCTGATCTGCTGAGGCGGGTGGAGGCCCTGGCCGCCACGGGCTGCGGCGGAGCCGACCTGGCGGCTCTTCTTGAGGTCCCCCCCTCCCCCCTCCCTCACCCCCCTCCCCATCTCGCAAGGACTGCACTGAGCCTCCCATCTTCATCACCCCATCTCCGTCTCGGGCACATCATCAAAACGCACAGAAAACTCAACTTGCACTCCGCTCGCCACCCATCTATCCTCTGCTGCCCTCCTGCCCGCACGCAGCGTGTGCTGGAGGCAGCCAACATGACACTCCACCACTATCTTCGTCTTCTTCTTCTTCATCATCATTGCCTCCCGCTTTGCACGCAGCGTGTGCTGGAGGCAGCCAACATGACTTCGCCGCCCCACCTGGACGCGGTCCTCGGGGCGCTGCTGGCCTATCTGCCCGTCATGCCCCTCCTGGCTCCCGCAGCCCTTGCTGCCATCAGCCGAAGGTCCGCAACGCTCTTTGTTCACTCAGCATGATGAGGATGATGAGGATGAGGATGAGGATGAGGATGAGGATGAGGATGATGAGGATGATGATGATGATGATGATGATGATGACTGGATGATGATGATGATGATGATGATGATTGGATGATGATGATGATGATGATGAGGAAGAAGAAGAGGAGGAGGAGGATGGGGGACGAGGACGATGAGAATGAGAATGAGAATGAGAATGAGAATGAGAATGAGAATGAGAATGAGAATGAGAACGAGAATGAGAATGAGAACGAGAACGAGAATGACGATGTTTCTTCGACCCAACCTCCCCGCCCACCCGCGCCT
>JAPMOS010000107.1:0-138074 GCA_027972325.1 Paratrimastix pyriformis
CCCTAACCCTAACCCTAACCCTAACCCTAACCCTAACCCTAACCCTAACCCTAACCCTAACCCTAACCCTAACCCTAACCCTAACCCTAACCCTAACCCTAACCCTAACCCTAACCCTAACCCTAACCCTAACCTAACCCTAACCCTAACCCTAACCCTAACCCTAACCCTAACCCTAACCCTAACCCTAACCCTAACCCTAACCCTAACCCTAACCCTAACCCTAACCCTAACCCTAACCCTAACGTACCAGACATAACCCTAACGTACCAGACATAACCCTAACGTACCAGACATAACCCTAACGTACCAGACATAACCCTAACGTACCAGACATAACCCTAACGTACCAGACATAACCCTAACGTACCAGACATAACCCTAACGTACCAGACATAACCCTAACGTACCAGACATAACCCTAACGTACCAGACATAACCCTAACGTACCAGACATAACCCTAACGTACCAGACATAACCCTAACGTACCAGACATAACCCTAACGTACCAGACATAACCCTAACGTACCAGACATAACCCTAACGTACCAGACATAACCCTAACGTACCAGACATAACCCTAACGTACCAGACATAACCCTAACGTACCAGACATAACCCTAACGTACCAGACATAACCCTAACGTACCAGACATAACCCTAACGTACCAGACATAACCCTAACGTACCAGACATAACCCTAACGTACCAGACATAACCCTAACGTACCAGACATAACCCTAACGTACCAGACATAACCCTAACGTACCAGACATAACCCTAACGTACCAGACATAACCCTAACGTACCAGACATAACCCTAACGTACCAGACATAACCCTAACGTACCAGACATAACCCTAACGTACCAGACATAACCCTAACGTACCAGACATAACCCTAACGTACCAGACATAACCCTAACGTACCAGACATCCCGCTCACCAGACATCCCGCTCACCAGACATCCCGCTCACCAGACATCCCGCTCACCAGACATCCCGCTCACCAGACATCCCGCTCACCAGACATCCCGCTCACCAGACATCCCGCTCACCAGACATCCCGCTCACCAGACATCCCGCTCACCAGACATCCCGCTCACCAGACATCCCGCTCACCAGACATCCCGCTCATTCACCCCCTTCTTTCTCCCCCCACCTCGATTCGAACTCTGGACCTTTTCCTCGGCAAAAACTTCTTTCTCCTCCTAGACCACGCCTATCTCGGACATGCTCGTGAGCAGGGAGCGTCATTCTTTTCGAAGCCTTGGCCGCGAAAGAATGCCAATCATCACCGCTCGATGTGAGCATTGAACGGTTCGGGGAGGAGGAGTGGGAGGGGAGGGGGAGGAGGGGAGGGGGGAGGGGGAAGGTGCTCGATTGGTGAAGAGCACTTGTCTGATATTCCCGTTCGCGTCGACCGGCTGCAAGGTGCCTGAAAACCAGCATCGACGTCAACCCGCAACCGACCATCTTGTCATTCCTCGGTGGGGAGCGAGCCCGGGGGTGGTGGAGAAACAGGAGGCGTTGTGGATTCATGGAGTTCCCTTCGTCCCGAGGCTGGCGCGACGCCCTCGGTCCCTGGGGCGCCATCCTGCTCGTCGTCCTCGTGACCGCTCTCGGCGGCTTCGGCCTCCCCCTCGCTCGGCAAGGCCTCCTCGTCACCATCTTCCCCTCCGGGCCGGATGGGTGCCCCACCGTTGGCGCCGGTCTCCTCGTCGTTTGTCGAGGATCCTTGGGCGAGCGGAGAAGACTGTGCCGGGGGAGGAGAGAAGGCCCCGCCAGTGGCAGCCCTGCCGGCACCCGCCATCATCACGTGGCGAAGACCTGAGGAAGTGGTGCTGTTTGCCGCGGCCAAGAGGGCAGCCCGGTGGGCCGGCAGCGGGTTCGGAGTGATCGGGGTGGCGGCAGCGCCGTAGGGTCCGCTCAGCATGGAGCCGGTCCGTAAGGGGGTCCCCGGCAGTTGGGGGCTGGAAGGGCCGCCCTGGCCGATGAGCAGGCTGGGCGTTGAGGGCAACCCGGGGGAGGAGGGTGTCCAGGGGGTGGGCGAGGATCGCCCCATCAGGGGGGTTCCAGGGGTCATACTCGGGGACTCGCCCGTCCGGCGCTGGCACCAGAGCAGCCGCTCCAAGAAGAGATCCGGGGTCACGTCCTCCTAGCCAGTCAAAGACGGCCATGTTCAAGTTGAAAACCGCGAAGGGTGGCCGCAGACCTTGCACCGCTCCACAATCTCGTTGAGGATTTTCCTGCGTGATGGGTATGGGTGGTGATACTCCTTGCTCTGGTAGCGCACCGTCCGGTTGGCGTTGATGGCCGTTTGGCGCACCAGGGGACCCAACAAGGTCGCCGGCACCACCATCCCGTCGAGCAACGGCCCCGTGAGGGGCACCTGACGAGGAAAGCGAAAGCGACCCGGTCAGTGAGCGGCTCCACCGCGGCAGTGGCAGGGGAGGACGGCAGTGCACCGAGGCAGGCCAGACCTCCTTCTTGCGGTGGACCTGAATGCGATAGAGCCCCGAGGGCAGCGGGTACACGATGATGTGGACGTGGTTGAATTGCGACTGGATCACGGTGGGCCGATAGTCGCAGTTGTGCTCGCACCATACCACATGGACAATGTCGTTCCCCAGATGCCGTTTCTGGGGGAAGGGCGGGTTGGGCAGGTTGGGCGGATGCGCGAGATGGAGTGGGGCGGATTGGCCGGGGCGGAGGAGGCAGGGTCAGACCTTGGCGATCTGCTGGTCGTCCTGGGGTATGGTCGGCATCCAGGAGGACACGTGGAAGATGACCTCCAGAGACGGGGTCGAGAAGTATGGCGCACGTAATCCTGCCGCCCGCACCGAAAAAGAATCCGACCGAGTGGGAAGAAAATCAGGGCGTCCCACGGACCATTGGTTCCACTCTTGTCGAGGCCTCCCAAGAAACCTCGGTGTGTCGCCAGGTCAGCCTGGGCGGGTGGCGTGGCGGAAAGTGAGCCGAGGCACACGCCATGTGCCCGTGCATCGAGCATCGCATGCGCCAGATCCGTCCGGTGTCCCCCCCTCCACAAACCGCACCCCCTCCACCCACTCTCTTGGGACGCTGTGGCCGGGGCAGTGAACATATGAACGAACCGGCCAGCCTAAGGTTCCCACGAAGGCTTCGAAGTCGGGCGATGCCCGGTCGTTGCTCAGGATGGCCCGCTCGCTCTCCTGGCCGGGGGCCACATAGACGACCCCGATCTTGATGCACTCGCGCCTGTCAGGTCGCCCGTGACGAGACACAGAGGCGGGAGAGAGAATGAGGGGATGGGGAGGATTTCACGGCACGACCGGGGGCAGCCTCAAGACGGACCCTGGCTGCCGATCGAGAGCATTCAAGGACCGCTGCAACTTGGGGCCCTCTTGGAGGAGGGCCAGAGCCCCCCGATTGGCCACCGAGAGCAGCCCCAAGTGGGAAAGCAGCTGGCGGCAGTACAGCAAGGGGGTCGGTGGTTCTGCGTAGTGGAACGCCTCGACAGGGAGCAGGGGGCGCCTACGAGCAGAGGCGAAGGCATCAGGGTCGGCGCTCGGGGCGGGGCAGACCGTTCCTGGGGCCGGCATGCGTGCAGATAGCGGGCCTCGTCGATGGCCTGCCCTTCGAGCAGACGCTCGAACCCCTCCAGCAGGGCCCCGCTCACGGCCTCGCTCTCAAAGCTGGCGCTGTTGGTGGGCACCTCGGGGAAACTCTCCTCCGTGCTACCGATCGAAGCCGACATTCCAGCAGAAAACCGGCCGCCAAAGCACAAGAGAATGGGAATGTGTGCCTCTCTCGGGGCCCCGACACGAGGGCAGATCGGTGGTGGGGCAGGCAGTGACCAACAGACAAGGCCAGAAGCTCCTCGGCCATGTCGACCTGGGAAACGTCGACGCCTTCCTCGTAGTGTGGGCATTGGCCACGCTGGCGGCGGTAGGGGCGCAGAGGAGCCCTGTAGATATCGTGGTGGGGAACCAGCGAGGAAAAGACCATGAAGAGGGAGGACCCTTTGCCTTCGTTCGGCCTCCTGAGGCAGCCTTCTTGCTCCCGGGCTCGAGCCGGGACGGGGAAGGAAGGAAGTAGGCCCTTATTCTCATCCGGGTTTGGGGGGAGGGGAGGGTTGAAGGACGGACATGCCCTCATCCTCATCCGGGGCGCGGGGCGTCTCGGCCTCGTCGACCAGCTGCTGGGGGCCGGAGGCGCTTGCAGGGCCGTGGGGCGGGGAGCGGCTCTCCTCGGGAGGCCCGTCGGTTGGCAGCTCGGCATCCTTGCTGCCCCCGCCAGCAGGGTGGGGCCCCGTGCCGGCGGGCTCTTCCCCGGCCGCGGCCGCCGCCCAGGAGGGCGAGTCGGTGGTGGTGTCGTTGACCCCAGCCCCGGTCCCGCTGGCCGGAGCAGTCAGCAGTCGGGTCACCGGGCTCAGGTCCCAGGCGTACCGCCCGGTGGCATCCTAGGGGTCGGCGGAAGGACCGAGAGGATGAAGTCGTTGCCCCTGGATTTAGCGGTTCGCTTCGGGAAGGGCACAAGGAAGCGGGATGGGCGAGCGGGATGGGCGAGCGGGATGGGGAGCGGGATGGGGAGCGGGATGGGCGAGCGGGATGGGCGAGCGGGATGGGCGAGCGGGATGGGCGAGCGGGATGGGCGAGCGGGATGGGCGAGCGGGATGGGCGAGCGGGATGGGCGAGCGGGATGGGGAGCGGGATGGGGAGCGGGATGGGCGAGCGGGATGGGCGAGCGGGATGGGCGAGCGGGATGGGCGAGCGGGATGGGGAGCGGGATGGGGAGCGGGATGGGCGAGCGGGATGAGTAGCATGTGATCCACAGGAAAAGCGCCTGGGCGGCCAGTACAGACCCGGACGATGACCCGGGCCACGGGGCTCCCGTTGGCCGAGGCTGGACGCTCAACCACAGTGAGTACGCAGTCATCGTTGTACAAGAGATGCAGGGCGTGCGAAAGGGGCCCCAAATCGTCGGCCTCGGTGAGCTCCGTCCCGACCACGACCGGTCCTGGGTGGGGAAGATGCATGGTGAAAGGGGCAGAGCCGGCCCACCCCACCCGGGGGGGGGGGGGGGGGGGGGGGTGTGTGTGTTCGTCACGTGGCATCGATGCCATGTTTCATGACCGACCGCCCCCATCGGCAGGCGCAGTGCTGCAAAAAGACGGACCCTCGGCAAGGGGGAAATTGTTCAGGTGGTTGAGCAGGTGCCACTGCAGCTGACGGGCGGCCCACTGGATGCCCTTGGCGGGGTGCTGCTTGACCGTCTTCTTCCGATGCCCGCCTGCACCAGCTGCGGTAGCCCCTGACCCTGCCCCCAGACTCGACCCCACCCCTCCTCCCGCCCCTCCGCCAGCTGCAGGACCGGCGCCAGTTGCGGCGGCCGGTGGGACGACGTCGCCCGTCAGGGCAAGCTCGACCACCGTGAAGAGGCGCCTCGCGAGGCCCTCCGAGCTCGCAGAGAAGAGCAGCGACGGGGCCGACACGACCACCTCCTGCAGGCAGCCAAAGTAGTGGCCCACGATGGCCTCTGTGGGAGGGCCGAGGGCTCCATGAAGTAGGGGAAACAAGCCAGACACCCCCGGCCACCCCCCGGCCACCTCCTGCCGCACCTTCCACCCACGCGACAGACCCCGGGGCTTCTTGGAGGTGCGATTGTCGACGATTTGCTGTTCGATCGCTCCGCAGAGGACCTCCGCAACCGAGGGCAGAAGCCGCTACAAGAACAGCCATCCAGAACATACATGACGCGGCCGGCTTGGCGGAGGGTCGGCGCACAGACGGCATCGAGGCGCAGAATGGCGGGTGCCAGGGTCGTTGCCAGAGTCGCGATGGCGTCCAGGGACGTCAGGGCCACCGAGTCGAGGGGGTGCCGGACGTGGCGCAGCAGGACGTGCACGCATTGCGTAACGACATGCGCCCTATCGGGAAGAGCAATGGGTCTGAGTCTGGGCGCCTCTCCACACAGGAGCTGGGCGGACGCGCCCGTCTGTCCGTGCGTCGAGCTGGCGCATGTGAGCTGGTTTTGATCGATCTGTCTGTGTCTTGGTGAGCTTCATCAGCATCTTGTCCTGATCAGGTGGAGCTGATGTGCGGATGTGTGATGTGTGTGTGTGCATGCGCGAGAGTCTGTGTGAGAGTGTCCGTGTGCCTGCCCGAATGGGAATGGACATCGAAAGTGGATGTGGGCCGGCATCTCGGTGGGGGCACGCATTCATGTCGCGAGCGAGCACCCAAACTGATCGTCCAATCCGATCACAGACCTTGGGACGGCTCGATTGAGCTCTTCGAAAACCAGCAGGCAGGCCCCCCACAAGCACATGGCCTTATTTTGGGAGGAATCTTCCTTTTCCGCGGCTTGCAGGAGTGTCGTAAGGACCTCCAGGAAGACTTCGCCCCACGCCCGGTCGGCCCAACCTGCGCCTCCCCCTGCAGTGAGAGTGCAAGGAGGATGAACACTTGAACGATGATGGGGGATCCGGACCGGGGTTCGGATCAGCACCCTCGGCTGCGGCTGCTCGGCTGCCGCTCGCTGGTAGGCCTCCTGGTGACTGGGGCGTGGGAGAGGTGGCCGCCAGGGCGGACAGCAGGCTGGGCATGTTGGCGTTGGCTGCGGCCGACCCGGGGATGGGAGCGCGGAGGGAAAGGGCCGCGGCGGGCATGGCGGCCATCCAGGCCGAGAGGGAGATCATCGAGAGCAGCATCGAGATGGCGTCGCAGCGAACTTCCTGTCGGCCCGAAAGCAAGGTGCCGGGGCACCCGAGAAAAGCCGTACGAGGTGTGTGTGGAGCAAAAGGACTGATCAATCGACAGAAGGATCTCAAACGACGCACAGCTTGAGCAAAAAGCTGTTTTCATCGTCATTTGGTGCATTTTGATTCTGGAAGGCGGGCAAAGAGACAAAAATAAAAAAGTGTCTGTGTGCGTGCGTGCGTGTGTCTGTGTGTGCGTGTCTGTGCGTGTCTGTGCGTGTCTGTGTGTGTGTGTGTGTGTGTGTGTGTGTGTGTGTGTGTGTGTGTGTGTGTGTGTGTGTGTGTGTGTGTGTGTGTGTGTGTGTGTGTGTGTGTGTGTGTGTGTGTGTGTGTGTGTGTGTGTGTGCGTGCGCCTCTCTCTTTAATGCTCCAGGACGACATGGACGCCTTCTTCGGGTGGACGCGCTGCTGTCTGCGGGCCGAGCCTGCCGTTCGGCAAGAAAAATTCAGGCGTGATGTCAAGGTGGTGCGGACTGTCACCCCACCACGGGCGCAGAGTACAGCCCGTATGACCCACGCCGCCCCGAACCGATCCCGTTCCTGGGGAGCACCCCTTCAAATGCCTGAGGGATGACAAGATCCGTGAGAAGGGGTCTGGCGACTTTGGGGGGTGGGGGGGGGGGGGTGGGGGGGGGGGGGGGGTGCTGGAAAGGTGGATGCCCTGTCCCTGTCAGGTCCCGAGAAGGCCTAGCTGTATACCACGCCATCACACCAGCGGACCCTCATGCCGTGAAGGAGCGTCTGGTTTGGATTGGCCAAGTGTGCCTCCCCTGACATCCTGTTCCTGGACCGGGCACAAAAGGGGCTGAGCTGTGTGGATCTATGGTACTGTGCGCTCCCCCTACTTCTGCTCCCCCACACTCTCCACGCCCGTCCCGTCCCGTCCCGTCCCGTCCCGTCCCGTCCCGTCCGTCCGTCCGTCCCGTCCGTCCCGTCCGTCCGTCCGTCCGTCCGTCCGTCCGTCCGTCCCGTCCGTCCGTCCGTCCGTCCCGTCCGTCCGTCCCGTCCGTCCGTCCGTCCGTCCCGTCCCGTCCCGTCCCGTCCCGTCCCGTCCCGTTCTTCATCGTGTCCTCTGTGCTGCGTGCGGCCTGCCTTGGTCATGCTGCCTACGTTCCGTCCCTGGTGCGCTGTCCCTTCCCGTCCCGTCCCGTCCCGTCCCGTTCATTGTCGTCCCGTCCGTCGTCGACGTTTACTTATGCGCCCAATCGAAAAGGTCTGTGTCATATGCTCCGATTGCCCCTTGTTTTGCCTGTGTCGGGACCCCTTTTGGCGCGACACATGCGCTGTGCGATGTGGTGAGAGCGCGAGCTGTCCATCCACGCCATGTGACGGGTCCCTTGTGGGTCCTGATTGACGGTTTCGGATGTTGACGTGCTCTTTCCTGAGCACTTGACTGGCCCTTGTTCGCTGCTGCCTGCATACGTATGTTGGCCTGGTGGACCCTGCTTGACTATGGCGATCCCCTCGCGGACTGTGCTTACACTTTTTGCGGTGTCTTTTCCTCTCTCTTTCAAATGTGTGAGGTGTGGGCGGGCAACCCGACACGAGAGCAGACTTCGGGCGGCAGAAGCGAGCCGCAGAGGAGCCGCGACAGGGCCCCCGAGACGACCGGCACGAGCATATTGGTGGCCGGCAGCCCCAGCGAGAAGAGCCCGTGCCCGTAGTGGGTCAGCGCGTAGACGACCCGTGTATCGGCCGGCTGCCCGAAGCCCTGACAAGCGCAGTGGGCCAACCACAAAGGTCCGGGTCAGGTCACAGGACAGGACAGGACAGGTCAGGTCAGGTCAGGTTCCCATCCCGAGGCGGCGCACAAACAGACCAGAGCGAAAATGCGAATGAAGTGGGCAAGGTACTCGAGGTCCACAGGCTGGGGCAGATGGCGGCACATGATCCGGCAAAGGGCTCCGCACGCCATGGCCCGTCCATCGCCATACCTGAAGAGGAGACGCAATCGTACAGGGGTCCCGATGTGAATGTACGGCGAAGAGGAGATGGGGATACTCCCTGCCCTTGCCACCTCCGCGCGCGTCCCGGGAAGGAGCTACGCGAACCGGGGGCCTCATTTCATGGGGTCCAGGAGGCTTTGCTCGCTTTCCCCGGGTCGGCTCGCCGCCCCACGGCACGCGGGAACGGACCGCTCGTCGGGAAGGACGGCTGCCTCGAGGAGGTAGGCCCCGAAGATCCGCAGGAGGGTATTGGTGGCCGGCGGATGGGGCGGGGCTCCCGTCGCTGCGGTCATGGAGCCGGGAGTCATCAGACGGAAGGCTGCGCCGTGGGCGGACAGACCCTTGGCGAAGATCAGGCGACCCGCCGCGAGCCAGGCGTCGACCATGTCGGTGAGGCAGCTGGTGGCAACGGTATGGTTGGGGGGCTGGCTGATTGCGTTGGGGTTCCCTGGGGGGATGAAGAAGGCGGACCGTGAAGCTCACCCTGGGGGGCCGGCAGGTGGCCGGGCAGACCGAAGAGGTGCATCAGCCGGTCCCACACGAAAAACCGACGCGCCCGCGGCTCGTACGAAGCGAAGGGGCGGCCGATATCGGGTTTGGCTTGAGCGGGGCCCAGGGAGGCCGAAGCGGCAGTGGCGGTGGCGGTGGCAGTGGCAGTGGCGATGGGGGTGGCGGCAATGGCAAGTGCCGCGGTCTCGTCGCTCCCCCGGGGCGGCACAGGCGACAAGGCCAGCCGACTCGAAGGCGGCACGGGAGCGATCGGGCGGAAGGAGATGGGGTATTCGTCGGGCGCAGATGGCGGCTGAGGAGACGAAGCAGCGGCCTCATCGTTCGCCTGGGGGCTCCCGGGTGGCGTCTGTTCTGCGGGCGGCGATGGCGCAGTCCCATCCTCAGTTGGGGGACACTGGGCCGACGACCCCGCAGTAGCGCCACCGATGGGCATCGTGGCGGGCGGCGCCGTTGGGCGTGGGTAGAGATCCACCACGATCTGGGCGTTGAGCCGCATCATGGTCGCCTACACCGATGGCCGCCGGCCACCCAGAAAGGCCAAGGTCAGTCATTCTCTCGTGCGACCTTCCAGCCCAGATCCCGCCATCCACCCGACCGGACCTTCCATGCATGGAGGACATCCAGACAGGGCGTCCATCGCTTGGCCTCCACGGAGAATTGTTCCCACGCGACAGTGCTGTCTGTGCCGTGCTCCGTCCAGATCTCAAACAGCTCCTAAAGAAACGCAGCCGGAACGGGAACAGAGCTGCCCTGAGTGGCCGGGCTGGGGGCTGGGGGGCTGGGGGGCTGGGGGGGGCTGGGGGGGCTGGGGGACGGACACGAAGCACATCGCGAATCATGTGGGGACCGAGGGCCCCGGGCTGGCCGGCGGTGGTGGGACTCTCGGGACGGAGTGCGCCCATGACCATCGTGCCGGCGATGTCGCGCAGGGTCAGCAAGAGGGCCTCGCGGGTGGGAAGCTCCATCTCCGTGTACACTGCAGCGGCCGCCCGGAACAGGATCAGGATCTTCGAACACACTTGCACCTAGAACGGGCGGGGTGAGATGATGATGAGCGATCCATGCTGCAGATGAGCGTGCGATGGTGTCGGCCGCTGTGATGTGTTGGTCTGTCTTGGTCTGTCTTGGTCTGTCTTGTCTGTGTTGTGTTCGATTGTGTTCGTCGGGTGGAGGGAGGACGGAGAATGGCGGACTTGAAGGGCCACATTGGTGAGGGGCTGCGAGAAAGGCCCCGCCAGTGCCGAGAAGCAGCGCTTCAGGAAGGTCTGCGCGCAGGGAGGTTCAAAACGGTCGCCTGTCATCCTGTCATTCGAGGGACGTTGAGTCGACCTGCAGCGCCGCGTCGCGGAGGAAGGCCGGCCGCCACGAGTCGTTCAGGATCCACATCGTGAAGACCTGCAAATGGGCCGCTCAGATGGGTTCGCCCGAAGCCCACCCCCAAAGGCCGAGGGGCAGTGGAGCGAGGAGAAGAGGGGGGGGCGGGGGGGAGCAAGGGGATCGAGGCAGGGCGGAATGCAGTCGGACCTCGAGAGCGCCCGAGACGCTTTCAAAGGCTCCCGCCTGACGAAAGGGCAGGCAGAGCGCTTGCCGGTAGATTTCCATCAGGGTCTGCACCACGAGGCGGACCCAGGCACCCGTATTTCGCTCACGCATCCCGACAACCCCGTCGCTCGCCGCCCCCCCCGAAGTCGCGACGCCCCCTCAGTATGCCCATCTGGGCCGCGCCCCCAAAGTCCAGAACAATCCAGCCCAATCTCATTTGCGCCAGCATCATCCCTCCTCCTCCTCCTCCTCCTCCTCCTCCTCCTCCTCCTCCTCCTCCTCCTCCTCCTCCTCCTCCTCCTCCTCCTCCTCCTCCTCCTCCTCCTCCTCCTCCTCCTCCTCCTCCTCCTCCTCCTCCTCCTCCTCCTCCTCCTCCTCCTCCTCCTCCTCCTCCTCCTCCTCCTCCTCCTCCTCCTCCTCCTCCTCCTCCTCCTCCTCCTCCTCCTCCTCCTCCTCCTCCTCCTCCTCCTCCTCCTCCTCCTCCTCGGACCGCCTTCGTTTTCACGCAGGAGAGCCTCCCTCGCACCAGAACCGGAGCCACCCAGGCAAAGGGGAACCCAGGCGCAGGGCCGCAAGGGGGAACAGACGCTGGCCAGCGGGCAGGGGACTGGGGTTTTGGCACTCGCGGATGGTGTTGGGGTAGAGAAAGTCGACGATGTGCGCAAGGATGGCCCCGTACCTGGAGCGCAACGCAAAGGGAATGGGAAAGCGCGTGCCCGCAGTCGGCGTGGGAGTGACAGATGCAGACTCCCGACACCAACCCCTTCTCTCCCCAAGGTCTCGACGGGCCAACGCTGCCTCCAAAGCCGGGGCTGCTCCTGTTCAACTGTCATGATCCTGCAGTGCCGGCGGCGGTGCTACCCACCTCACTCGGCCCACCTTGTGCATCCATTCAGAGGGTTCGAGTTCTGGTTCTTCGGGTTCTGGTTCGGGTTCGGGTTCGGGTTCGGGTTCGGACTTGCGTTCGGATTTGTGTTCTGATTTGTGTTCGGATTTGTGTTTGCGTTTGCGTTTGTGCGCCTTCTGGCCTGTGGAATGGAGACTGTGCACTGGGCTGCATGGGCTGGATCTGGGGCAGCGGATCGTGGGAAGGGCGATGGAGCCGCACACGCGGGCCGGCACCCTCGGGTCGGGGCGCCTGACGGACCACCACTCGAAGTCGTCGCAATGGGTGAAGACCCAGTCCCAGCAGATGGTGACGATCTCCAGGCAGTCCTCGGCCGAGGGCGGATTGTTGGCTCGCACGCAGACCAGTCCCCCAGCTGTTCCCGCCCCAGAGGTGCGGCACGCGACAGGCGACATACGACATACGACATGAAGAACGCCCCGGCGTGGCGGGCAACGGCGAAGGCGGCAACCGACCACCCGAGGCGGGGAAGTTGGGACTGGCCACCTGGGCGTTCTCGTCGCAGCAGAAGGGGTCGAGGTTGAAAGAGTTCTCGAAGATCTGCCCGAGGCGATGGCCCAGCAGCAGCAAGCAGCAAGCAGCAAGCAGCAAGCAGCAAGCAGCAAGCAGCAAGCAGCAAGCAGGGGGACCCGACAGACAGGAACCAGGGTGAGCCGATGTCGGGTCCGGGGGGAATGGCACCAATGGTGAAGAAGGGGACAGGGACCTGGAAGGTGGGCTGGTCGCAGGTGGACCGCATGACGTCCATGAAGCCCAGCAAGATCCGGAAGGCCATCAGCCGAACGGCGTGCTTGTTCTCATGGGCCAGAGTAGAGAGAGAGAGAGAGAGAGAGAGAGAGAGAGAGAAAGATTCAGAGTCGAAAACCAAATGGGTGGTGTCCAACGGAAACGTCACGGGCACACGGACGGATGCTTTTCGCTTGCCATTTTGAGGAAATGATCTTTGGACACTCCTCAATCAATTTCCGGAGAAGAGTGAAGAGGGAGATAACCTCCTCTTTGCTTGGTCCCTCTAAAGAGCGCCTGAAGATCTCACGAATCGGCGTCGACAGACTTTTTGCCTGGGCAGCACTTTCATAGCTCTGCAAAACGTCCAAGAAGATCGAGTAGACCAGCGAAAAGTTCTGGGTATACGCTTCGGAGATCTCCGCTTCGTTGGCCGTTTCTTTAGAGGGTCCATCGAGGGTGAGAACCAAGCGGGCAATGCTGAGCAGACCGAGAAAGGAAGCGAACAACTTTGCGCGCTTGACGCATGATTGGGAGGTATCGAAAAATTTTTCAAGTTTGGTGCTGGTCTTCTTGGATGGGCCCGAGGCCATCACAGCCCACCCGCGAGAAGAAGTGGGGAGAAGCTATTGAACCCGAGGAGGAATTTTGACAAGGCCACGTCAGCCCACCCATTCAGTTTCTGACACGGGTGGGCCTCATGTTTGATCAAACGCACTCAGAAAAGGAGGAAATTGGATGGGGAAAAAGGAACATAAACGGAATCAGAAAAAACCCATCATACACCAAAACCCCACACCCACACCCTTAAGTTAAGTTAAGTTAAGTTAAGTCAAACCCTTGCGGGTGTTCTCATCAGGCGTGCCCAGCCATAGGCCTTAAGGCTTCAGGCTGCGCTCTACCCGTGAGACATTCCGCGCCTTCCTCAGCCCACGACCCGCAGCCTTCGCGCGCTGTCTACGTCTCGCCTTTCGCCCGCTCATTCAACTCCTTCAGCCGACCCAACTCGCACCTCCTCCAGCCTTCCTTCCACCCTCCACCTTCCACTCGGCCTCACCCCCTTCCATTCCTTCCGTCCATTCCGCTCCATTCCAGCTCCTCCATTCCTTCCTCCATCCCTTCTTCCATTCCTCCCCGGTCGTCTGGTCCACAAGCCCGCACGCCGCCGCCACTTGCCCCGCCTCCCAGTCAACATTCGCCGTATTAGCCAGCCTGTTCCCCACCCTGCACACCCAACGCTCCATGTCGCCGCCATCCCATCCACTGTCGGCCTCCACCACCCCACACAGCTGCCTCCTTCCGCGGTGGGTACAGCATCCGCGCCCGGTCATTCTCGTACAGCCCAAGCCACCAGCCATCAGCCTGCAGCCGTCGCTGAGTCGGCACTCCTCCCCAGTGTGCCTCTTCCCATAACACCAATGCCCCAGGCCGTATTCCCCACCACGTTGCCCTGAGCCCCTGCACCTCCCACCCTGGCTTCATAGCTCTCCGGACCATCACCGCAATTCGCACCGGGAACGTACCAGGCACCCCGCCCGCCAACCCTTCCCGCATCAGCTTCTCCGCGTTGCAATTGGGCCCAACCAGCGCCATCAGCGCCCTCCCCGGAACGGGCCACGTCTTGCCACCCCGCGTGCAAACAATCCGGCCGAACATCGGATTCATCTCCCCGAGCACATCCGTCGCCATCTCGTCTAAGCGCAACGCCTGCATGAGCCACACCCACACCCACCCCCCACACAAAGGCTTCAGCCGGCGGCCACCCTCACCCGGGACTCGAGGAGTGGTGTCTTGCGGGGCCTCCCTGGTCACGGCGCGGGTGATCCTCTCGGTGGCCATGAGCTGTAGATCTCGGGCGGCCACTGCGGCAGAGGCATGCTGGCACCAGTTGCAGCTCATCCGGACGAAGACCATGGAGAAACGGGCGAGCCACCAGCGCAGTTTCTGATTATTTTTTTTTTGCCTTTTGCCTTTTTCATCCCATGTTTGCTCGCCCCGGGCCGCCACGTAGATATTACGTGCTTGGGCTTTCTGACCAACACCCGCCCATCATCTGGGCAAAAACTCTAAGGTTCGTGACCCACCAAGAGAGAAAAGTGAGCTCATAATCAGCGGTGGTCGTTGTGCCCCGACGTGTTTCAAAGCCGAAAACGAAGCCGATCGTTCAGCCAAACCTCCAGTCATCATCGGCATCCTCATCGTCGTCATCACCATCGTCATCACCATCGTCATCGTCGAATACCTTCTCCTTGCCCTTTACGGGCAAAGGGGGCGGGATGGGGAACGGAGACAGTCCAAACTGGCGCGACTGGGATTGGATGGAGAGCGCAAGCTCCTGGACGGCGGGGATGGTGCTCTCCCCCAGGATCCGGAGCTGGGGTGGGAAAGCGGAGGGTGGGACACTGTAGGGAACCGGGCCACCTCCGCCCCGACTCCGACCCGAGGCCCCTGGGTGCGGTGCGGAGGGCGGACCATGTCGATGACCTCGTCGGCCTTGTAGAAGGGCCTGATGGCCCGGTAGTCCGAGTGGCGCAGGAGCCCGTCGAGGCACATGAGCAGCTCGAAGGCGGTCTGCGGGCGGCCAGCCCGGCAAGGGCACCATGAGGGAGAGGAAGGGCGAGCGGGGAGGCGCCAGACATCATCGGTGGGCTCAAGGGCCCCCAGGCGCCGGAGCAGGATGTCGACAAGCAGGGTGGTCGTGTTCCGAAAGCAGAGCTTGGCGCAGAGCTCCGGGTGGTTGAGCATCCGCCCGAGGGTGGCCGTCGTGCCCGGGACTGCGGGTGGGCGGAAGGGCGGGTGGGGGTGGGCCGGTGGGCCGCAAGTGGGCAAGCGAGCGGGCGGAGGCGAGTAGGCGGAAGCGAGTAGGCGGAAGCGGGTGGACGGAAGCGAGTGGGCGGATCGCAGAGCGAGCGATGTGGGTGGGTGGGCCAGGGCGTGGCGGACCATCGGCGTTGAGGGCCTCCAGGAAGCCCTCGAAGAAGATGCGCACGTTCTCGTGGAGCTCGAGCATCCCCGGCAGCGGGTCCGTGGCAGAATCGAAGCGCCTCGAGACGGCGATCTGGCGGATGGGTGGGGCGCGGAGGGATCGGCGAAACCGAATGATGCGCGAGGCCCGTAAAGCAAACGGACCAGCAGGGCGCACGCATGCGAAGCCAGCGGCTCAGCCGTGTCGACCAGGTCGAGGACCCGCGCAATGACGGCCACCTCGTGGCCCGCCTGGGGGGGCTCGCTGGGGACCCTACCCGGATCGGGCCGGTCGGTGATGACCTGGGCCTGTCCGCAGTGAGGCATGAGGGAATGGAAAGGGGCGTCCGCCATAATGGTGGGTCCGGCATCGGGGAGGGGGACGCGAACCGGAGGGGCGAGCACCGGAGGCAGGATACGGAGCAGCGACTGCATGTCGATGGATGAAAGCCAGGCCACCGGGGCGCCGGGAGGAGGAGGAGGAGGAAGAGAGGATGTTGGGTTCTCCAGCGATTGGAGAGCGGGCAACGAGAGCGGGAGATGGGATGGCAAACCGCCCAGGGCAGTGAGGGGGGAGTTGTTATTACCCAAGGATTGGGCGCCCAAAGGGCCGGCTGGGGGTGGGGGAAGGGGAAGGGGAAGAGGAGGAAAAGACAGGGGAGGAAGCGGGGGCGGGAGAGGCGGCGGCGGTGATGGTAGTGGCGGCGGTGGTGGCGGTGGTGGTGGCGACGGTGGTGGCGGCGGCTGTGGGAAGGGGGTGGTCGTCGTCGTTTGGGATGGGGGCGAGCCGGAACGCGGTAAAAAGATCCGGAAGCAAAGGTCATCGGGGATGACGCCCTCGGAAACAAGGAGGGTAAGCAGGTGCACAGCCAGACAAAGCGTCTCGCCTGGGGGGGGGGGGGGGGGGGGATTGACAAGAGCAAACAAGAAGGCGACTAACCTTCGTCGATGTTTTGACAAAGGATATCGACAAGAAACGAGCTCAGCGCGCCGACAGGACAGAGTTCGGCGATCGATTTGGGGCGTGAGCAGATGGCCAGAAGAGATCTCAGGATAGGAACCCGATCGGCCGAATTTCCGGCTTCTGGATTTTGTGCAAAAAAAGCTGAGATTTCTTCATCCGAGCTCAGGTCCATCCTCGAGTTCGGTCGGACCCACGCCGAAAAGGAACACGAAGAGCCCGAAAAAAGGGCGAGTCCGCTCTGCCAAGGCGATCCAGACCGTTTTTGTGGGTCTGTTTTGACTTTTTCCTTTGCTGGGGTGACTGGCCTGGGTTTCAGGGTGAACCAAATGATGGATTCTGCGGCTGCGAAGCTTCCTCAGCGTGAGGGGAGCATCTTTAAGGGCATGATTGTCTGCTCGCATGACCGCCGTGCTCCCGCTGTTCCTACACAGTTCTCTTCTTAGAAAGCGTATGACGATAAGGAGTACAAAAAGGCTCTGAGCTCTGCTGATTTGATCCTGGCTGGATTCCCCAATCATGCCGAGACCCTGGCCATGAAGGGTCTCATTCTCAGCTCCCAGGATCACGCTGCCCACAAGAAGGAGGCACTGGATCTCGCCAAAGAGGCCATCAAGCAGGACATTCGTAGCCTTCTCTGTCTGGGCTGCGTTTTTTCGGGCACGGTCATTCTGTGTCGTGATGCCCATTAGGCTGGCATGTCTTCGGTATGATCCATCGCACCGATAAAAACTACACTGAAGCTGCTCGTTGTTTCCAGGTGGCCATTCGGAGCGATCCTGTCTGGTGTCTTCTCTTTCTCGCCCCTCCTCACCGCGCCACCCACCCCCACCCCCCCAGAGCAACCTTCGTATCCTCAACGACCTGGCCCAGTGTCAGGTGCAGATCCGCGATTACCCCGGGTTTTTGGTCTGTCGGGGGGTCCAATGGTCGATCTCGGTTTCCCGCCCGTTGGAGAGATCCTCTCAACCCGCTCGCTTCCATGCCTGGGGCCTTCTCCCTGGCGGGGTTGTCCAGCGGACCCGCCACGCCCTGATGACGGCCCAGCCCACCCAGAAGCAAAACTGGCTGGGCTTTGTGGTGGCCCTGCATCTGGTGGGCCAACGCCAGAAGGCCCTCGAAGCCTGCAACGCCTACCTCGGCACCATCCCCGCGGTGCGTCTCATGCCCACGTTCCACCCCTGGCAGGCTCTCCCCTTGCCCTGCCTTGCCTGACCTCCTTGGTGGATATTGTTTGGACGGCGGGGTGACGGGACGATTGTTCGAGGGGAGCTTATCGACCCCACCCACCCACCCACCCACCCCCTTGGGGCAGACCAAGAAGGAGCTGCCCCCGTCCAGCGAGCCCGACGTCGAGCAGAGCGAGCTCTTCCTGTACAAGGTGCAGCTGCAGGTGGAGCTGGAGCGGTGGGCCGAGGCCTTGCAGACGCTCGACCAGCAGGAGGCCGACATCATCGACAAGCCCGTCTGGCTCCAGCAGCGCGGTCCGTCCCTCCGGCCCCTGCCCTGCCATGCCATGCCATGCCCTGCCCTGCCCTGCCCTGCCCTGCCCTGCCCTGCCCTGCCCTGCCCTGCCCTGCCCTGCCCTGCCCTGCCCTGCCCTGCCCTGCAGTACCGAGTTGGCTTGCGAGGCCTCATGTCGGGCTTTGGGCATGGCCCTCCCCCTCCAGCCCTGGTCCTGTTCAAGCTGGGCCGCCTCCAGGATGCCGAGGTGTGCTACCGCGAGCTGATCGACTTCAACTCTGAGTGCCACGCCGACCACTACGGGCTCCAGGAGGCCCTCGGCCTCAAGGGGGGTCCGTCCGGCAGCGTTTGGTCGGATGCATCGATTTGCCCCTGACCCGCTGCCCTCGTCTGGTCTCTGGTCTCGCCGCCCCACGACAGATCTGACCCCCGAAAAGGCCGACCGGATGGCCGCCCTCTACCAGGACCTCCGCCAGAAGCACCCCGCCTCGATCACCTGCTTCACGATGCCACTCATCGCCCTCCCGGCATGTCTGTCCCTGCCCCTCATCGCCCCGCCTGGCCCGGTCTGGCCCCGCCCGGCCCTGCTCTGGCCGGATGGGCGGCTGTTCGGCGCCCGCATCACCTGCCCATCACCACCGCCCGGCTGCTTGTCCAGCGCACCCGTCCTTCCGGCCCACCCTGGACTGCTTCCTCCGGCGCTGCTTCGTCAAGGGCATGCCGGCGGCCTTCATCGAGGCCAAGCCCCTCTACGCGAGCCCCGAGAAGGTTGCCGTCATCGACGAGCTCCTCCGCGGATACGTCGAGGGCCTCACCTCTCCTGCCCAGCGCTTCGCCGGTGGTCCGTCCTCACGGGAGCCATGCCAGGCCCTGCCGCCCGGGCGGATCGGGCGGGTACCGTGCTGCCCCGCGGCCGACTTCTTTCCTCGGGGTTGTTTCCTCGGGGTGCCTCCGCTGACTCTCCTCCGCCCCTTCTGCTGCCGCGCTGCCCCGCCCCTCCCACGGCAGACGACCACGAGGCGGGCGCGGCTGTGATCGTCTTTGTGTGGCTCTTCCAGGCCCAGCACCTCGACCGGCGCGGCCTCTTCCAGGAGGCGCTGGCGGTCATCGAAGGGGCCATCAGGCACACGCCCACCATGCTGGACCTGCTCGCGTGCAAGTCCCGCATCGCCAAGGTCCGCCTTCGCATTCCTCGGGCAGGCGGCGGTCTGCACCCGCGAGCGGGGACCCATCGGTGCCGGCTTCCTCTCCCCGCCTCGTGCCGCGTGGCGCCCTCGCGCAGCACTGCGGCGATGTCAAGGCGGCCGCCCAGTGGATGGACGCGGCCCGGCGGATGGACCTGGCCGACCGGAGCGCCAACACCAACTCGGTCAAGTACTGGCTGCGAGCCGACGAACCCGTCGTCGCGGCCCGCTTGGTGGCCCTCTTCGCCAAGCAGGACAGCGAGGCCCACGAGCACCTGTGCGACATGCAGTGCATGTGGTACTTCCTCGAGAAGGGACGGGCCCACCACCGCATGGGCGAGTACTCGATGGCCCTCAAGTCCCTCCGGCTCGTGGACAAGGTCGGTCTTGGTTAGGGTTAGGTTCGGGTTAGGGCCCTTAGTTTCGCCGGCCGGGCTGGAGAGGGGTGGGGGGAGGTTGGGGCGCCCAGCCCGGCTCATGGTGGGGATCTTCATGAAGCTCTGCTCGAGCCGGGTCGGCTCGTTCCACTCGGCTCACCCCGCACTCGCCCTGCCCTCGCCCGGCCTTCCTCGACCCCGCGGGGGGCTGCAGTTCCTGGGGGAGATGATCGACGACCAGTTCGAGTTCCACAACTACTGCCTCCGCAAGTGCACCCTGCGCGCCTACATGCAGATGCTCGACCTCGGCCAGTCCATCTACACCAACCGCTACTGGATGGCCGCTGCGGTGGAGCTGATCAAGGTCGGCCCGGGCAGCCCCCGCACGGTGGGCCATCCTCAGACCTTGCCTCGGTCTTGGCGCGGGCGGGCAGGTTTACTGCGACCTGGCCGATCGGCCCGAGCTGCGCACGCCCCGGAAGAGCCCCGCCGAGCTCGCCAGGGAGGCCGCCGAGGAGGCCGCCAAGAAAGCCCAGGGTCCGGCACCTGCCCCCTTTGACTTGGACTTGGACTTGGACTTGGTGTGCCCTGCCCGGCAACGGACTCATTGGGATGGGGTCATTCCGATGGGGGCGGTGGGGCGGTGGGTGGTCGCCGTCGCCGCCTCGCCAGAGGACCTGTCGCCCGAGGAGCGCAAGAAGGCCAAGCTGCGCGCCAAGCAGGCCGAGAAGCGCAAGGCCAAGAAGGAGGACCACGACACGGCCGCCACCGCCGCTGCCGCTGCCCTCTTGGGTCTGGGTGCCCTCCTGGCGTCCGTCGTTCGGGGTGACCTGACACCTGACACGGGACCTTGGGTGGCCGGTGTTGGCAGAGGAGAGCTCCCTCAAGACCAGCAAGACCGACGAGGATCCCTACGGGCACAAGTTGCTGGCCCTGGACCCCCTGGCCGAGGCCGCCCGGCTGGCGAAGCTGCTCGAGGAGCACTCGCCCCGCTCCCTCGAGGCCCGGCTGGCAGCCTTCGAGGTCAGCCTGCGGCGTGGTCCGTTCCTCTCGCCCTGCTGCTTGGTGGTGCGTGGCTCGTCCCCCCTCGACACCGGCACCGGCACCGGGCACCCCTAACCCCTCTTCGACTTTCCCCTGGGGCTGTTCGTCTAGGCAAGTACCTGCTGGCGCTCCGCTCCGTTCGGGGTGCCCTTGCCGTCGCCCCGGAGAGCCCCGATGCCCACTGCGCCCTGATCCGCCTCTTCCATTCCGGTCCGGCTGCTTCGTGCCCCCCTCGGCTGCTCATGCCCCGCTGGTTTTCCTGTTTCCCTCGGCAGTGGACCAGGCCAGCCCAGCCGTGGCCGGGCGGGTGGCGGAGCTGCTGGGTCCGCATCGGGCCGAGCTGATGGGCCAGCAGAGCCTCGCCCAGTTCAACCGGGCCTGGATGGGCCGTCACGGCACCTCCATGCCTTCCGTCCTCGCCGGTCTGCGCTGCTGCTGCAGATGCTCCGCCCGGGCGAGCGCCCCTGGGTGGTGATGGGTCGCCGTGCTCATGATGGCAACTTGGCGCTGGCGGTGCCCCCCTCGGTTGTGGGCAGGGCTGCGCATGGTCGGGCTGGTCGAGGCCGAGGCCGAGGCGGCTGCTCTCGGGCAGCTTGTCGCCCCTGAGTGCACCTCCCCCAAACTGGCGGTCTGTCTCGCATCCCCTGATCCCCTCCTGACCCAACCCGACCCGTCCTCCACTCGGCGCCGTGTGTCTCACGGACGCGCTCTGTCGGGTTGCTGGTTGCTGGTTGGCCCACAGGACTGGCGCCACGCGCACGCCTACCTCGCGGGCCTGGGGACTCGCGGTGCCGCTGCGCTGCAGGAGCTGGTGGCCCGTGGGGCGGCCCGGTTCCCCATGGCGCCGCTCTTCGTGGCGGCCCGTGCGGGCGCCCTGACCGACGACCTGCTCGTCCTCGAGGGGCTTCCCTCCGGCTCGACCGTCGCCCCCGGCCAGACGCCCCCGGAGGAGGACGACGACGCCGACGAACCCCCCGAAGAGTACATCCCCATCTCGGCTCGGGGCCAGGCCGTGTACGAGCGCATGCAGGCCGCCAAGGCTGCTGCTGCGGCGGCGGCGGCGGCGGCGGCGGCGGGTTCCTCTTGAGATGATTTATTTGGACGGGCCCCAAGCCCCCCACACCAAACATGTTCTCTTCTTTTCTCCGCGGTCCCATCCTGGGCCGCCGGGTGTTTTCCAACAACGGTGCTTGCCATCGCCCCAATGGAGCAGGGTCGGGCCCCGGCAGGGGTTCGGGTTTCGTTTTGCGAGGAAAAAAGGGTTACTGTCTTCGGGTTCGCTTCTTCTGTGTTGGGGGAGCGCCTCGCCTCAGGGCCGGGCCCCGGCAGGCTGCTCGCTGCTGGTGCCTGTGTCGCTCCTGGCGGGCCGTGCAAGCCCCAACGGAGCCGACGGAGCCGACGGGGCGGCTGGGGATTGGGGTTGAGGTTGGGGTTGGGCCCACTTTTGGAGGAAGTCGGCCGGCAGGGCGGACAAGGGGGCGCTCCAGTACTGGAAGCTGTTGAAGACCTCGCTGCTGCGGGTCTGGGGCTGCTCCACAGGCGGGAAAATCTCGTCGGCCAGCGCATTCAGGTCCCAAAGCCTGTGGTGGGTGTGTGTGCCTGTGAGTGGGGCCCCGCGCAGGGAGGAGGGTGGACAGACGAGCCGAAGGACGTGTTGGCGGCCCAGACGTGGCCCGTGGGGTTGATCAGGAAGATCTTCCCCGCCGGCACGCCCACAGCTCGGTAGCTGAGGAAGTCCGTTTGCCTGTTGCCGAAGCCCCCGGCGAGTGCGCCCGGATCGGGGAAGCAGGCCAGCAGCTCGCGCAGGCAGGGGATCTTGAAGTACTCCGGGTGTCGGAGCAGCACCTGCCGTGCCCGCCCATGCCCGCCGCCAGACGTGGACAAGATGACGACGGCCATGAGCAAGAAGATGACGACGGCCATGAGCAAGAAGATGACGACGGCCATGAGCACGGCCATGAGCAAGAAGATGACGACAGCCCGTGGGCGGCAGGCCGGCAGGCCGGCAGGGCGGGTGGGTGGGCAGACCTCGCGTGTGAAGGAGGCCAGCAGGCGGTCGGGACTGGTGATGACGGGGCCCGTCGGGAGCCTGTCGAAGGGGCCGCTGGGGATGTCCGTGGCTGTGGCGGCGGCGGGGGTGGGGCCAGCGGCACCACGAGGGGGCACCTCCTCGAAGGAGGGCAGCCCGGCGGGGGTGGGGGGCAGGGGGACCGATCGCGGCTCGGCAGGCGCGGAGCAAGGGACTGACAGGGGCGAGGGAGGCGAGGGCGAGGTTGCCGGCTCCCCGCCGGTGGTCGCGGTGGCCGTGGCGGAGCCCGAGGCGACCTGGGCCGGCCGCTGGGGATGGGGGCGGGCCTCCTTCAACAAGGCGCGGTGCCACGGCCGCAGCTGCTTCTGCAAGGCTGCGTGCAAGGCCGCCTCCTCGCGCAACCGGAGCCGCTGTCGGGCCTGCACACGGGCCACGGCGCTCCGGGCCAGCAGCTTCGCCCGCCGAGCCGACTGCGGGTCGGCCGAGGGCACCGTCGCGGAAGCGGGGCTGAGGCTGAGGCTCGCGCTGGCCCCGCCGGAGCCCCGGGCGACGGGAGCTGCTTCGGGCAGCTGTGGGGAAGGGGGCCGCCCGGCTGGACCGGCAGCGGGTGGTGCGAAGATGGGGGGGGGAGCGGGTGGGAGCGTGGCGTTGGGAGACAGGCTGGGGCCAGATGGGGCGCCTTCCCGCAGGGGGGTGGGCGAGCGCTGCCGGCCAACAGCCTCGCCACACACCGGCGTCGGGGCCGGCGTCGGGGGCGGGCCGATGGCGCGGCCGAGGAAGGACATCCGGGCCAGCGTGGCCGTGGGGGGCGTCGGGTAGCAGGTCGGCAGGGCGGCCGTCTCGAGGCCGCGCCCCGTCAGGCCCGCAGGGGGCGTGGGCGACAGGGCGAGCGGGTTCGGGGGCAGCGGGGGCACCGGCGTGGCGCTGGACCGGCCCTCGGGCCCCGGGCCGGCAGCCCCGAGGGGGGCGTGGGGGCTGGGAGACCCGGACGGGGTGGGCGAAGGGGCGGGCGCCAGAGAGGCCGACAGGTCGCTGAGGCTGACCAGCCCCAGGTGGGCCGGCCCGGCCCCGTCGAGGGGGAGCTGGTGCACCCGCTGCAGGAAGCGGCGCGTCCCCTCGGCCTGGCCGATGCTCCGCGAGGTGATGTACACGAACCGGTACCCGCTCCGGGCCAGGTGGGTGTACAGTGCGGCCACCCCGCGGTGGGACCAGTCCTGGGTGCCGGCCCCACCCAGCCCAAGGACAAGGGCAGCACGGACAGGCGGCAGCAGGGAAGGAAGGTGACTTTCCCCTCCCGGCAGGAGTGCCTGGCGGTCCCCCCCCCACTCCCTCCCTCCCGCTCCCCTTCCCGAGCCCCCACGCACCTCCCCCAAGAGGTCCCCATGAACGGGGGACCAGCCGGCGCCGGGAGCAGCTTCAGCATCCCGAGGGGCGGACCTTGCCGAAGGCCGGGAAGAGCTGCCCGCGGACGTCGGACCGGGTGATGGTCCCGTCGACGTCGCTGACGATGATCCGGTCGGCGGCGCCCCAGAGGAAGATCGAGGCGCTTACCTGGGCGGACCCCCTCGCCACGAAGCGCACCCGGTTCTGGCCCTCCCGGAGCGGGAGCCCCTCCAGCTGGGCCGCACTGGGGTACCGGGTGCGGCGCAAGGGCGGCACCACCCCCGGTGGGGGGCGCTGGAGGCCCACGGAAGACACCGACACGGCCGCGGCAGGCTTCGGTGTCGAGCGGGCCGCCCCGTCAGCAAGCGGAGCCCCCGACGGACGGGCCTGCAGCGGGAGCGGGAGCGGGGGCAGCGGCACGGGTGGTGGGGCGAGAGCCTCATCTCCATCCCCCGGCTGCGACCGACTGGCGGGGGGCGAAGGTGCGCTGGTGGAGAGGGCCGGCGAGGAGAGGAGGCGCGAGGACGCTGGGGGCGGGCTGGGCAGGATGGGCAACGAGCCGGCCTCCGAGGGCGCCTCGGCCTCGGCGGGGCTGCCCGGCGACGGCTGGCGATCGTCCCGAAGGGCTGGCGGAGCGGCCATGGTCACCCGTGCGGCGCTGCGGCCAGGGGGCGGTGCCGAGGAGGCAGCAGCATCGGCGGGGGGCGAATCGGCATCGCTGCAACGAGGCAGATGAACGCGGGGACGACCGGGTGATGGAAACCGCCGGGGAGCGGGCTGATAATGCTGCGGACCGTTTCCTGCCGCCCCAGAAGTGGAGCTTGCCGAGCCAGGCTCGCCTGTGGCCGCCCGGAGGCATGCCGCCCTCGGGCGGAGCGACCTGTGGCGAGCCGGCCGCAACAACACCCGCACCCGCACCCGCAACAACACCCGCACCCGCACCCGCACCCGCACCCGCACCCGCACCCGCACCCGCTCGGCCGGGGATGGGGGGCAGCAGCCGGGGCAGCGGCACGGTCGGTGGCGGGCGGGCCTCGTCGTCAGTGACCGGCGAGATGCCCGCCGGGAGCGCGGAGCCCGATGAGGTGGTGGCGGGAGGTGGCGAGCTGGCCGAGGGGGATGAATCGAATCCGCCCGAAGAAACGGGGGACAAGGAGCCATTCGTGGGGCTGCCCATGTCCGTGGGGGCGTCCATGTCGGTGGTCGGCCCTTCATCCCCGTCCTCATCCTCGGCGTTTCCCCAGGGCACGGGCGCCGGGTCGGGCACCTCCAAGGCCGTCGGTGGTCGCTGCTGCTGCTGCTGCTGCTCCTCCATGACGCGCCTCCGGACCGCCAGCCATGTCTGCCAATCCTGATGCCGCTTCCGGTGGGCCTGTGCCGAGCGCATCTTTGCGTCTCGCACAAGGGTCTTGGGCAGTCGCCCCACTCGGAGCGGGTCGGCCCCCGGGCCCCGCTCGGCGGCTGCGGCGGCGAGCCTTTCGAGGGCCTCGTCGAGGCCGTCATCGAGGAGCCGCTCCTCGTCCATCATCCCGGTCGGCCCCCGATCCTGAACGGGATGCACTCCGCGGGGCTCCGAGACGGACCGCCGCGGGGGGGCGGCCGGTTCCGGGGCTTTGGGAAGCGATGCCGGCGCCTCTTTGGCGGCTCTTTGCCGCCGCGAAAAGGGCCACCAGGAGCGGGGCCGGTCCCCGGTTGGGCGGTCCCCAGGGGCCGGAGCGGCTTGGGCCGACGTGCCCATGGCCTGATCTGGGTCCGTCAATGTGCCGGGCCCGCGGAGCGGGACCACATCGGGCCCGTTCCACTCAGCCCCCATGGTGGACGGGAGTGGGCCCTTGACGCCCATCTGGCCGGGCCCCGACAGGGTCGTCCACGAAAGACTCGCAGCAGACGAACCGGGCACCCCCGAGGAAAATGCATGTAGAGGGCTGGGTGTAGCCAGGGCTGCCGAGGTGGAGGCAAAGGCAGTGAGCAAAGCGCAGCGAGGGCGGGGGGCGGCCACAGACGGGGCAGGGCGGACGTTCGTGGGTACGATGGCGTCCCAGAGGCATGCTGGGGTGGGGACAGCCGAGCGGTGGCGGTGAGAGAATGAACGCGGGTGTGTCAGGACGAGTGTTGATCGATGCAGATGCTGGACCCTCCCTGGGTTCTCTTGCGGGAGGGAGGGAGGGAGGGAGGAGGAGGGGGGGGGGGGGGGGGGGGGGGGATACCAGACCAGCCAGAGATCCACGCGAGAGTCGTCCATCTTTCCCTAGAAGAAAATCAGTCCACACCGCGCGAGGGGGAAGAGTCGGCGGACCTCCATCACGAAAAAAGCGATTCCGTCGCTGTCGATTGACATGGTGAAATCGGGAATAAGTTGATCATTGACATAGATTTGCACCTAAGAGTGTGCCATCCATTGCGAAAAGTTCACAAACATAATTGTGCAGAACCTACCTTTTTTTCGTTGGATCGAAACAGTTTCATCTTGCCGAACCGCACATTCCAAGGGGTGCTGCGCAAAGACCCGTCTTTCTGTTTCACTACAATGATATCTGTGCTCCCTGTACGAGTAGCCGCATTGTAGTCCAGCGCATGACCCACGCCCGCGAGCAGCCGCTTGATGATTCCCTTCTGGGTCTGGGATAGAGAAGCAACCCCATTGTTTGGAGCGATTAGATCGGAGAGATCGTCGGGCTCAGGTTCTGTCCGAGGCTGTGCCGTGCGCGCGGAGTCTTTGACAAGATGAACAGCCGCAAGAGCCTGGTCGCTTCAGGATGATGCGCTTTTTGACTGCGTTCCTCTGTTTTTCTGTGGTGTTAGGTGTAAGGTCGGCCTTCTCCCGAGCTTTGTTCTAAACCATCGAATTAGCCGCACCAAGCAACACTTTCAGACCCTGCTCTGGCAGGAGGCCGAGGGTGAGGCTACCAACGGCGCTGCTCCCGAACTTTGGTTCACTCAGCAAAAGCTGAACCACTTCGACCTCTCCGATAGCCGTACCTGGTCGCAGAAATATTATGTCTGCATCTTGGTTCGCTCCCTTTTTGATGCATTGCGTTTTTCTTCAGGTGAACGATTCTTTCTGGGGAGGTCCTGGCAGCCCTATCTTTTTGATGCTTGGTGGTGAAGGACCCGTGAATCCCAACTGTGTCGGCGGACGTTTCGTCTTTGCCGATTGGGCCCAAAAATTCAAGGCCATGGCCATCTGCGTGGAGCATCGGTTTTACGGCAAATCCATTCCCACCAAGGATGTTTCGACTGATTCACTGAAGTATCTTTCAAGCGACCAGGCTCTTGCCGATTATGCCCTCTTCCGGCAATTCATTGCCCAGAAATACAATGCCCCGGTCTGCATCATCTTGGGGTTGGTTTTGCGCTCTCATCCCCACGCATCTCACGCTGGCGCCACGGTGTTGGAATAGGCCTCGAAGTGGATTGCATTCGGCGGCTCTTATTCCGGATCGCTTGCCGCCTGGCAGCGCATCAAGTACCCCCACCTTTTTGCGGGCGCCCTGGCCTCGTCGGCCCCCGTGTTGGCGAAGGAAGATTACCCCGAGTACTTCGACGTCGTCCAGAAGAGTCTCGGCCCCGCCTGCGCCTCGAGGGTTCAGCAGGCCACCGCCAAAGTTGACGCCCTCCTCGACACCCCCGCCGGCCGCCGCCAGCTTGAGGTCCGGGCCGACTGGCGGGGCGCCTTTGGGTTCCGCTTCTTCCTGGTTGGCCTGTTCACCATCCCATGTCCCCCCTCCCCTACCCCCTACCCTACCCCCAGCAACTCTTCGGGACGTGTGACCCCATCAGCAGCGACCAGGATGCCCAGCAGTTTGCCGAGTCCATCTCGGACCCCATCTGCGGGGTGGTCCAGTACAACCTCGACAACAACGGCCATAAGATGAACATCGGTCCGAGGCTCGCCCCCGCCCGAACCCCGTGGGTGAGCGCCCTTGACCTTGGGCCTCACGCTTTTCCTCTGCTTCCCGTAGACCAAATGTGCAGCCTGCTGACCGCCGGCAGCGATCCTCTCCAAGCCTACGCGAACGCCATCCAGGTCGTCAACAACCAGACTGGGGTCCGCGGCTGCCCTCGGCTCCCTCCCTCTCCTGCCCCGGGCAGTCGGGGCTGCCATTTTATGCGGCGGCTGTGCCCTTGGCGCGCAGGGGAGTTGCATCGACTCGAGCTACCAGGCCATGCTGCGGCAGATGCGCGACACCAGCCCTAGCTCCGAGTTCCTCTCGTCCCGCTCATGGACCTACCAGACATGCATCGAGGTTTGCTGGCCCGCCTTGGCTTCCATTCGGCTTCCATCTCCTCCCTTCCTTCCTGCTCACCATCCCCCCCCCCCCCCCCCCCCCCCCCCCCCGCTCCGTCTAGTTCGGCTACTTCCAGCGCACCAAGGACGGCATGTCGCCTTTCTCGACCCGCATTACGCTGCCTTTCTTCGAGCAGATCTGCAAGGACGTCTACGGGGCTCCCCTCATCCCCGACACCGCTTGGATCAACACCTACTAGTCTGTCCTGCACGGCGCCCACCTTGTTTATCATGGTCTCCTCCCTGCCTCCTCCAGCGGTGCCACCCACCCCGTGGCCACCAATATTGTCTACCCCAACGGTGGCGTGGACCCTTGGCATGTTCTCGGCGTCCTGGAGGACATTAGCCCCGAGCAACCCCATTATCTCATCCAGAACACCGGTCTGCCCCGAATCACGATCAACATAATGCTGATTTTACTCCTTCTCACCCACCCACAGCCCACTGCGCCGACCTTTATGCCCCACGCGACAGCGATGATGGTCAGCTGAAGACTTTCCGTCAGCAGGCTCTGATGCTGCTCCAAAAGTGGCTCGCGTAAATACAGTTTTCTCCTCAACAATAACAGCAATATCTGATCTCCCTTTTGCCTTGGGGGTGCCGGCTCCAGGGGATTTCCGTGGCGGCTCGTGGCAGGGCATCATACCCCACTCCCTGGAGCAAATTTATCTTTGAAAAGTCTGTCCCGCGAAGAAATCCCCGACTATTTCTCGAGTCCAGCTGTCTGAGAAAAAAGAAAAAATATCGAAGACCGGCATTCCGGTGCTGGACAAAAGCAGCCAATATGGACCGCTGGTCCTTCAAAGAGCGAGGAAGTTTCGGAGTTTTCTCGAGGAATGTGCTGCCAGCAGGATGTTGGTGCAGGTTTGTGGATGATCTTGAATTCCACGTTTCACCCCGCGGTTCCACGGCCGTCCAGTTTGATCCGAGAGAAATGCTCCAAAATTGGGAGGTCTGTCTGGCTTGACTCTCTAGCACGAGAAATTTATTGTTTGGCCTCAAGGAAATCCCCGCGGAAAAGTCCGAAGAAAAGGAAAAGTCCGGAACTTCATCAACACGCGGGAGGCATCCCACGACTGCTGCCGCGCTCCGTGACACTTTGTATATGATGGATTATGTCGAAAATAATTCGAGCCAGATCAGACCAGATGGTCATTATCGTGATTTTCTCCTTCTCTCGCATATTTTTTTGTTAGATGGCTCCATGCCTCGGCGCATGAAGGCGCGACCTGGTCTGTGGGCTCCGCCTTTTCCTGGCAGCCGGATCGGCGTCCTTCCCCGTCCCTGTCTCCACCTCCCTTGCCCCCCGCCTCGTGGGCTTTGTGGCCCTGCAGATCTTCCCCTGGGCTCGTCGACCCCCTGGATTGCCCCCGGTGACCCGGCCTCGGAGCCGGCCGGTGGGTGCGCCTCGGGGAACCCCAACCCGTTCGTGGGCATCCCCCTGGGCATTGGGCGCCACTCGCATCAGCGGTTCCTCTTCGGGGCGGCAGGCTCTCCCATGTCCCCGGTGGCCATGGCCATGGAGAGCAAGCCCCCCGGTGGGAGCCTCACCACGGCCACGGCCACCCCCCTGCCAGGCTCGCCCTCGGCCCCGCCTTCCCCGGGGTCGTTCTTCTCGCCCTCGCCCTGCCCCCCGGCGGGCCCCGCGACCCCGACCCCCGCCGCCGCGGCCCCCCTCCCCCTCCCGCTGGCCCTCCCGCCCGCCATGAGCCCCGCCTCGGCAGGGGCGGGCGGCTCGCTCTCGCCCCCGTCGCCCCCTAAGGGCGGGTCGGCATCGGAGGCCCAGCTGGCCTCCCTTCGGGCCGCCCCTGCCGAGCATGCAGCCACCGCCCTTGCGTCGGCCTTCTCCGAAGTCGGGTGCGGGCGGGTCTGTTCACAGCAGCCCGTCCGGGACGCCCCTGGAGGCCGTCAGCTGGCAGGGAGGGGGGCTCATCCCTGGGGCTGCCTCCGCGTCCAGCCTGTTCACTGGACCCCCGGCCCTCTGGCCGCTCGGTTATGCCGCCCGATCGCAGGAGGGGCCCTTGCTGCTGAGCGTGGCCTCGATGGGGCCGCTCATGGGCTACCCCGAGGCCCCGGTGCCGCCGCCCTTCCAGTGGCGCAAACTGGACTTCTTCCAGACGAGCAGCTCCCTGCCCCCGGCCCTGGCCGGCCACGCAGCCGACCTTTGCGGCTCGCAGCTCCTCGCCCTGGGCGGCCCCTGCGTGGGTGGCGTCGTCGAGGTCTGCCCCGCACCTCCGTATCCCTTTGTGTGCCCTGCCCCCCTTGGGCCGTGGCGGTTCCTCCTCTAGATGGTCACGGGGGGAGGGGGGGGGGGGGGGGCATGGTCATCATACCACTTCTTTCCGCTCCGCGGGGGCCGGGGCAGGACGATCACAACGTGCACATCATCGACATGCTCCAGGAGCGCTACGAGACGCGCAACATCGGCTACCACGGGGTGGCCTCCCCCACGGGGTACTTCCGGGCGACGGTGGTCACGTGGCCCGCCGCCCCCGCCCAGGGGCGGGGCAACGCCATGCTGGTCTTCGGGGGCCAGTCGCCCCGCGACCGCAAGTTCTCCGACAACCTCTACCGGATCGACCTGGGTCTGCCCGCCACAGCCGCCTCCACAGCCGCCGCCACAGCCGCCGCCACAGCGACGACCTCGAGCGGGCCAGTGGGCTGCTGTTGGCGGCTCTTCTCACCCCAGGGGACTCGCTGCTCGGGGCGGGCAGAGAAATGGACGTGGACCCTGCAAGAGACCACCGGCACGCGGCCCTCGCCCCGCTGGTCACACAAGGCCCTCGTGTACAAGAACAAGATGTGGGTCTACGGCGGCTCCACCGACGAGGGCCAGTCCAACGACCTTTACGCGCTCGATCTTGGTCCGCCCTCCCTCGCAGATGGTTCCGGTTCCGGTTCCGGTTCCGGTTCCGGTTCCGGTTCCGGTTCCGGTTTCGGTTTCGGTTCCGGTTCGGGCCTGGCGGGTGAAGGCCACTCCTTCACTGGCGGTGCCCTTGGGGCGGGGCGGGGCGCAGACACGTGGGAGTGGACCCGGGTACTGCTGATGCCGCGGCTGCGCATCCCCGACCAGGCCGCACCGGGGGCGGGCTTCTTCAAGGCGCCCGTCCTGCGCGCCAGCCCGATGGGGCCGCACCCCGGGGTGGCCTCCATGCCGGGCGGCCTGGCGGGCAGCTCCATGCCGGGGATGCCCATCGCCCCGGGGATGCCCGCCCTGGCGCCCCTCGCGGCCGGGACCACCCTGCCCGCCCTCAACCTGCCCGCCATCCACCCCCACCCCCACCCCCACGCCCTGCCCGCCATTCCCTCCACACCCCTGCGCCCCTTCGTGGCCACGCACCCCCAGCTGCAGCAACAGCCACAGCAGCTGCAGCAGCAGCCACAGCAGCAAGCGGGAGGTCCCGCCCAGGGGCCCCTGCCAGTGCTTGTTGGACCGGGCGGGTTGCCCTCGCTGCCCTGCAGCTCGTCCCCCTTCCGGAACGCCCACTCGATGGTGCTGTACGGCCACAAGGCGATCGTCTTCGGGGGCTGGAACACGTGCGACTGCAACGACACCTTCGAGATCGACCTGGACTCGTGCACCTGGGCCCCCATCGACACCACCGGGCCCCTGCCCCCCTCGCGGAACGCCCACACGGCCGTCCTGTACGGCGACTGGATGTGCATCTTCGGGGGCCACCACGCGGGCTACTACCTGAACGACGTGCACGCCCTCAACCTGGTCAGCCGCCAGTGGCACTCCATCGCCGCCCAGGCGCCTCCGCCCGCCCGGTGCGACCACGTGGCCGCCATCCAGGGCCCCAAGATGCTCGTCTTCGGGGGCGGCCAGAATCCGCCCTACCGCTTCTCCGACGCCCACGCCCTCGACCTGAGCGGCCTGGCGGCCTTCCTCCCCCCCGTCTCTCCGGCCCCAGGCCCGGCCCCATCGATGGCCGGCCACCCGAGCAGGTAGTCCATACCCGCCAGGCCAGGGTGCCTGCCACTTGTTTTCGGGTCGCGAGGCGCCCGCGCAATTTGCGTCCCGGAGCCCCTCGCGGCCCGGCACTCGCGGCCCGGCATCGCCATTCGCCGCGTGCCCGTGCCTCTGCCCTGGCCGCATCAAGGGGTGCGCCCCGCCACTCCCATCTCGCGGTCCAGAGTTCCTTCTTTTTTGCTCGTTCGTTCAGAGCCAGTTTTCTCTACTTCTTCGCATGTTGCGGCACGTGCCATTATTATGTGTGTATGCATGATGTATTCATTTGGGAGCTTGTTTGGTCTACTGTTCAGATCCATTGCTGTTTCCTCCGAGGCGAGGCATCCATGCTGCCCCATTATCCTTCGCCGGCGGAGAGCACCTCCCACCCTGCTCGGAGCAGACAGCCGTGGTGTCAGACTTGACCTTGGCGATAAGCAAAGCGGGATGAAAGTCGTTATCCAACGGGTCACAGGCGCTTCTGTGACTGTGAGCGGTGCGATTGTGGGACAGATCGGACGAGGGGTTTGCTGCCTAGTGGGGATCGAGGAGAACGACACCGCTGCAGACAGTGAGTATATCTGCAGGAAGATCCTAACAACCCGCCTCTGGGACGACGATGGCGTTCCTTGGAGGAAGTCGGTCATGGACATTCTTGGAGGAGTGCTTCTGGTATCGCAGGTCCGCAATCCGGGAGCGTTCAAGACAGAGGACTGACCTAGGAGCAGTTTACGCTTCATGCTGTGCTGAAGGGCACCAAACCGGACTTTCACCGGGCCATGGGGGGACAGGCGGCACATGATATGTGGGCCCGCTTCGTGGCTCTGGTCCGGGGCTCGTACGGGAGCGCGCCGCCTGATCGGGTTCAAAGTCTGCTGCCCCCTCATCCGGCCGTATCTTTGATCCCTTCTCTGCTGCTGCTGGTTCTGTTGTGGGGGACAGCGGGCGCCTTCGGGGCGATGATGCAGGTGGCCATTGCCAATGACGGTCGCTCATCCTTCTCCCATCCCAAGCCTGGGCGATCTGCGGGGAGCCTCCGCCACCAGCCCTGACCCCCTGATGACCCCCTGACCCCCCCGACGACCCCCTGACCCCTTTGATTCCTCCTCCCCGCGCAGGCCCGTGCACCATCTGCCTGGACTCTCGGTCGATCGGCCTGACGCCCGTTGGTGCGGCCCTGGCGGCCAAGCAGCAGCACCGCGACAACACAGGGGTCCCCTCGCCGGCCCCTTCCACCCCAGGGGAAGGCGACTCACCTGCCTCCACCCCCCCGATCGGCGCCGCCAGCGCCCCGCCAGCCGCCGAACGGAGCAACGGGGCCATGCGGACCGCCGCCCGAAAAGCCGAGAAGCGCGCCGTCCAGGCCGCCCAGGCCGCCCAGCGAGAGGCCCGCGAGGCCAGGCGCCCCCAGAGGCCCGATGGAGCCACCCACCCAACCGGCGCGACCGGCGCCCCGCCCCCACCGGGACCCCCCGAGGAGGCGCCCCTGGCCCAACAAGCCGAGCCCCAGCCACCCCAGGCGCCGAGCTCGCCGGTCGGGCAGTAGTAGCAGCAGCAGCAAGCAGCAGCAGCAAGCAGCAGCAGCAAGCAGCAGCAAGCAGCAGCAAGCAGCAACAGCAAGCAACAGCAAGCAGCAGCAACAGCAAGCAGCAGCAAGCAGCAGCAACAGCAAGCAGCAGCAAGCAGCAGCAACAGCAAGCAGCAGCAAGCAGCAGCAAGCAGCAGCAAGCAGCAGCAAGCAGCAGCAACAGCAAGCAGCAGCGCAGCGCCCCGGAGAGGAGGCGATCGTTCGGTCGGCCCCAAAAAAGTCGCGGGGGCAACCATGAATGTCTGGTTATTCCGAAAGAGGTGATCAGATCAGAGAGGGAGGGACAGGAAACAAACGGGGACGCCACCAGAGACGGAGCCGTCAGGCGCGACAAAGAAGGCGGAGGGGGGAAGAGAAACGCGGGGGAACGAAAGAAGGCGGTGACAACAACGATGGAAGACAGCCCGAGGCATACGAAACGACAAGGCCAATACGAATAGAATCGTACGTACGCATACAATCGAACGAATACTGCGGAGACTTGGCACGAAGGCGAAGAACCCAAGCGGAAGGAAAGGGTGGGGGCACTCGGGGCAGGCAGGAGGAACTGGAGCCGAGAACGACGGCAAACCCGGACGAGGACGAGGACAAGGAAGGCCATCAAGCAGCCGCCGGTCCGGCCGCTTCCGACGAGACATGGACATGAGACATGAGACATGAGACATGGACATGAGACATGAGACATGAGACATGAGACAGGGGACGGGACGGGACGGGACGGGACGGGACGGGACGGGACGGGACGGGACGGGACGGGACGGGACGGGACGGGACGGGACGGAGAGGTGCTCGGCTGGGGGAAGGAAGCGGCCATGGCCAACGAACGCAGGCCGAGCAGCCCCGGTCGAGGAGACAAGGATGGGGGGGTGGGATGCGGGAGGAGGGAGTTGTCAACGGAGGAGGAGGAGGGGGTTCGGATGAGGATGAGGACGAGCGAGGGGCAGCGCACCGCGCCCCCAAGCCGGACGGCCCGACGGGCCGGACACCAAAAACACGAAGAGCGTGCAGCACCATCAGCAGCACCATCACCACCAGCACCATCACCACCAGCAGCCAGGCCAGACCCATCCGCACAGCGCAAGCCGCTTACCGCCCATTGGACAGCGGGACGGCAGACGGCTGCTGGGGCGGACATGAGCGCCAGGGGGCCACCAACCCACCAAGAAGGCACCCCGGCCACGGCATGGCGGACACCCAGAAAAGGGGACGAAAGGAGAAAGGGGGAAAAGGAGAAAGGGGGAAAAGGAGAAAGGGGGACGAAAAAGGAAGACGCAAGGAGAAAGGAGAAAGGAGGAGGAGGAGGAGGAGGAGGAGGAGGAGGAGGAGGAGGAGGAGGAGGAGGAGGAGGAGGAGGAGGAGGAGGAGGAGGAGGAGGAGGGGGTGGGGGAGGAGCAGGGGGAGCGGGGGATGTCCAGACGGGCATGGGCCGATGAAGAAAACGGGAATGGCCATAAGGCGCACATGATCGACGCACACAGGAGCGCACACAGGCGCACATGATAGACGCACACAGGAGCGCACACAGGACACATGATAGACGCACACAGGAGCGCACACAGGACACATGATAGACGCACACAGGAGCGCACACAGGACACATGATAGACGCACACAGGAGCGCACACAGGACACATGATAGACGCACACAGGAGCGCACACAGGACACATGATAGACGCACACAGGAGCGCACACAGGACACAGGAGAGACGCACACACGACACAGAGAGGCACACACACAGGACAGACGCACGCGGACCCATACTACAGGAAAGGAAGGAAAGGGAATGAAGGGCTCTATGGACATGCATCCACCAGGTGCCGAGAGTCGAGCGGGAAGGGCGAGCGGGAAGGGCGAGCGGGAAGGGCGAGCGGGAAGGGCGAGCGGGAAGGGCGAGCGGGAAGGGCGAGCGGATTGGAGCCAAAGACCAACACCAGGAGCAGAGAAGCGAATGATGGGCGGCCGCGGGTGGGGATGACCGGGCAGCCGTGCCGGGGCGATGGGTGGCGCGCCCAGTGCGGTCATAAGGCGCCCAGTGCGGTCATAAGGCGCCCAGTGCGGTCATAAGGCGCTTCCCGAGGAGGAGGGACGCGGGAGGGACGGGACCGCGCCCGGCGCAAGAGCGGCGAAGTCGCCTCCCACCAGGGGCGGCAGCCGGGTGACCCCCGAGTGGTGGTGCTGGGCGGGTCGGGACCGGGGGCTGCTACCGTTGCCACTGCCCGTGGCCGTGGCCGTGCCTGTGGGGTTACCGCCTGCGGGACCCGTGCCTGTGGGGCTGGGCGGGCCGGTCCGGGTGCGGCCCGGGGATGTGGCCGGGTGGCGGGCGGCTCCGTGGCTGGCGGGCCGAAAGACGGCCGTCGGGGAGTTGGGCGGGCTGGGCGTGCCCGGCCCCGAGGCCGAGGCGGGACCCCCGCCGGCAGGGCCGCTTGTGGATGTGGGGGCGCCGGGCAGCGAGGCCGAACCCACGGCCAGCCCCAGCGGGGGCAGAGAGGAGAGCGACGAGGGCCTCCGCATGGCGTACGCCGCCGGGGCCGCCGGGGGCGGGAAGGGCGACGAGGCCGTGGCCGCAGCCGTGGTGGAGACCGTGGCCGAGGCCGTGGCGCTGGCGGTGGTGCCCTGGAAGCGGGGCCCCAGGGGCGGCGACGGGACTTGGCCCGGGCCCGAATGTCGGGGCGAGCCCGCCCCACCCGGGGCAGCCACTGGAGGGGGGGGCGTGGCCACCAGGGGGTGGCGGGCAGGGAAGGTGGGACCGGCGCGAGGAGGGAGGATGTGCTGGACGGGGGTCGGGGGCCGGCGCAGGTTGGCCCGGTCGTGCCGCATGGCACCCTCGAAGGACGACAGCGCTGCGAGAGCGGGGCGTGGGGGCCGGGGGGGCGGGGCGATGCCAACGTGAGGGCGGGGAGCCGCGGGTGGCCTGACGGCAGACCGTCGCGAATGGCCTGCGGGCCGCGCGAGAGGAGGCCCCGGGGGATGACCCCGTCGGCGAACCCCTTCAGGGCGATGATGGCCTCGCGCTCTTGGCTGTCCGACCGACGCCAACAGCCGCCCACCCAGCCGCCCGCCCGCCCAGGTCCACAGGCATGCGGTGAGTCCCGGCCACGGCGCGCCGAGGGACGGAGGGGAAGAAGGCACGCGGCTGGGCGGGCGGTGACCGACGGACCGCAGGGTGGTGAACATGCGCAGGAGTGTCCCGATGGCCATCACCTTGAGCCGCATCTCGTTGCGCCGCTTGACGGCGGCCGCGTCGTCCTCGTCGTCCTCCCGCTGGGCCTCGCACCACTGGAACATGGTCAGCAGCATGTGCGTCGCTGCGGGGCACACGTGAGAGAGAGAGAGAGAGAGAGAGAGAGAGAGAGAGAGAGAGAGAGAGAGAGAGAGAGAGAGAGAGAGAGAGGCCCAGGGTTAGATCGACTATCACACTTTTTTTCGTCCAGTCCGCTTCATTCCATGGAGGATGAGGCGGATTGTTTTGAAGAAGGAGACGATGCCGCTCGAGATGATGATTTCGTAGAATTTGATGAGGAGAATGCCGATCCCGATCCAATTGATGAGACACACGATCATTTCACTGATGTCCCCAAGAATGGGACTGACGCTCAATGCCCAATGTGCAAAGACTCCGCCAAGTTCCGTGCATATCCTTATCGTGCCGAAGTTTTCTGCCGTCGGTGCGCAGTCAAGGAGTCATTCTTTATGCCAGATGCTGATCTCAAACTGGTTCCCGTTCCGCATTGGCCTAACATCGCGTGGAATGCCATCATTGGAGGGGATTATCATTTTCTACCGACGCCATGCCTTCACGTTCGATCGCCCACTGCAAGTGTTCTGGCCGAGCCCGAGGATGAAGCATTCTTTGCCTTGCCCGAGCGACTGGAGAAGTTCTTCCTCACGGGGACCGCCCCCCCGAAGCAGCAGGCCAAGCCCGTCAACCGCCGTGCCCATCGTGCCAAGCGCTCCGCACGAGACCCGCTCGCGACCGCGACGTCCCCCGTCCCGATCTCTCCCGAAGAGTGTGAGGCTAGGGATATAACACAAACAACTCCCGCTTTAAGCCTCACCGCCTCGAGGGGTGGTGATCAGGAACGTCTGGATGTCCCCGCCGTGGCCCGCCTCGATGCCCTGCACCTGACCGACGTGCCGCCCACCACTGCCCACCCTGGCAAGTGACCAGGGGGCGGCCCGGGGTAAGCCCCTGGCACCCAGGTGAACCCCGGTAATCTATGTACCTTTCTCCCTTCTGCCAACTGTTTGTGCGTTGGGTGATTTCCTTTCTCCCCCCTTTCCCCTTTTACGGGCCCCGGTGGCTCGGTTTTCCGGAATAGAGAGAGAGAGGTCTTCGTGTTCCCTTTACGGGCCCCGGTGGCTCGGTTTCCGGAATATGAGAGAGAGAGAGAGAGAGAGAGAGAGAGAGAGAGAGAGAGAGAGAGAGAGAGGCCCAGGGTTAGATCGACTATCACACTTTTTTTCGTCCAGTCCGCTTCATTCCATGGAGGATGAGGCGGATTGTTTTGAAGAAGGAGACGATGCCGCTCGAGATGATGATTTCGTAGAATTTGATGAGGAGAATGCCGATCCCGATCCAATTGATGAGACACACGATCATTTCACTGATGTCCCCAAGAACGGGACTGACGCTCAATGCCCAATGTGCAAAGACTCCGCCAAGTTCCGTGCATATCCTTATCGTGCCGAAGTTTTCTGCCGTCGGTGCGCAGTCAAGGAGTCATCCAGATGCTGATCTCAAACTGGTTCCCGTTCCGCATTGGCCTAACATCGCGTGGAATGCCATCATTGGAGGGGATTATCATTTTCTACCGACGCCATGCCTTCACGTTAGATCGCCCACTGCAAGTGTTCTGGCCGAGCCCGAGGATGAAGCATTCTTTGCCTTGCCCGAGCGACTGGAGAAGTTCTTCCTCACGGGGACCGCCCCCCCGAAGCAGCAGGCCAAGCCCGTCAACCGCCGTGCCCATCGTGCCAAGCGCTCCGCACGAGACCCGCTCGCGACCGCGACGTCCCCCGTCCCGATCTCTCCCGAAGAGTGTGAGGCTAGGGATATAACACAAACAACTCCCGCTTTAAGCCTCACCGCCTCGAGGGGTGGTGATCAGGAACGTCTGGATGTCCCCGCCGTGGCCCGCCTCGATGCCCTGCACCTGACCGACGTGCCGCCCACCACTGCCCACCCTGGCAAAGTGACCAGGGGCGGCCCGGGGGTAAGCCCCTGGCACCCAGGGGTGAACCCCGGTAATCTATGTACCCCTTTCTCCCCTTCTGCCAACTGTTTGTGCGTTGGGTGATTTTCTCCCCCCTTTCCCTTTTACGGGCCCCGGTGGCTCGGTTTTCCGGAATAGAGAGAGAGAGTCTTTCTCGTGTTCCCTTTTACGGGCCCCGGTGGCTCGGTTTCCGGAATATGAGAGAGAGAGAGAGAGAGAGAGAGAGAGAGAGAGAGAGAGAGAGAGAGAGGCCCAGGGTTAGATCGACTATCACACTTTTTTTCGTCCAGTCCGCTTCATTCCATGGAGGATGAGGCGGATTGTTTTGAAGAAGGAGACGATGCCGCTCGAGATGATGATTTCGTAGAATTTGATGAGGAGAATGCCGATCCCGATCCAATTGATGAGACACACGATCATTTCACTGATGTCCCCAAGAACGGGACTGACGCTCAATGCCCAATGTGCAAAGACTCCGCCAAGTTCCGTGCATATCCTTATCGTGCCGAAGTTTTCTGCCGTCGGTGCGCAGTCAAGGAGTCATCCAGATGCTGATCTCAAACTGGTTCCCGTTCCGCATTGGCCTAACATCGCGTGGAATGCCATCATTGGAGGGGATTATCATTTTCTACCGACGCCATGCCTTCACGTTAGATCGCCCACTGCAAGTGTTCTGGCCGAGCCCGAGGATGAAGCATTCTTTGCCTTGCCCGAGCGACTGGAGAAGTTCTTCCTCACGGGGACCGCCCCGAAGCAGCAGGCCAAGCCCGTCAACCGCCGTGCCCATCGTGCCAAGCGCTCCGCACGAGACCCGCTCGCGACCGCGACGTCCCCCGTCCCGATCTCTCCCGAAGAGTGTGAGGCTAGGGATATAACACAAACAACTCCCGCTTTAAGCCTCACCGCCTCGAGGGGTGGTGATCAGGAACGTCTGGATGTCCCCGCCGTGGCCCGCCTCGATGCCCTGCACCTGACCGACGTGCCGCCCACCACTGCCCACCCTGGCAAAGTGACCAGGGGGGCGGCCCGGGGTAAGCCCTGGCACCCAGGGTGAACCCCGGTAATCTATGTACCCTTTCTCCTTCTGCCAACTGTTTGTGCGTTGGGTGATTTCCTTTCTCCCTTTCCCTTTTACGGGCCCCGGTGGCTCGGTTTTCCGGAATAGAGAGAGAGAGAGGTCTTTCTCGTGTTCCCTTTTACGGGCCCCGGTGGCTCGGTTTCCGGAATATGAGAGAGAGAGAGAGAGAGAGAGAGAGAGAGAGAGAGAGAGAGAGAGAGAGAGAGCCCAGGGTTAGATCGACTATCACACTTTTTTTCGTCCAGTCCGCTTCATTCCATGGAGGATGAGGCGGATTGTTTTGAAGAAGGAGACGATGCCGCTCGAGATGATGATTTCGTAGAATTTGATGAGGAGAATGCCGATCCCGATCCAATTGATGAGACACACGATCATTTCACTGATGTCCCCAAGAACGGGACTGACGCTCAATGCCCAATGTGCAAAGACTCCGCCAAGTTCCGTGCATATCCTTATCGTGCCGAAGTTTTCTGCCGTCGGTGCGCAGTCAAGGAGTCATCCAGATGCTGATCTCAAACTGGTTCCCGTTCCGCATTGGCCTAACATCGCGTGGAATGCCATCATTGGAGGGGATTATCATTTTCTACCGACGCCATGCCTTCACGTTAGATCGCCCACTGCAAGTGTTCTGGCCGAGCCCGAGGATGAAGCATTCTTTGCCTTGCCCGAGCGACTGGAGAAGTTCTTCCTCACGGGGACCGCCCCCCCGAAGCAGCAGGCCAAGCCCGTCAACCGCCGTGCCCATCGTGCCAAGCGCTCCGCACGAGACCCGCTCGCGACCGCGACGTCCCCCGTCCCGATCTCTCCCGAAGAGTGTGAGGCTAGGGATATAACACAAACAACTCCCGCTTTAAGCCTCACCGCCTCGAGGGGTGGTGATCAGGAACGTCTGGATGTCCCCGCCGTGGCCCGCCTCGATGCCCTGCACCTGACCGACGTGCCGCCCACCACTGCCCACCCTGGCAAAGTGACCAGGGGGGCGGCCCGGGGGTAAGCCCCTGGCACCCAGGGGTGAACCCCGGTAATCTATGTACCCCTTTCTCCCCTTCTGCCAACTGTTTGTGCGTTGGGTGATTTCCTTTCTCCCCCCTTTCCCCTTTTACGGGCCCCGGTGGCTCGGTTTTCCGGAATAGAGAGAGAGAGAGGTCTTTCTCGTGTTCCCTTTTACGGGCCCCGGTGGCTCGGTTTCCGGAATATGAGAGAGAGAGAGAGAGAGAGAGAGAGAGAGAGAGAGAGAGAGAGAGAGAGAGAGGCCCAGGGTTAGATCGACTATCACACTTTTTTTCGTCCAGTCCGCTTCATTCCATGGAGGATGAGGCGGATTGTTTTGAAGAAGGAGACGATGCCGCTCGAGATGATGATTTCGTAGAATTTGATGAGGAGAATGCCGATCCCGATCCAATTGATGAGACACACGATCATTTCACTGATGTCCCCAAGAACGGGACTGACGCTCAATGCCCAATGTGCAAAGACTCCGCCAAGTTCCGTGCATATCCTTATCGTGCCGAAGTTTTCTGCCGTCGGTGCGCAGTCAAGGAGTCATCCAGATGCTGATCTCAAACTGGTTCCCGTTCCGCATTGGCCTAACATCGCGTGGAATGCCATCATTGGAGGGGATTATCATTTTCTACCGACGCCATGCCTTCACGTTAGATCGCCCACTGCAAGTGTTCTGGCCGAGCCTGAGGATGAAGCATTCTTTGCCTTGCCCGAGCGACTGGAGAAGTTCTTCCTCACGGGGACCGCCCCGAAGCAGCAGGCCAAGCCCGTCAACCGCCGTGCCCATCGTGCCAAGCGCTCCGCACGAGACCCGCTCGCGACCGCGACGTCCCCCGTCCCGATCTCTCCCGAAGAGTGTGAGGCTAGGGATATAACACAAACAACTCCCGCTTTAAGCCTCACCGCCTCGAGGGGTGGTGATCAGGAACGTCTGGATGTCCCCGCCGTGGCCCGCCTCGATGCCCTGCACCTGACCGACGTGCCGCCCACCACTGCCCACCCTGGCAAAGTGACCAGGGGCGGCCTGGGGTAAGCCCCTGGCACCCAGGTGAACCCCGGTAATCTATGTACCCCTTTCTCCCCTTCTGCCAACTGTTTGTGCGTTGGTGATTTCTCCCCCTTTCCCTTTTACGGGCCCCGGTGGCTCGGTTTTCCGGAATAGAGAGAGAGAGAGAGAGAGAGAGAGAGAGAGACGTGCCGCCCACCACTGCCCACCCTGGCAAAGTGACCAGGGGGGCGACCCGGGGGTAAGCCCCTGGCACCCAGGGGTGAACCCCGGTAATCTATGGACCCCTTTCTCCCTTCTGCCAACTGTTTGTGCGTTGGGTGATTTCCATTTCTCCCCCCTTTCCCCTTTTACGGGCCCCGGTGGCTCGGTTTTCCGGAATAGAGAGAGAGAGCAGCCCATCGGCCCATCAGCCCATCGGCATCATCAACATCAGGGAACAGGTCAACAGCATCCTACCCCCCCCCCCCCCCCCCCCCCCCCCCCCGCCACGTACCACAGAACGGGACGGTACTCACACCAGAACAAGGGGCAGGGACAGGGGCGGAGAGCAGAGTTCCGCACGGATGGCATCTGGCCGTTTCGGGTCAGAAGATCCAATAACACAGACGGACGCCACCCTCCTCTCTGCGTCGCTGCGGGGCGCCCCGGGGGAAGCGTCCAAGAGGGCAACCCACCAGCAAGGGGCGGCAAGGGGCACCAGCAGGGCACCAGCACCGGGGGCAGCAGGCAGCGCCGGGACGGACTGTTTTCGGCGACGAACGGGAGCGACCACTGGAAGACGTCCAAGAAGTTGGGCAGGTAGTACTGCCGGCCCGCCCCAGCCCAGCGCCCAAGCAGAGCATGGCATTGGCAGGGCAGGGTTGGGCAGAGTGAGCGCCCAAGCAGAGCAGAGCAGAGGTTGGGGCGGTGGGGCGATGGCAGCCGGGGGATCAACAGACAGGATGCGGGGAGGGCCCGAACTGGCGGAAATGCACCTTGTCGTTCTTGATGAGCAGGATGGCGCCCTGAGCGACGCCCGGCCCCGGGAGGGAAGTTGAAGTTGAAGTTGTGGGTGGTGGGTGTGGGTGGTGGGTGGTGACCAGGAGGCTCAGGACGGGGTGCCGTGGGACTGGGCGGACCTGGTTCTGGAAGGTGTCGACGTAGTTTGGGGCCGAGAAGACCGTGATCACCGTGGGGAAGCTGCTCTCGCCCGTGCGGCGGTAGTGCATCTCGTAGCTGGACCGGGACCGGGACCGGACCGGGGGCACCGCACAGGCAATGTGAGACCGCCCAAACAGCGGAGCATGCCCCACCCCCTTTGTGCACAGCTCCCAGGGCTGGGGCAGACCCCTTCGCCTTGGCCTCGTGGGCCCGAACGATGGCCACGAGGCTGTTGTCCCGCAGAAACTGCCGAACAGCACCCCCTCTGCCAGACAAGTGACAGCAGGCAGCCGAACCCGATGAGACGGGGTCAGAAGGCAGCCCCAGTGTGTGTGTGCGCGTGGGGGAGGGGGGAGGGGGGAGGGGAGGGGGCAGGGCAACAAGGGGTCGCGGGCAAGCGGCCGACCCGAAGAAATAGCCACAGTTGCGGGTGCTGTTGGGCACGAATGTCGTCACGCCGCTCTCATCAACCGCCAGCGGATCCGACCAGAGCAGGTCGCTGCACGACAGCCAGAGACCGGGCGGGAGGGCGGAGGAGGCCACCGTCAGTCCGGCAAAGGGCAGCCGGAAGGTGGCCAGACCAGAGGGGCCCACTCTCGGGGACTTCGCAGAAGCGGTTGATCTTCCCGATGTCCTCGATCTGCGTGGGGGTCCAGTGGAGCGGAAGGTGTCAGCACCCCCCAGGGATGCCGCCCGCGGGGCGGGACAGGCCTTCTTGATGTCGGGCGAGAGGCCCCCGTGGACGCAGAAGAAGCGGCGCTCCCCACAGAGGGCCGCGATGGGCAGGCAACAGAAGGCCCCCAGGATGGCCTCGTAGATGTGCAGGTCGTACTTGTAGAGACACTCTTTCTTGAAGTTGAAGTGGTCCGTCAGCTGGGCGCTCTCGTGGTTCCCCCGCAGCAGAAAGAAGTTATCCGGGTAGCTCACTTTCAGGGCGAACAGGTGGATGATCAACTCCAGGCCGAACGACCCGCGGTCCACAAAGTCCCCTGGATGTATGGGCGCGTCAAAATGAATGGGTGTGTGTGTGGGGGTTACCCGGAGCACGAGCAGACCCATGAAAAGGTAGGAGCAACTGGGGGTTCCAGGGTCGCCGCCGACTTCGAGCAGTTTCAAAAAATCGAAGTATTGGCCATGAAGATCGCCACATACCCGTGTCTCACCGGAAAGAACCACAACATTCGGTTCTCTTCGGAAGGCATCCGCTGCAAGACGGACGAGCTTCATAAGAGCTTCCTTTGAGAGTTTCCCTTCATGAGAAAGATGGTCTCGGAGAAGCGCCAAGTTGACACATGGCTGAATGGGCGAATGCGTCGAAGTGATGAATAATTCGGATTCGGAGAGGGTGTTCCGAGCGATATTGGGACAATCTGGGACCGGCCGTAATTTGGGATCAACTCCCAATATTTCTTTTGGGGGCTCTGATGTCGGCTCTGTTTGCTGGTTTGCGGCCAGTTCTCACAAAAAGGGCGCACGAGGAACTCGGCGGAGCTTGTCTGGTTGCACCGGGTGATTGGGACGCGTGCCGGACGTTGCCCTGTCAGCCAATCAGCAGCCGACAGAGCGGGTCGTTTGCGCTGAAAGATGGGAACGCAATGAAACCATTAAAAACAGTTTGACTGATATTCCTCACGTGTTTGTTCGTGAAGGATCCCCTTTTCCAGTCGACTTCCAAATTGGGCCCATTGGCGTGTTTTACGTGGATGAAGAGTGCCTTCTTGCTCCGCACCAAACTCTACAAAACATCATTCCTCGGATTCTGGAAGCGATGACTTCTTGTCGGCGGCGAGTTGTCTTCTTTCATGCCAATGGACATCCTCTTCTCTTGGAACGCTTGCAAACCGATCTGGTTTTGGAAGGCTGCTCGACATTTCCCGTTGCTTCTGTGACTGAGTTGGGTTCTCTGATTGGGCAATTGTTCCTTCAGACCAAGCGGGTTCACCAGGTCTCGTCGCCGATCCTTTTCCGATCGCGACCATTTCGAGCCTCATGCAGGCTCTAGGCCTCCGGGCAGCCCCTGGACAACCTTTTCAAATGCACCCTCCAACTACGCTCGAGACTCCACGTAAAGAGAAACTGGTTGCCGCTGCGAAGGCGATTCCGACACTCTCTGATGTCAGGGCCCGTGCTCTGCTGGACGCCTTCGGAAGTCTGTGATCCCCAGTGGCTCATTTCTCGATCAATGATCTCCTCGCCCCCTAATCTCAGGTCTCGAGTGTCTCTCACTCGCCACAAGAAGTCAACTGCAGGACACCCAAGGGATCGGAGCCAAAACCGCCGAAACGGTCGCAACTTTCCTCCAAGGTTGAACCGAAACGCACTGCAGCAATCGGACCTTCTCTCCTTGGCTTCAGCGATTTCTTTTGACCCTCCATACGGGGGGGGGGGGGGGGGGGGGGGGGGTGGATGGGAGACGAACAGCAGGCGGATGTTGTGCGAGAGGGTAGAGGTAGGGATACAAATTGCGGTTGGTTGGGCCGAGGACGGGCAGTCCATGTGGCGTCTTTACGGGATCACTTCCCGTTGCCCAGCATCATCTTCAGAAATCTGCGGATTCAGGGCAGAAATGTGTCGGGTCGGGATGTGCAAACATCATGGAACGGACTCTTCCAGGGACACCTTGGAATCGGAGTCGCAGTCGGCCTCGCGGATCATCTCGTCGACCTGCAGCCGGGAGGGTGAGGATGGCGGGGGCAGGATCGTCGGACCTCCTCATCGGTGAGCTTTTCGCCCACCTGAGTCAGCATGGCGCGCAGCTCGCGGGCATCCACGAAACCCGTGTGGTTCTTGTCGAAGCACTGGAAGGCTTCCTGGGAGGGGGTGCGCAGGGGGGAGGGGGGGGGGGGGGGGAGGGGAGGTGCGAATGGTGTGAGCGGCGAGGGTCGGGTTTGTGCAGTCGTATCGGCGGGCCTTGAGCTCTTCCTCAATGTTCAGCGAGTCTTGAAGTTTCTTCAAGGCCAATTGACAGAAAACCGAGAAGTCGATGAGCCCGGTGTTTCCGGGATCCACATCGCGCACCATGGCGCGGAGCTCTGCTTCGGTTGGAGCCAGACCAAGAGAACGCATGACTGTCCCCAGTTCTTTTGTGGTAATGTTCCCATCTTGGTCTTTGTCGAACAGGGCAAAAGCCTCACGGTATTGCTCAACCTGATCCTCGCTCAAGGTGAGCCGGATCTCATCGGCGGGAACTGCTGTGACTGGAACTGAAGTAGTTGTGGCAGTCGGTGCGGGATCTGCCTCGGTTGTGGCGAGTTCAACGGGAAGTGGCTCCATGATTTCAAACCGAAGGAAGAGTGTGAAACTGGCCCCGGGTCATAAAAGTTAACAGACCCTCACAATGGACGCGGCGAGAAAGAGAATTTTTGTGACACGTCGGCTGCCTCGCGAGGCTATGGAGATCCTCGAACGCGATCCTCATATTGAGTTGCGTGTCAACTCCGAGGATCGTGGCTGTACTCGGGATGAACTTGTTTCCGGCTTCCAATGGGCCGACGGCGCCTTGACAATGCTGAGTGATAAGATCGACAGAGAGCTTCTCGAGGTGGCTCCCCGTCTCCGAGTTGTGGCGAATTATGCTGTGGGATACAACAACATTGATCTGACCGCTGCGAATGAACGCCATGTTGTAGTGACGAGTCTGTCTCCATCTCGGTTGCGTCTCATATGATCGATTGCGATTCAGATACCCCACATTGTTTGGCCGAAGCCACGGCAGATTTGACGATGGGACTTCTATTGGCGGTCGCGAGACGCCTCGTGGAGGGGGACGGCCTGGTGCGGGCTGGCCTCTTCAAGGGCTGGGCGCCCGAGTTCCTGCTGGGGATGGACCTCCATGTCTGCCATGAAACCCCTTTGATGGAGATCGCCTCACCGGACCCGCTGCCTCCATCGCCCGGATGAGCCGCTGCTGTGTCCTCATCCTCCTCCTCATCCGCCAATCAATCAATTGGGTTTCTCCATCACCGGGTGCAGGGCAAGACCTTGGGGATCATCGGCCTCGGTGAGATTGGGTCCGCTCCTGCACCTGCCACCGGCTTCGCGAGCTGTAGCCCTCCGCAACACTTGCCCACCTCGCGCTCCGTTCCTGGTTCCCCGCTGGGTGGCGCAGAACCTGCGTGGCCCGGAGGGCGCGCGCCTTTGGGATGCGGATCGTGTACTGCGCTCGGCACGAGGCCCCCACGGCGAGCGAGCTCCAAGCGGAGCGGGTGGAGCTGCCCGAGCTGCTGCGCCGCTCGGACGTGGTCTCGCTGCACTGCCCGCTGACGGCCGAGACCAAGGGCATGCTGGGGGCCGCCCAGCTGGCCGCCATGAAGCCCACCGCCTACCTAATCAACACCGCTCGGGGCGCGTGCATCGACGAGAATGCTCTCATCGAGGTCCGACCTCTCGGCCCCCCGCCCGGCCCCCCGCCCTCACTGCTTTCCATGGCCCCTTTGGTGTCGCGTTGGCGTCTTTTCGTGGTGCGTTGGTGTCTTTTTCGTGGTGCGTTGGTGTCTTTTTCGTGGTGCGGGGTGCGTGGCGCGTGGTGCGTGTAGGCTCTCCGCACGCATGCCATTGCTGGTGCCGCGTTGGACGTGTACGACGGGGAACCCAACGTCAAGGCCGGCTTCATGGCGCTCAAGAACGTCGTCTTGGCCCCGCACCTGGGCAGGTCCGCCCCATCCTAGCTGCTTTGGGCACTCATCGTCGTCTTCATTCTTCCCGCCGCCACAGCGCCGCCACGGAGACTCGGGTCACCATGGGCCATGTGGCCATCTCCAACATCCTTGCCGTGCTCAATGGTGGCATTGCCCCCAATCCGGTTAACTAAAATGGTTTGCCGTTTCCAATCCTGCGAATCCTTCAAATGCCTGTTTCGACCGGTTCCCCCCCCCCCCCCCCAGCCGCCGCTCTGTCAACGTCGTATTACGTGTGCTCGTTTCTCACAAGGGCAGGGCAGGGCAGGGCAGAGGGTCAGTCTGACCAGGATCCCCTCCCATCCATCGGGGGGATGTCGACTGCATTTGCTGGCCGACCTCGGCGTGGAGTCTGTCCAGGAGATGCATCGGGACTGGGAGTTGGGGGTGGACGTGACACTGGCGGTCGAGATTTCTCGCCAATGAAGTTCTCTTTTACCTTTGTATCGCTCCCACGAGGCTGCACTGACACGAGACTTTGACCTTCACCGAACGTGAACACTTCTGGTTCCCCAGGAGACCCACTCAGACGCCGTCCTGCTCCACTCCAAGCACAGCACGGCTGGGTTCAGTCGCCTGTGTCAAGTCTCCGTCCCATCATCCGCGATTCGCGCCCACCACATCGACGGTTCAATGCCACTTCTCCAAATGCCCCCAAATCTGTGAATCTTTTCATTCCTTTAATCACCACCTAAGCTCCCAACCCCCTTTTTTCGTCGTCCTTTCCGTTCCCTTATTACGTTCAACATGACTCGGGCACCACTCTCCTCACGGACAATGAGCCAGTTGACCTCGCCGTGATTCCGGCGGTGGGTGTCGACACAGAGGTACGGCTGCATTTTGTGGTCGCGTGTCAACCGATGAGCGAGCCGACCCCCGTGCCTATCATCGGCTCGGACTCTGCCCAAATGGGTGGAAGCGCATCAACTACGGCCCCAGTGTTGCCGGCCCCGTCCCAGGTTGCCACCGCCTCTCAAGACAAGCTCAAAGAGCAGTTCACTATTGCAGCGAATGCAATCACCCAAGTCTGTTGGTTGATGTGTTAGGGGTTGATCACCGTCCCCCTCTTTTGGTTTCGCTTTCTTTAGATGTATATCTCAGCACAACAAGCCGAACGGAAGGTCTTCCAGCGGGCCTACAAAGCCGCCCTCGCCAACGTCATCAAATGGGCCGAGCGGAACGCCTATCAGGGATACATTCCGGCCACGTCCTTGCTGGCCTTCTGCCAGACCCAGGCCCAGATGGTGACCTCCATCGACACGCGCCGGGTGGCCACCTCGGCCTCGGCCTCGGCCTCGGCTGCGATCGAAACCATTCCCACGCCGCCGACGCCCCCGCCCCCTGCTCTGGCCCCCGCCCCCGTGGTTCTCCCCTCTCTGGAGTCTCCGCAGCACCATCTGAACCCTTTCGCATTCGCATTCTCGGACGATTTTCTCCCGCTTCCGCCGGTCGCGCCCTGCACGGCACCCGGGTCCGCCGGCCTGCCCCCGGGGCCGCCACAGCCGAGTTGCCCCCTGCCCCAGCCCCCGAGTGCCATCCCAGCCGGACCGGGGCCGCTCGCGGGGGCCCACCTGACCGAGACCCACTCACACTGCTGTGGGCTGGCCGGCCGCAAACGCGACCGGAAGGTGGCCGCCGCCCGAGCACTGGCTCCGACTCCCGCCCCGGTCCCGGTCGCGGCCCCCTCCGATGCCACTTTTCCAATCAGGCAGCTGGGCCCCCCCGACCCCCCGCTGCCGCCCGCACTACCGCCCGCACTACCGCCCGCACTACCGCCCGCACTGCCGCCCGCACTGCCGCATCGGGTTGCCGAACCCGAGAGCAGCGATGCGGCTGGCCCTCCCTCTTCCCTCGAGGCAGGCAGCGCAGCCTCGACGGACGTCACGAGGCCTTCTTTCGCCCTTTTCGCAGCCCCGCCCCGGGGCGAGTCACCTCAGGCGAGGCCACCCCACCCAGCGCCGCCCTTGGCTCCCTTTGGGGCCGATCCACCCGGGCCACCCCTGCTGACTGAGGGCGGTTCCGACGGGCTCGCGGCCTTCATCCTGCCGCCGCATCTGCCCAAGCGGGGCCGCCTCGGTCCGGACGACGCCTAATCCCACCCCACCGGCCCAAAGAGGGGTACGCTGGACGCCTCACTCCCCTGTTGTGTCTCGGTTGGACCAAGCACAGAGGGGGTTGATATGCAAAAAGAAAGAGGTGTCACAGATCAGGATAGAGTTACAGGCGGGAGATAAATGCCACAGGCAAAGGCAAAGGCGATACGAACACGGAGAAGAAGACAGAGAAAGGGTTCTGCACCGATGGGGATGGTGCCTGGCCGATTAGGCCTCAACCACGTGCTGGGAGCGGCGCCGGGCAGGCTCGGCGGCGGTGTGAGCCACCTTCGGGTCGGCTGCGGGGGCGTCTGCCTTCTTGGACTCGGCGGGGCGGCGGCTCTGGGCGGCCCACGACTTGAGCAGCACGCCGCACATGATCACGGGGGCGACGATCCAGATGGACGAGGGGAAAATAAAGCCAGTCCAAAATTGAGCGGGAGTGCAGTGTCCAGTGTATTGATAGCCGCTCACAATTTCGATGCCGAAATAAATCACCGTCTTCCAGGCGGTCAGTAAAGAGCAAGAGAATCCGAGGACAAATGCAGTCGCCCCCGACGAGAAGAGGGCCATGAGATAGACGATGTTTTCAAAGAGATTCAGATACGACTGGGTAGCGACCCATGCGTCATTCACGTCGCCATACCGACGATCCATGGTAATATAAAGCGCTAAGATAAAAAAGATAGCAACATTAGTCTGGATTGTGTGATGAAAGGACCGTAGGGCTTCCAGATTTGGTGCCACTTGCCGCCAGGGAGGGAGTAGGGGCGCAGAAGAACAAAGGAAGCATCCCATGTGCAGATGATCACAGTCAGGAGGAACCAAATCTTGGCAAAGGTGGGAAGTTTGGGGACCGCCATGTGCTTATATGAGGGACAGTCGAACCAAGGCGAACGAGGCAGAGCCATGTCCACGAGCTCAGCGAGCTTCGGGGTCGCCGCGAGCAGCACAAGCAGCACAAGCACACTCTCTCGAGATGACGCAGAGGTGTATGACAGACAAATACGAATTTGGGGCCCTGAAGCTCAACAAAGGTTCGCCAGTTTCATCTCGTCGTTCCCGTCATTTGCGGCTAGAATTCGGAAAGCCCGGGTTCTCTTTGTTGGCCTTGGGGGACTCTGTAGCGAGGTACTGAAAAACGTGGTCCTTGCTGGAATCGGGTCGGTCACCCTCGCCGAGGTTGACGGCGATGCCCATCCGCCGGTGTCCCGTGAGGACCTGGCGGCTCAGATCTTTCTCCGCGAGAGCGACGTCGGGGCCAACGTCTGTGCCTGGGTTTCGAATCGAATCGAATTGCATCGCCGCCTCATGCCAATCTCCAGCGGGCCCTGGCCAGTGCGCCCCGGATCCGGGCGATGAGCATCAACTGCGAGGTTCTCTACGACCCGCGCCCACTTGCGGACATCCTGCAGGCATCCAAAGCCAAGGATGTCCAGCCCACCGCCGGGGAGCCCACGGCAGCTCCGGCCCCCGCGGGTCTGCCCCCCTCCACCCGGCTTGATGTGGGCTTGGGCTCGTATTGAAGTGGGCTTGGGCTCGTATTGAAGTGGGCTTGGGCTCGTATTGAAGTGGACTTGGACTCGCATTGGAGTGGGCTTGGGCCGCGGTTTGCTTGGTGGGCTTGAACTCGGGTTTGAGGGAGTGGGCTTTTGCATCTGGCGGACCGGGCTTCGTCTCGTGTCTCATCCGCACCGCCCCGGCCCGCTCTCGGCAGGCGCGGTTCGGCTGTGCCGCGACTCGCTGGCCCAGTACGGGGCCCTCTGCGCGACGGGCTGCCCCTTCCCACTTCAGGTCTCGCGCCACCCCATCGCCTGCCGCCCATCGCCTGCCGCCCATCGCCTGCCGCCCATCGCCTGCCGCCCATCGCCTGCCTTGCCATGCCTAGGTGGCTCTGGACGAGTACTGCCACGCCCGGGGGGTGGCCTTCTTCACGGGCGATTCCTTCGGGACGCGGAGCTTCTTCTTCTGCGACTTCGGGCCCGCCATGACCTGCCTCCTGTCCGTCTGCGCCCTGCCTCCTGTCCGCCATGACCTGCCTCCTGTCCGTCTGCGTCCTGCCTCCTGTCCGTCTGCGTCCTGCCCGCCCCGCGTCTTGCCGCTCGTGCTTGTCCGCCGCCCATCGCCCATCGCCCATCGCCCATCGCCCATCGCCCATCGCCCATCGCCAGGGAGCAACCCGGGGGCGGGGCGAGTGCGGCCGCGCTCCCAGCCGCGGCCCCTGGTGCTCCCTCAGCCGCGGCGGGCCCCGCGAGGGCCGAGAGCAGCACCGGCAGCGGGGCACCCGGCATGGAGCGGCACCCAGAGAAGGCCGCCGCCGAGGCGGGGAGCGCAGCCGCCGGGGCGGGGGCGGGGGCCGCTGCGGTAATCGACCTGGTCGCCGACGAGGACGACGACCTGGCTGAGATCGCAGCCCCGCCCCCGCCGCCCCCGCCCCGCCAGGCCGCACCAGCCTCCGGGGCCGCCGATGGGGGCGCATCATCCGGCCCTCGAGCCCGGCCGGCCGCACCCACCCCTGGCCCTGCCCCCGCGGCCGGGAGCGGGAGCGGGAGCACATGCGCCTACCATTTCCTCCCGCTGGGCGCCCTCTGGGGCCCCGCCGCCCGGGCGACCCCCGGGCTGCCCACATGGACCCAGGCCCTGCCGCCCCGGCCCAGGCTCCTCCGGGCCATCCAGGGTCCGTCCCGACCCCTCTCGAGCCCTCCGTCCCGGACCCTCTCGGCCCCGGGCTGGGGATGGTCGGAGGCGACCGTGTCTGACCTTCTGCACGGGCGGGCGGCGGGCTGGTGGCGAACAGCCTTCTACGAGGGAACGGCCCTGCTGGGCCGGGGCGCTACGGCCGAGGGTCTCCTCGAGGCAGCCAACGCACTGGCCGCCCAGCAGGGCGCCCCTGCCGCCTACTTCCGCCTCCACGAATTCCAGTCCGCCCCCGCCCCCGCCCCGCCCCGCCTGCTGTCCCCGCCCCCGCCCCGTCTGCTGTCCCCGCCCCCGTCTGCTGTCCCCGCCCCCGCCCCCGCCTGCTGTCCCCGCCTGCTGTCCCCGGCGCATGTTGCCGCCTGCCGATGGCTCACGGCCCCTCTCCGTGTGTCGGCCCCGCTGCAGGACGCTGCTGCGGACCCATGGGCGGGACCTGAGCCCCGTCTGCGCAGTGGCGGGGGGCTTCCTGTCGCAGGAGATCATCCGGGCCTTCAGCCGCAAGGGGGTGCCGCTGCGCAACATGTTCACCTACGACGCGGCCCTGGTGGCCGACGACCCGGACTTTGCCGAGCCGCCCGGGCCGCCACGGGGCCGCCGCAACCGGCCCCCCAACACGGCCGGGGCGGGCCTGGCCACGGTCTTCATGCCCCCCAACACGGCCGCCGATGGAGCCCCGGCCCTACTGCCCGCCAAGCACCCCCGGCAATGAGCCGCCGCCCTGTTGGCAGCACTTGTTTGCAGTGGGCAGGGGGGTGGACAGGGTGGGGCTGCTGGAAAATTTACTGTGGTGGTGGCGGTGACAAGTCCGAAGCAGGGGGTGTGCTTTGGCCGTCGGTCGGCCGGTGGGGCTGCGGGGGCGCGGTGGAGGCAGCGCCGGTGGCGGGCGGGGCGACCTCGAGGAGGCGGGCCAGGTAGGTGGCCAGCTCGGCCACACGGGTCCCGGGGAAGCGCACCGCAAAGTCATACCGGGTCCGCGGGTCATCTGCACACCCGAGGAGGCGGTTCATGACATCACGAGCAGGGGGCACGAGCAGGGGGCACGAGCAGGGCAGGGGGCACGAGCAGGGCAGGGGGCACGAGCAGGGCAGGGGGCACGAGCAGGGCAGGGGGCACGAGCAGGGCAGGGGGCACGAGCAGGGCAGGGGGCACGAGCAGGGGGCACGAGCAGGGGGCACGAGCAGGAGGGGGCAGGGGCAGGGGGTACGAGCAGAGCGGGCGGACTGATGAGGGGCAGCCGGAGCATGCGGAGGCGCACCTCGTCCTCGGTGAGACAGCAGGCGGACTTGGGGTCGCCCTCCTCCTCCTCGTCCTGCCACTCGTCCCCCGCCGCCCCCAGGACGCCCCCGTCCGGTCCGGGGAGGGAGGCCTGGCCGGCGGGGCCCTCGGCGTGGGGCCCCGAGGCCCCCAGGTCCCCCAGCAGGGCGGGCGTGGCGTGACGGCGGAGGAAGTCGGCCAGCAGACGCAGGTCGAGCTCCTCCCGCAGGACGGCCGTGTGGTGGGGGCACCGGAAGATGGCAGCCAGCAGGGCCGGGAAGAGCACCATGCGCAGGCTGGCGGGGAGGGAGGGGCGGAGAGGATGCAGGCAGGCAGGCAGGCGGAAGCGATGAAACGGGAGTCGACGGGACGGGCGGGAGAGGCGGACCGGTCCTCGTGGAAGTACGGGTAGGGCAGCCAGCAGAGCTTCTGCAGAAGGGTCGGCGCCTGGCGGGAACGGGAAACGCAGCACACGGGTAATGGCGAGGCAATGGATGAGGGCCGGGGCGGGGCGGCAATGGATGAGGGCCGGGGCGGCAAGGGCCGGGGCGGCAAGCAAGAGCCGGGGCGGACCTGGCCCCAGCCGAGGATGTGCTGGTTCTCGGGGTGCAGCAGGATGGCGTGCTCGATGAGCAGCACGGACTCGTGCAGCACGTGCTGGACAGCCTCCAGGGGCAGGGCCCCCCGGGGCAGCCGCCACAGGAAGGGCGCTTGCATCCAGGGCCCGGCCAGCAGCGAGTTCCGGTCCGCGAAGGGGCCCAGCGGGCTGCCGAAGAGCGCCCCGGCCGGCCCGCCGACCTCGGCCCCCCCGGACCCGCCGGGGGCCGCCAGCAGGCGCATCGAGACGGGCGTCAGGACCAGCAGCTCCTGGTAGCCCAGCCCTGCAGCCCACAGGAGCCGCCCCACGCCGCAAGGGTGAGCAGCCCCGAAGCCAAAGGAGAAGCGAGGAAGGGGGAGGGGGGGAGTTGCTACGATCCTGCTGCTGCCGGCCGAAGAGGAGGGGGCAGGGGCGGACCCGCGAGGGCCGAGTCGGCGAGCTCGGGCAGGGGCGGCGGGGCGGCCAGAGTCACCAGGGCCCCGCCCAACGGGAGGGCCGAGGCTCCATCGGCTGGGGCGGTGGGCGGCTGCGTGGCGGCCGCGTGGAGGAGGAGCCCGTGGTAGGGCTCGACCAGGGTGAGCAGGCTGTAGGCCACGTGGAGGAACTGGAACTGCTCCAGCGGCGAGGAGAGCGCCCGCTGCCAGCCGAAAGGGCGGTGGGGAAAAAGGGGCGGCGATGGGGCGCCGTCCGCCAGGGAAAGCAGAGCAGGAGCAGGAGCAGGAGCAGGAGCAGGAGCAGGAGCAGGAGCAGGAGCAGGAGCAGCAGGAGCAGCAGGAGCAGCAGGAGCAGCAGGAGCAGCAGGAGCAGCAGGAGCAGCAGGAGCAGCAGGAGGAGGGCACCGATCGGACCTGGAAGGCTCCGAGATCGAGCGGGGCGATGGCGTTGAGGAGCCCCAGCAAGGAGAAGGTGAGCGAGAGGGCCGTGGAGGGTGTGGCCGGGGCCCGGTTGCCGCCCGTGGCCCCAGGCTGGGGCTGCCCCTCGAAGAGCCGACGACTGCGCTCCCGGTTGGCGGGGCTCGGCAGGAAGGCCGCCAGCAGGGCCGCCATCGGGTGGTCCGAAGCGAGGCCGCCGCCTGGCTGTGCGACCGGGGAAGACGAGCTTGAGGCGGAGGCGGCGCCACCGGGAGGAGCGGCGGGGGCGGAGGAGCCGGCCGGGTCACGGCTGACCAGGGAGCCCTGCAGGTGCAGCAGGGCCAGCAGCCCCGTGGCGAGGGGCACGGCCATGGCGCAGAGCCACTCGACCACCAGCCGGACCGAGAACTCGAGCCCGTCCAGGGACGGGGCCGGGGTGCTGGCCGAGGGGAAGCTGCCCAGGTGCACGACGCCCTGGGTGGTGGAGGCTGACGAACAGGAGACGCCGCGATCCTGCGAGGAGACGCTGGGCGCCCGCGGGCACTCAGGGGCCGCCGCGCTGGAGGGGCCCGGAGCCTGGGGGGCCTCGGCACCGAGGGCCGCCGGGGAACTGGCCGAGATCGGTGCTTGGGTGGCGGCCGTGTAGAGGGAGAGCGACCCCCCGCTCAGGGCGCGCCGATGGGCGGGCGACGAGGGGCACTGCTGGTCGTCAGGGGCGGGTCCAGGCCCCGACCTGCCCGTGTGGGGCGAGGGGAGCGAGGCGTGCGAGCAGGCGGCCGGAGAGGAAGCCCCGTCGCCCAGGGCCCGCAGGCGCTGGGTGAGGAGCCCGCATGAGTAGGTGATCCGGCCCGTGCGGACGAGGGTCGTGGCGCAGTGGCCCATGACACCACTCGTGGCGTGGAGCAGGGCCAGCATGTGCACCATCAGCAGCCGCTCGCCCATCGAGCCGCCCGTTGCGGGGCTGCCCTCCGCCAGAGGCGCTACGCCACATCGGTAAGCGACGCAGGGGAGGAGGGAGAAGAAGAGGACGTTGAGCAGGCGCGACAGGAGGCGGACGGAAGTAGGGAGGGGAGCGCAGACGGACAGGTCATACAGCTGACCACCGAGCGGAGCCGCTCGAAGGGGCCCGAGAAGAGCAGACACCTGCCGGTCGGGGAGGGTGCAAGGCAGGTCAGAAAGGGGGGCAGGTTGGAAGGGAGGGCGGGTCGGAAGGGGGGAGAAGACGAAGACGGAAGCCGCATGGCTGGCCGACGAGCGGACCCCTGGAGAGCGACCGTGCCCATGGCGAGCCTCGCCAAGGGGGCGGAGGCCTTTTCGGCGGTCCCCTTCGCCAGCGCGGCCGCGGAGCCGAGGCGGTGCGAGACGGCGTTGAAGAGGCGCGTGAAGGTGTCCAGAATCTCGCAGGCCTTCTGCCATCCCCAACGTGCCACGTCGGCCACCCAGGGGGTGCGTGAGACGCACGGAAACAAAGGGCGTGAGGCGCACGGAAACAAAGGGCGTGAGGCGCACGGAAACAAAGGGCGTGAGGCGCACGGAAACAAAGGGCGTGAGGCGCACGGAACAAAGGGCGTGAGGCCACCACGGAGCCCAAGGACCAACGGTGGAGACGGAGCGAGGGCGGCGGAGACAAACCACGGGCTCGCGCAGACGGCCCAGAGACTGGGGCTGCGAATCATCGTCCGCCCCTCCCCCTCGCCTCCCGGGGCGAGCGGCGGGCTGTGGCTGCTGCTGCTGCTCGGTGGCCTGAGCTTGGGCCGGGGCCGGGGCCGGGGCGTACAGGGCCAGCAAACCCTCGGCCCAGTGGACCCACTCGGGACGCAGCACCAGGGCGTCCACCAGGGCGTCATGCGGGGCGGTTGATGGGGACGAGGGCGACAGCGGCGGCAGCAGCAGTAAGGCCACGATCCGGGCCAGACATTGCATAATGCTGTACATAGCGTGGAGTGGAGTGACGAGGTGAGTGCCGGAGTGGCGGAGCGACAGTGATCGAGTGGGGCGAGCGTGCGGGAGGGGGAGGAGGGGAAGGAGGAATGCCAGACGTCGCAGCCTTCGGGTCGGCGAGTAGAGGATGCGCCAGAGGTCGGAGGACAGCCTCCAGGAGGGCTCCTCCCTGTGGTTTCTCACTTCCGCTCGCTCCGGGGATCCCGTCCACCTCGGCTTCCATGAGCGCCGAGACATAGGCGCGGTCGGGATCCGCCTAGAGGGCCGAGCAGGAAAACAAAATGGGCGCATGTCATCGTGACGGGTGCCGTGGGATGAGGCGTGGCTGAGGCGAAGGATGCGCGCGAGAGGCATGCGTGAGGCATGCGTGTGAGGCAAAGGCAAAGGGCATGCGCCGGACCATCCAGTGGCGGCGCAGGTCGGTCATGAGCCGCTTGAGATCACGGGCGCCAGGCCGGGTCTGAAGGCGAGCGAGGGCCGCCTCACAGCGCTCCCTCCAGAGCAGCAGAGCCTCATCCTCGGGTGGCTCCGGCTCGCCGGCGGTTGGCTGAGGCCCAGCAGAGGGCCAGACAACAGGGGGCAGGGAGGAGCTGGCGGGAGGGGGCGAGGAAGGGAAAGGAGACTCGGGGCAGGGCGACATGGCTCCCCGCGTTCCGCTCGGACCAACAGGGGCGGCCTCACACAGAGGCCCCATCAGCCGCACGAAGGCTTGCAGGGCAGCCACAACGGATTTTCCGGTCATGGCCGCAGGTCTCGAAATACCAGGGCGGCAGGGAGTCAACGTCTCCGCGTGGATCACGAGGGAGAAGAGTTGGGCGAAGTGCAAGGCACGCTCCTGCCGTAAGATCTCTTCATTCCACTCGTCATCAAGATTTTCATCCTGCGGCAGAACCCCAACAAAGAATTCGATTTTTTTAAAGAGTGTTTGTCCAGTCTTTACCTTTGTGTGTGTGTGTGTGTGTGTGTGTGCGCGCGCAGGCAATGAGAAGGAAAATGGGACGCCCGGGAATGTATTCAGTCGCTTAAGCAGTGGGGATCTCGTGCTTGCCCTGGGAGATCTCGGCGAGCATATCGCGGGGGGACTTGCCCTCAACAGTGCAGCCAACGGAGACGCAAGTGCCAAGAATCTCGCGAACACCGCCAACGAGAGTGCGAGCAAGAGAACGGGGAGCCATCTGACGAGCAATCTTAATGACATCATCAAGGGAGATGTTGCCATTGTGCTTCACTATAAGCGCGAAACGGGATTTATGGGTGAGGATTTGCGAGGAGCCCAAACAAACCGTTCTTATCCTTCTTGCGATCACGTGGGGGCTCGTTAAGAGCGCGGATGACGAGAGAGGCAGCGCTGGGAACAACAGAAACCTCGGCAACGCGGTTCTGAACCTTAAGCTGGACAGTCACCTTCAGGCCCTTCCAGTCCTGGGTGTTCTTGGCAATATCCTCACCAACCTTCTTGGGGGACTGTGAACCCAAGGAGTCGACATCCAAATAGGTTCATGGTGATGATGAGAAGACAGACCAGGCCGATGGGACCCACCTTAGGGGCAAGAGTGGAGACGGCGGCAACCTCACCACCGACGGCACGGATGAGGACGATCTTGACTTCGTTGGGGTCGAACTTGGGAGGCATAGTATGAGGTTTCCTCGGGCGGCGGGAAGCGAGCGCGATATCGACTGGGGTAGTTCACCCTAACTCCCCCTTCGTTTTTTCGCTCGTTCGTCTGGCTGCGACCGGCTTGGCAAGGACATGACGGACTCATGTGTTTCTATATATCGAAAATGTGTGATGAAAACATCCATCTCGGAGAATCGAGCGAGAAAGGAAGTCCTCCATCCCAAAACCAATTGGGTTCAGGCAACTTTCCCGATCCCGGACACACGCAAAGAATCGAGTGCCTTCGCATGCTGTCTTTATCCGGTGACCGACGATGTGATGCTTCGTGGGAGAAGATGCATTAAAATGTTGACAAATTAGAGCAGCTCGAATCTCTTTGCCTGAATCACACAATCACGTTTGATTTTCAACTGAAGACGGGTATCGACAGCTACGCTCAGTCCGACGTCGTGCGTCTGAAGCCGTTCGAGGGCCCGACGATAGCGTGCACGCGAAGGTTCGTCTTCCCAAATTCTGACGCAGCCGCAACTCCAACCCTCCTGGGTGACTAGTTTGGCCTTTTCACAGCCCCCCAAGAAAGTGGAATGTGCAGAGTGGAATTGTGGGTGTTGGTCACAAACTGGGAACTGGGAACTGGGGAATATGGGAGAACCTCAACGGAAATGAACCGATCTTGTGCAGCACACCTCCTCGATTAGCTCTCGCTCTCTCTGTCCGTGCTTTGACGCTCGCGGTGGCGCATCGAAAGCGCCGACAAGCAACATAACACGGAACGGCTTTGGTGAGCATGCAACAGGATGGATGGTCGAGCTAAGATACGCTCGGAAAAGTTATGGGATGTCGCGGACCTTGGGTCGGCGTTTTTCAAGGCTGCCGGCCTGGGGCTTCTTGCGGCGCTCCTCGAGGCGCTGCTGGCGGCGGCGCTCGGCTTCCTGGAGCCGCCTCTGGAAGGAGCTGATCTGGTCCTCCTTCTCCAAAGGCCCCCTGTTGTGACAGAAGGAGGCACCAGTGAGGGTTGGATGTGGAGTGGCTGGCGGCCGGACAGGATGCGGTGGATAAAGGAGACTTCTTTGACTCGGCTCAGCTCGGCGGCGGCCTTGTCGTGGATCTCTCGCAGCCGATGGTCGTGCCGCTGCGCGGGACCGGGAGGAGGGGAGACCATCGGTCAGCGAGAGGCAGCCGGGTGGGAGTTGGCAGGACCTGGTGGGCGCTGTCGAGCCGGGAGCGGTAGCTCTGTTGCTTCGATTGGAGGGTGTGCTGCTTGGTGGCGGCTGTGGTGGAGATCTTCTCCCAAGTGCTCTGGTGCTGCTTCCGCTTGGCCTCCACCAGCCGGTCGCGGATGGTGCGGGCCTTCTCCTGCACAGGCAGATCGCGGCACCCACATCATCCACCGTGAAAAAAGAAGGCGAGAAGGAGGGGGGGGGGGAGGAAGTGGAGGAGGAAGGGGGGGAGGAAGAAGTCGGGGCGACAGAGAGCGGCGGGTGGGAGCAAAAAAGCACAGCGGACTTGTTTTTCCTCCTGCTTCCGGAGGGCGGCTGCAGGGTCGAAGGAGGGTAGCAGAGTCGAGAGCAGCTTGGTGTGGATCTTGCTTCGGGTGGGTGAGGTTGGGTTGGCGGCGAGCAAGAGGGCTTCGGCATCCCCAGGGGAGGGCGACTTAAATATGGCGACAGGCGCCGGGGTGGGCGGGGTCTGCGGGGGCGGCGCCGCCCGGGCGGGGGAAGGCGAAGGAGTCCGCGGCCGTTCCGCTGCGGGGGGTGGGGATTGCCGGGCCGTGTTTGGCGACGGCTCCGAACCTTCGAAATGCAGGGCCCTTCGAGCACTGCCGCTGCGGGAGATCCCCTTGCGGGGTGGTGGCTCAGCCGCAGCGTGCTTCGGCGCTGCTCGAGAGACTGCGGGCTTTGGAGGGGCGGGTCTCTGGGCAGCCGCGGGATGCAGCAGGGGCTGGGGAGCTGTGGGGCTGGTTGGTGAAATGGGTGGCGTTGAGACGGCTGACTCCCCGTCCACCGAGGATGGCGTGCCGGAGACCAGGACCGATGAGATCTTGGATGGGGTGGAAGGAGGGGAGGCGGGTGGCACGACATGCCGAGCCGGAGCAACCTGTCCACAAGATTTTGGCGCCCTTCGCGTGAGTCCACCCAGACCCGTGGCCGCGCCATCCTGGCCGCCCGCCCGCATCGGGGGAAGCGGGGAAGCGGACCGCAGCGAAGCGGCCGCTTTCTGCGAATAACTTGGTTTTGCAGGAGGAAGGCGATCAGGTGGGGCCGATGCGCGAGCCAAGTCGGGCAAATGCAAACCGGCACAAGCAGGAGCAGCAGCGTCCGAGGTGCTGCGGACTTGGGAGGAGACACGCTGAGGTGCGGTTGGCATGGCGGGCTCGCGTGCTACGAGCGGGGCTGGGGCATGCGCCGCTGGGGCAGGAGCCGCTGCCGCTGGGGCAGGAGCCGCTGGGACTGAGGTGGGGGAGTGAGCGGCAGGGGGCCGTGTCACGAAGGGGTGCGGGACAAGTGCAACGGGGTGGTGAATGGCTGCAACGGTCACAGGAGCGGCAAGCGGCGCAGGCGGTGCCACCGGGTGCTGAGCGCCGGGCATCAAAGCAGGAGTTGCAGGGGTAGGGCTCAACTGGAGAGCCGCACGGGTCTGGCGAAGCGACGACCAGGAGGGGGGAGGGTGGAGGAGGGGGAGGGTGGAGGGAGGGAGGGAGGGAGGGGCTGAAATCACAGACGGATAAAACAAGGGCAGACCTTGGCCGATTTTGGGGGTGGAGAAAGGCCGAGGTCAGCTGAGCGAATGGGAGATGAGAACAACGATTCGGGGATTGGAAAGGCGAGGACCTCCTGAGATCGAGCTTGGCTTGGGGCTGGAGAACCCGGTCAGGACAGGAACTTCATCTCGGTCGTGGATCCCCGGCCTGACGGGCGCGAGACTGGGACCCTGACTCGGAGGTGGGGCATCGTCCGGTGGTGGCGTGCTGGGCGGGGCGGCGGGCTGGAGAAGCACATCGGAAGCCGATGCCGGATTCGACGGAATCACAGAAACTGGGAGCGTTTTGGCGGACGAAGAAACGGCGGGAGGTTGGTGTGGCGCGGCCTCATTCCCATTCGCCGCAGCTGGCATGGCCCGGGCCGCGTTTGACCGCGTTGCTGCTTTACGGTCGTCCCCTGTCGCCACCATTTTGGCCTCCATCTTCACCTGCTCCTGCTCCTGCTCCACCTGCTCCTTCTTCTTCTCCTGTTCCACCTGCTCCACCTGCACATCTTCCTCTTCCACCACCACTACCTCCTCCTCCTCCTCCTCCTCCTCCTCTTCTTCTTCTTCTTCCTCCTCCTCCTCCTCATCACCACCCCCTGAATCTCCGGCGCCTAGCTCCTTTGCCGCCGCATCTCTGGGGGTCGCGGTGCCGGCCCCAAGCTCTGTACTGGCAGGCAAAGTCGCCCTCGCAGGGGGACTTTGAGGAGGAGTGGCGAGAACCGAACCGGGACTGCCGTTCTGTGGCACTGGGATGAACGGGGCGAAGAGCTGTGCCGGCGGCGAGGTTTTCTTGCTCTGGAAGAGGCATGCTTTGAATGGGAGCGGTTGCGACAAGCAGACCTCCCATACCCACGGGCGTCTCCCGGCAGAATCATCCGCGCTGAGACACATGGCCTCCAGCTACTCAGAGGGTGAGAAGGTTCGGACCAGACCACAAACATCACGTCGACAAACAAACCTTCTCGAAATCTCGGTTGTTGGCGTCCAAAATCTCTCGTACCTGGCGACAACCCTCGGAACTCGAGTGAAATTCGCAGATCATGTAGAGCTGGTCCAACACGCTGGGAGGGGGGGGGGGGGGGGGGGGGGGGGTCGGAGCGGTGTGCCTTGAAGCCATCAGAGCGTCCAAACCTTTTCAATGAAACAAGGAGGTGCCCCCAATAATTCACAGATGTCTTTTCTTTTTTCTGGGGGAGAGAATCATTGATGTGAGAAAAAGGATCTGAAGGCAGACAGGAGAACCGCGAGATGGACTGGTAGCCAATGATGGCTTTGCGCTGGTACCTTTTTTCGCCTTTTTGCGATGGGTCACTTGTGGACGAACGGGAGAATGGGGCGCGACATTTACAATCGTCCTATGGGAGCCGGTGTGGGTTGTGCACAGAATAATGGCAGACCATGAAGGATGTTTAGAGTCCATTGTCAAACCACGAGGAACCCGGAAGACGCACGCCGGCGAGTGTTGACCGGAAATTGTAGCCAACCAGGACAGGGTTCTTGTTTGAATTTTGAAGTCCGTTCGTTCGTTGGCAGTCCTGGTTTTCTTGGTTGCTCACTTCTCGCGCCTGTAGGGGACCATGTCAACTCCGGCAAGACGGCGTCTGATGCGCGACTTCAAGAGGTTGCAGGAGGATCCCCCAGCGGGCATCAACGGGACCCCCATGGAAAATAACATCATGATGTGGAATGCAGTTATCTTTGGGTCTGCTCTTCTCCTCAGCATATTTACACATAGTTTGCCGTTTCCATCTTGCTAGACCCGAGGAGACACCTTGGGAAGGCGGTCTGTTGTCATTATTCGCTGTATCACCACCTGACTCTGGATTTGAACGACTTTCTGATTGCAGGCACGTTCCGTTTGACTCTCCAATTCACAGAGGAGTATCCCAACAAGGCACCCGTGGTCAAGTTCGTGTCTCGAATGTTCCACCCGAATGTCCGGAGACCGCTCACTTCTCTTTGCGTCATTCTCACCTTTCCCCGTGTCCACCTTACAGATTTATAATGACGGTGGCATTTGCTTGGATATTCTCCAGAATCAGTGGTCTCCCATCTATGATATCTCTGCCATCCTGACCAGTATCCAGTCTCTGCTCACCGATCCCAACCCCAACTCGCCCGCTAACTCCGAGGCGGCTCGTCTTTACGCCGTCAACCGCCGCGAGTACGATCGTAAGGTGCGGGAGGTCGTGGAACGAAGCTGGACAGCCTGAACTCCAAACCGTTTTTTTTCTCCTCCCCGCTCCCTCCCCCCCCCCCCCCCCCCCCCTATCTGTTGTGACTGGCGCGTCTCTGTCTGTCCAAGTGGGTGCCATTTGCCCCACGCCTGGATTTTTTCTCGAAGTGGAAGTTCCCCGCTCGACCGCCGCCAGCCCAGGTAGACCCGTGGGCCTGAATGATGTTTGAAGCGGGGGAGGGGTTACGCCAGGTGGGCCTCCATGAAGGCCAGGAAGCGGGCCGCATACTTCTGCGGGTCGATGGCCGAGATGCCCATCTGCGGCGTGCCCAGCCAGACAGCCAGACAGCCAGACAGCCAGACAGCCAGACAGCCAGACAGCCAGACAGCCAGACAGCCAGACAGCCAGACAGCCAGAGGGGTGATGTCACGCGGGATGTCCATCTGCGGCCGGTGTGGCGACTCACCCGGAACAACCCTCCTGAGCACCGCGCAGAGACGGTACGTGGGGCGGCACGTGGGGCGGCACGTGGGGCGGCACGTGGGGAAGGCCCGGCCAAGGGGGAGCGGGAAGGAGACCTTGTCGTAGCGCATGGACTTGAAGAAGTGTTCGACCTGCTTGGAGACGGTGTACTGCTGGAGGACGTCGATGACCCCCATGAAGAGCACCTCCCGGCCCGGGGTCCCGTCGGCCTGCATCGTCCGCAGGCCGCCCCGCTCGGCCTGGAAGAGCGACAGGAACGAGCTGCCCCAAGGACGGGGAGGGGGCGAGAGGTGGGGTGGTCAGCAGGGCGCCAGGGCGAGGAGAAGGAGGAGGAGGGGGCGGGCCGAGGGCCAGCGGGGCCTGGACGGGGAGCGGGGGTGCGGGCGGACCATTTGGGGCCCACGAAGCCGGGGTGGCCGAGGTCCACACGGTCGAAGTCGGCCGCCCCGCCCGCCGGGAGAGGCAGCGGGTGGGCTGCAGGCACCACACCAAGGCCGCAGGGCATCACGAACGGCAGAACGGCGGGGCAGCATGAACGGCGGGGCAGCATGAACGGCGGGGCAGCATGAACGGGTTGCCCGGGAGGCCCCGAGGGACGCGGGCGGGGCGGGAGCCGGACCTGTCCGGGCGGGGACCAGGACGGTGGTCGGGGCGACGTCGCGCAGTGGTCCCGTCGCGGCCGCAGGTGGGTCGGCCCCCCCGGGGGGCGGCGGCCCGCTTGGGACGGGCGGCTGATCGGCGGCCGGAGTGCTCGGGGCTGGGGCAGACCCGGCCGGTGGAAGAGCCGCGGCGGCGGCGGCTGGGGCTGCGGCCGAAGGGCACGCGGGTGGAGGGGCCGGCGACGAAGGCGCCGGTTCGGAGGCGGGAGGGGGAGGGGGATGTGGGGGAGGGGAAATAGCTGGCGGAGAGACAGCCTGGGGCCCCGGGTGCGACTGGGGGAGTGCGAAAGGGTCGAAAGGAGACGCCCCCTCGGGAAGCGGCGTTGATGCTGCGGCGGAGGGAACCGCAGGGGCGGAAGGAGGTTGGACGGGTGGTGGGGGCGCGGGCGCGGGCGCGGGCGGCGGTGTTGGTGCTGTGTGCTGGTCGGGGGGCTGGTCGTCCTGGTCCGAGTCGTCGCTGTCGCTGCCTTCGCTCCCGGCGGCGGCGGCGGCGGCGGTGGCGGTGGCGGGGGATGCCCCAGGGCGGGTGGCTGCGTGGAGGGGGTTGGGGATGACGGCCCGAGCGGCGGCGGCAGCCACCTCGGCAGGCAGCATACTCGCCTGAATGCGGGGCGCCTGGCCGCCTACGTGGGTGTAGTGAACGCCCAGCAGCAGGCTGTAGTCCATGCTGTGGACCCAGAAGCAGAAGCAGAAGCAGAAGCAGAAGCAGAAGCAGAAGCAGAAGCAGAAGCAGAAGCAGAAGCAGAAGCAGAGAAGCAGAAGAAGCAGAAGAAGCAGAAGAAGCAGAAGCAGAAGCAGAAGAAGCAGAAGAAGCAGAAGCAGGGCATCGCAGCCGGGAGCCATCCGGCGCAGTCGAGAGAAAGCTCAGTCAGCCCGGAAGGGTGGCCGTGCCGTGCGATGCGGACAGGGGGGCCGTCAGAGGGCGGGGGGGGGGGGGGCAGACATGTTGTTGGCGGCCAGGAAGCCCACGTCGGCCCGGAGCTGGTCTAGCAGCAGGCGCCGCTTGGCGGGCCCCATGTAGAAGATGCGCTCCTTGAAGTCGAGGTCCTTGTAGATGCACATCGGCTGCAGCTTCTCTTGCGCCGTCGCAGCTCGACCCACCGTCGAGCCCTGCATCCGAGGCGGAGGGCAGAGCGTGAGGCATGGCGGTCTGGCTCCCATTCCAATCCCACCCTCCCCCCACCCTTCCCTTCCACCTTCCCCTCCTTCCCCCTCATCACCCCAGCGAGATGTGCCGGGCCGGAGCCGGGGGCCGACCTTGAGATCGAAGACGTCGTGGATCTGGGCCTCCGTGTCGAAGATGTTCCCCATCACCACAAAGTGCACCTATCGGGCCCACACAGGGCACGTGAGCCACCGGCACTGAGAGCTGGGAGGCGGGAGCTGGAGGGCGGGAGCTGGGAGGCGGGAGCTGGGAGGCGGGAGCTGGGAGGCGGGAGCTGGGAGCCGGGAGCTGGGAGCTGGGAGGCGGGAGCTGGAGGGCGGGAGCTGGGAGGCGGGAGCTGGAGGGCGGGAGCTGGAGGGCGGGAGCTGGAGGGCGGGAGCTGGAGGGCGCGGACCTTGTGGCTCTTGTAGGGCTTGACCCGGTACAGGCCGAAGAAGCGGGTCAGTAGGGTGTGCGGGTGCTGCATGACGTGCTGCAAGGACCGAGCAGCGGAGGCGGTGGCGGTTGCGGGGGCAGGTGAGGCGGCAACAAACGGATGGGCAGCAGCAGCAGCAGCAGCAGCAGCAGAGATGGTGGTCTCCGTGGGGGGGCAGGGCGGCCAGTATGCCGTCCTGGGCATGGGGCGGGCAAGGAGCAGGCCAGACATTGTAGTAGGCAGGCAGCAGCTTGCGGAGGCACTTGGCGTCGTTTCGGGACATGGTCTACGCGTCATCATCATCATCGTCCCAAGGGCAAGGAGGCAGACGAGGGGGGCCATGAGTGCCGGGCGGACCGGGGCGAGCCGAGGCGACCTTGATCATGTACGTGCCGTCGTGGCTATAGAAGAAGGTGGAGCTGCTCTTGCCGGGCGTGCGGATGGTGCTGAAGCAGCGCGACCCGCACAGGGACAGCATGAACTCGGCCTGGTCCACCCCGAACTTCTCGCGGAGCTCCCGGAAGGCCATCGGCGCGTAGTCCTTGAACTAGGACCCCCAAGAAGCGAGCAAAAAGGCAGTGGCGCCGATGGGCCGGGTCGCGAAAGCGGGCAGACTTTGAAGTCGTACGACTGGTGCGGTGGGGTGGTGGAACTCCCCAGCCTGCGCGGGGCAGAAACAATGACCTCAGAGGCGCGGTGCGACAAACCTGGGTAGTTCAATCTTCATCACGTCCTTAAAATCGGCCAGGGTCAGTTCGCGCTTGGGACGCACAAGACCCACACAAATGCGAATGCCGAGCTGATGGGGAAATGATCGCTGAATACCCGCGGAGAGAGACAAACCTGCATATTTAGCATCATGTGATAGGATACGTGATGTACACGCACATCTTCGCCCTGCTTTTTGGGGATGGCCTTGTGCTCTCTGTTTTCGGGGGGGGTGTAGAGGGCATTCTTCGACATGTGTTGAAGGGCCTCATTTTGAATTTCAACAACAGATTGTCTTCGTTGGTAGGGGTCGGCCAGTCAAGTTTCAAGAGAGAAAAAGAAGGGCTGGTCTGAAAATTGTAGTGGCTCCTCCCCTCCGGTTCTTTTTTTACAGGCTTTTCAATCCCTTCCCGGTCCCGGCTTCCCTGTGCATGCAGGGCGATCTACCCCAACCGCGAATTTCCGCTCTTCTGCGGGTGAGTTCGATGAGCTTCAACGTCGACGTCCTCCTCAATTAAAAAAATGTATATACAACAATACAGAAACGATCCGGGGAGAATCGAGAGATGGGGGAAGGCACAAAAAATATGTTCGCTCGCGCAAAATCGGGTGGTGGGGTGTGCGTGTGGGGGAGATGAATAGGGCTGGGGTTGAAAAAAAGAATCCCTGTGCCGTCTGATCATCTAAAAATGACTGGGTCTTTGTCATCAGAGAGCAGAAGTTCCAGCACAAGCAGACATGGGGAGGCCTGAATCAACTTGATGAGACTGTCAACTTCATCTCGCATTTTCTAAGGCAGGATAGAGAGGGGGGAAAATAAGATCCCCTCGCAGACTGGAAGCTGTTGTTGAAGAGTCTCATGATGCTGAATAAGTGCCTCAATCATTGAATCTTGGCTACTCAACATTCGTTCGGCCGATATAAGCTCGCCGTCCGCGACAGAAAGAGAAATGTCGACGGCTGGTTTCGGAGCAGCTGAACCCGCCCCCCCAAAGTGGATCTCCGACTTTTCGGCTCGTACCCGATGTGGAGATGGAGACGGCCTTTCCTCCATCCGTCTGCATTCCCGGGAGGGTCACTCCGCAAATCTCAGTCGGTTGAGCCCGGTTTTTTTCTTCCGGGAATGTTCACTTCGCTTCCATCTCAATCTCTCATCGACGATGCTGAAATTCCGATGGTGGAACATTCTCGCCGAATCGACAAAAAGACTCAGAAAATCTGCTTGATTGGTTGGCTTGTGGCGCTTTTATTTTGTCTCGCAACAATTGTCTGTTGTCTTTCGTTCATGCCTTTCGAACTGTTCTCCGAATTGTTCTCAGGCGGAACTTGTGGTGATCGTTTGTTTTGTGCGGGTCCCGCCTGAGAGGTTGCGCCGTGTGATTGTCTCTGTCCAAAGTGGGCCCGTTCAGGGATATCAGTCGACACGGAGCCGAGAGTTCCTTGGAATCCCGTTTGCGCAGCCACCCGTGGGGGCGCTGCGTTGGAAGGCCCCCCAAGAGCCCACCCCATGGACGCAGACGCTGGTGGCCTCCCATTTCCAGAAGGCTTGCATGCAGCCCCTCAGCGCCACCGTACCCGACGTCAGCGAGGACTGTCTCTACCTGAACGTCTTCACCCCCACCGAGGAACGCCTCAAGTACCACGCGGCGGACGGTGACCCAGCACATGCGGTCCGGCCCTGGCCCGCCGATGCGCATCGATCATCCCCTGCCCCCCTGCGCAGAAACTGCCCGTGCTGGTCTTCATCCACGGCGGGAGTGGCCGCACTGGAAGCGCCAGCCAAGGCATCCCGACCCTCTTCAACGGCACCAACCTGGCCGCGGCCCACGGGTCGGTGGTGGTGGTCACCTTCAACTACCGGCTGGGGCCCTTCGGTCTGTGCGGCAGCCCCCTCCTCCTCACATCTTCTGGCCCTGCCCCGCGCACGGGAAGGTCCCCATCCGCTCACCGCTGCCCGCCGGCCCTCCGTCCCAATGCTACCGGTGCCGCAAAGGGTTCTTGGCCACTGACAGCCTGGCTGCCGAGGGCTCGGCCACCGTCGGCCAGTACGCGGCCCTCGACCAGGTCCGCCCCGCCCCCGCCCGTACGAGCCTGGCCCCCCATTCCAGTCGCTCATCGATGGCCGCTCATCGATGGCCGCTCATCAATCGCCGCTCGCTCATCGATGGCATGGCGCAGGCCGCGGCGCTCCGGTGGGTGCACACGAACATTGCCAACTTCGGGGGCAACCCCGAGGCTGTTACCCTGGTCGGCCAGAGCGCGGGCGGGGCCTACGCCCTGGATATGCTCGTCCGCCAGCAGCCCGCTGCCCTGGGCAACGTGTCGACCTACTTCCAGCGGGTCATCTCGTCCGTCGCTCCGCCCCGCCCCCGCCACGGGGCCACCCAACCCCCACGCGCCTCGCCCTGACGACCCCACCCCCGCCCGACAGGCTGAGCGGGGCCAGCTCGTACCCAGGGTTCTACTCTTCCCTGACCGTCGCGACCGCCCTGGGGGCCGCCGTGGCCGCGGAGATGGGCTGCCCGGAGGGGGGCCTGGCCTGCATGCGGGCCATCGATGCGGCCACCGTGATGAAGGCCTTCACGGCCCGGGCCCCGCCGGGTGTCATCGCCCAGGTCGGCCCGCCTGCACTGTGGCTCTTTTGGGATTGGCTGTGGTCGATGTGCCTGTGTGGAGGGGAGGATGTGGGAGGGGGTGGGAGCGTCATCTCCTCTGGCTGCGCTCCATTGGGTTTCCCCACCCACCCACGGGGGCAGCCCATCGACGGGGCGACCCTGCCGGCCCACCCTCTGCAGCTCATCCGCCAGGGCCGCTACAACAGCAACGTCCCCGTCCGCCCCGCGCCCTGCACACGCCCCGCCTGCACACGCCCCGCCTGCCCTCGCCCCGCCTGCCCTCGCCCCGCCCGCCCTCGCCCCGCCTGCCCTCGCCCCTCGCCCCTGGGTGCCATGGCCGGTGCGTGCGGCCTCATATCGGGGGGTGGCGGCTGGGCCGTGGTTGCGGGCCGACGGCGTGTGCTGCAGGTTGTGCTTGGCTTCGTCCGTGCCGAGTCGCTTGGCTACTTCCACGGGGTGGCCTTCATGCAGAAGCCCGTGCCCCGGGCGGCTTTCACGGAGGCCTTCCTGGGCAGCCTCAACGACACCGCCGCCGCCCTGAGCTCCCTGCCCATCGGGTTGCTCAAGTCCGCGACCCCAGCCCCGCCCGCCGCCCGAGCCCGAGCAGCCCACCTGCCCCACTGGCTCTGCTGCTCCCACCTGCCCCACTGGCTCTGCTGCTCCCACCTGCCCCACTGGCTCTGCTGCTCCCACCTGCCCCACTGGCTCTGCTGCTCTCACCTGCCCCACTGGCTCTGCTGCTCTCACCTGCCCCACTACTCGCTCGCCGCCCTGCATCTCTCAGGCCCGGGGCCACCTTGGACGGGCTCTTCTCGACCGACTCGCCCTACATGCCCGCCTCGCAGCCCTGTCCGTCCCGCCGCCCGACCCCCTTGGGCCCGTCCCGGGACGCTCAAGACAGCACCCGCCCATTCGCGTGTGTGTGCCCCCGTAGGGCTGTGCGAGAACTACCGGGACGGCACGACCCGCGAGCTGAGCGACGACTGCAGGCCGCTCGTCACGGACATGATCGGTCCGCATCCCCTCCGCAGCGGCCCTGCCCCCTTGCCGCCAGCCGCCCTCCCCCTGCCGTGGCTCACTCGACGGGTGGCAACGGGGCGCCCCTTCTAGCCGGCGATTGGGCTGGGCGATGCAGCGTGCGCCACACGGCCCTGGCCCTCTCAGCAACAGGTCCGCAGCGGTGCCGTTTCCTGCTTCGGTGTGCTTGCCTGTTTCGCTAACGGTCGCGGCTGCCATCTTTGGTCCCCGGGTTGGCAGGGAAGCGGGCCCCCCTGTGGATGTTCGAGTTCGCCGAGTCGGTGCTCTGCCCGGCCGTCCCGGGGAGCCTCCTGCCGGAGCTCGCCTCGGCTCCGGCCCACAGCGACGAGCTGCCTTATTTCTTCAACACCATCTCATCCGACTCGTCTGCCACGCACCCCCCGGCCGGGCCGCCCTGTCACGGCGAGCACCAAACCACTTCACTGACCTGTGGGCCGCCTCGTCTTTGTGGGTCGTCTGATAGGTGCGCCGACCCGGCCCTGGCCAAATGCAAGACAAGCCCCCAGCAGTTCGGGGCGGGGATCTTCCTCCGCGACTTCACGGCCTGCTTTTCGGTCCGCCACGCTGTTCGGCGCCATGACGGCCTCATGCGTCTCCTTCCCGGCCACAGGATACGGGGTCCCCCGAGGGATGCGAGAACCCTGCCATGCACTGGCCACAGTGGACACCAGAGCGCGAGGACCATTTGGTCCTGAGCCGCGCCTCGCGGGTGGCCCGTGCCGAGATGGCGCTCGCCTGCGACTGGTGGGAGAACCGCCTCAACTACGCTTAATGCTCACTTGTTTCCTTGTTTCTTTCTGTCCGGCTTGCGGCTTGTTGCTACTGTGGCTCGTTTTCTCTTGAGGGGCGTCCTGGGCCCGACTCGAGGCCTTCGTCCGACAAGATGCACATCGCGCGCGTTGGGAGGCGCCCGACCAGGGAGCGTCAACCGGAGCGCGCGAGAAATACCAATTGCCCATTCTTTTTTACAACTTTCGTGCAACTCTATTATGTCGTCGCTCTTCCGTCTCCTCCTCCTGTCTTGCTCTCGTGACGGATGGCGGCACACTGACCAAGCGGGGCACGGTGTTGGGGTGGCCGAGGCGGCCGGGGGGCGCGGCCGGGGTGGCATGGGGGCCGTGGGGGCGGCGGGTGCGGAGCGGGGGCGATGAGGGCGAGGAGCAGCATGCCGGCCAGAAGCACGGCCTCGAGGGGAAGGGCGACGAGGGCGCGAATGTCGCCCGCAAAGAGGAGCCCGCCTGACCAGTAAGTGGACGGATGTGCCCGGGGTGAGTGAGGGCGGAGTCGTGCATCAGCTTCATCACCATGTTGTTGTTGTTAACACAAACGGACGAACCGAATCGAAACGCGAACAAAAAAGCGAAGACGATGCGCGACGGCTCATCTACAGATCCACCACTGCCGGATTCTCGGGATCCCTGATTCGCTATTCATGAGGAAAGGAAGCTTCGACCGTCGACACGTGGGAAATGGATGAGGTGGGTGTCGGGGAAAGGTGAGATGCATTTTGTGGAATCCCATTCGCAATTGTGAGTGAGCCCGGCGGCTCCGGCTCCGCACCCGACGAGACTGACTGACTGACCCCCCTGCTCGAGCAGCAGTCCCCACGTCCGTCAGGAATTCTTTTTCCGGCTCCTGCTTGGGCCGACACGTTTTTCTCTCTTCAGGAGATGGTGAACGTCACAGTGCTTATCCAGGGCCACCGAATAAGGGTGGAGGTGTCCCCCTCTCGTCTTATGAGCGAGGTTCTCGTGGAGGCATGTCAGAAGGCGAACCTTCCCAACCCCCAAATCTATACGCTCTAGTCTGTGCTCGCTGTTCGTTCATCTTCACCATTCCTCGAATTGGTCAGTGGATCTCGTGGTGAGATTGATCTTTCTCGCCCCTTCCGGCTCTCTGGTTTGCCTGCAAATGCGACTTTGGAATTGCGTGCCAAGAAAGGGGGTGCCACTACACAAAACATCACGGTTGCTTTGCAAGTGGAAGAAGCACGTTTTGTGGGATCTTTCAACGCTACGGTTCCTCTGTGGCATATTCTGCGCACTTTTGAACAACAGAATCAGGTCAATTGTCATGCCGTGCATCTGGCCCGACCCTCTCCCACTTGTGCAGGTAAATCTCACTCGGCTGTCGGGTCCGCCCCGCGTGGACTCGCCCGGTGGCACCTTTAAGGACCGGAAAGCCACCGAACAGGCAGGTGCAGTCGCGGCCCAGCAGCTGCCGCCCGTGTATTGGTGCCCGTCCGTTACCTATCTCCACCGCGAGGTCTGTCTTGTGAAGCGCCCTTCGACACCCCAACCCCTTGACACCATTATTTCTCTGGCCGCCGCCCAGATCGGGACGGTGGGCGACCTGACGGAGATGACCCTGCAGACGCTCGGCATCACCTCGGGGCAGGTGCTCCTGCGTTTCCAGGCCAAGCCCGCCGACGTGTCCTGTGAAGAGATGCAGCCCGTCCTGTCCTCCGGTCTGCGGTCCACCTCTTCGTCCCACCGGCCTCGTGTTTGGCTCTCCCCTGACTCGCCTCACGGGATGCATCCTTTAGCCGACGAGGCGGTCCGTTCCCGCGTGCAAGGTGCCTCGACAGCAACCACCGCGCCCGCCGCTGCGGCCCCGGCCCCGGCCCCGGCCCCCGCCCCGGCCCCGGTTCCAGAAACGCTGAGCGCCCCGCCGCACTACCCGTCTCCCGTCTCGATCTTCTCCCCCGTGCCAGCGCTCCCTTCGGTCTCTGTCACGGGGCCCGAGGCAACCCCAGCTCCCAGTCCGGCTGAACAAGACCTGGTCCGCTCCTGTGCCTTCGGGTGGGTGCGGATGGATGAGCGGTGTTTTCGGGCGCCTGTCTTGACTGGAGGGGCGTCTCGGGGGACGGGCAGTTCGAAGCGCAGCAGCGCGAGATGCTCGCCGCCCAGCGGGCCCGCCTCGCCGCCCAGATGGCGCACCGGAGCGCCTCAGCAGCTGGCAGACGCCCATCTCAACTACAGCCACCGCCGCAGCAGCAGCCGCAACAGCCACAGCAGCCGCAACAGCCACAGCAGCAGCAACAACCCGTCTCGCTCGCCCCGCGAAGCCCATCGCCTGTTCAGGAGCTGCCGCCCATCACACCGGACAACCCCTTTGGAATCATCGGTCCGACCGCTTGCCCCTCATTTGATAGCTGCCTGTGCCCTCGGCATGTGTCTGTCCCACACGCGCTGCTCCTCTGCGCCTCCCTCGATGGACAGCCTACAACGACCTGGACGAGAGCGTCTTTCGGCCTTGCGTCATCAACCTCCACACCCCGAACAAGCCCATGGCCCGGCAGCCCACCGGCCCGGCACGCGCGGCTCAGCAGCAGGGGGCCATCCCCTCCACGGAAGGCCGTTCTCTTGAGCGCACCCCTGAAGCCGCCGCCGCCGCCGCCGCTGAAATGGCGGCCAGACGCGAGAAGGTCGGCGCACTCCAACCGCAGCTCTCCTCCTCACGGATGGCGGCCCCTTGGGCGAATCGCTTTCCTCACAACACCCCTGCCCATCGGATAGGCCGAGGCGGCCCGCGCTGCTGCCAAGGCAGCCCCCGCGATGGAGGCGGCCCTGGGTGGTCTGAGCCCCGCGGAGCTCTACATGCGCGCCCTGGTCTGCGGACCTGCCCGCCCTTTGACCATCCCATGCCGCCTTTCGGCTCCCTTGGTCTCCCCGGCACCGCAGGGGGCTACTTCTGTCCCTGCCACCGTGCCTCGCGATCGGCATGTGTACGGGCCTCCCCGTGAGCAGCAGGGAACTGGCCCTGTCGGTCCGCTTGAGCCGCCCCCCGCCCCCGGCCCCTCACTGCCCCTCCTCTCGGCCAGTGGATGTGCCGGACTCCTTCTACGAGCTGACCGCCGCCGAGTCGGCCCGCCTCTACGGGGCGACCCTCAAGGCCGCATCCACCGACCAGGTCTGTTCCACCGCCTCCACTCGCCTGCCACTCGCCTGCCACTCGCCTGCCACTCGCCTGCCACTCGCCTGCCACTCGCCTGCCACTCGCCTGCCACTCGCCTGCCACTCGCCTGCCACTCGCCTGCCACTCGCCTGCCACTCGCCTGCCACTCGCCTGCCACTCGCCTGCCACTCGCCTGCCACTCGCCTGCCACTCGCCTGCCACTCGCCTGCCACTCGCCTGCCACTCGCCTGCCACTCGCCTGCCACTCACCTGCCACCATGCGCCCTCTTCATCTCCCTGATGTCCGTCCACGTGGCCCCCACTCTTTCACTTGCTGCCGCTCGCCCGGCCCGCCTGATAGCCACTGCTGACGCGGGAGATGCGCGAGCGGGCCCTCGCCCGCACCTACGAAGGGGTCGCCTCCCCCACGGTCCGCTGTCCTTCGCCTCTTCCAGGAACCCAGCCACGATGGCCCGTAATCGGGGGACGCTCTTCGCCGCCGATATATCTGAGCCATATCCCCGCCATATCCCCGCCGATATCCCCGTCGTTGTCCCCGCTCTCCCTTCTTTCCTTTTCTCCCTTCCCCATGACCCTGCCCCTCCCTGGCGCTGTGTCCCTGGCGGGTGGGCAGACGACCGTGCGGGTGCGGTTTCACGACCGGACCGCCCTCCAGGGAACCTTCGCCATCACGGAGCGAGTCGGCGACCTGATCGACTTCGTCCGGGGCTGCCTTGCCCCCGGCACCCCCGACTTCTACCTCTGTCTGTCGGCCCCCCGCATCCGCTGCTCTCACCGCCTCTTGGTGGGCCCCACGCCAACCTCCGATCCGTCCGCGCCCTCCTGTTTCCCTTCTCCGCCCATCCAGTCACGGCGCCCCCTCACCGGCGCTACACCGACCGGGCTCAGACCCTTCTCGAGGTCCGTCCCCCCGATTCGGGCACCCCGGTGCGCGAGAGGGAGGGAGACAGCTCACTTGCCCTTTCTCCCTCCATGACGCAGGCGGGCCTGGTGCCCTCGGTTTCCCTCCAGATCGGCGCCCCTGTCGGTCTGTCAACTCCACTCCTCCTCCCGCTGACCATCAACTCCCAGGGCTGCCCACTTTGGACGGGGCGCTTCTCGAGGGGATGGAGCCCCTCCCTCAGCTGACGCCGGAACAGCTCCAGAAGCGCCTCCGGGATGCCATCCCCCGCGCTGCTGCTGCCCCGGCCGATCCTTTTTCCTCGGGCGGTCTGTCCCAACCCCACGCGCATCCCGGTCTCAGCTCTTCTGAAGGCCACACCCTCGGCTCTGGAGCAACACCGGATAATCAGTCCCAGCCACAACAAGATAGAAGGCCCCAAACACTTGGGGGATCAGGTGCCCTCCCCAAATGGATGCGTCTTGGTGGCCGCTAATGGATAATTTGGAGAGGTGAATGATCCAATATGATTCGAGGCCTTTCTGCAGTGGGGTGGGCATCGGTTTGAGCCTGGGTGTTCCCGAATCAGCACTGAACGGCCGTTTTGCGCGCTGATGGGCCGACGCGAGCAGGGATCGGATGTCAGTCGACATTGTCGCGGTCCTTGAGACGAAAAAAATCGCATCCCGACCCCTTCGAAACACTCGCGAACTTACACTCACAATTCAGTTTTGAGTCATGTCTTTCCACGCAACTGAAGTGAAGCCCGGCCTTTTTTACACTGGTACCACCGATCCCGACCTTCGTGTCTTCGACATCGTGATGATGACCACCTATGGGACGTCCTACAACAGCTTCGTTCTGAAGGGACGCGAGAAGACCTGCCTGTTCGAGACGACCAAGCCCAAGTTCTACGACCAGTCTGCTTTTCCTCCACTCTCGGGGCAGATTCGAACTCACATCACCACCCACGCACGCAGGTTTCTGGCTCGTATCAACGATGCGATTGGTCCGCAAGGACAGGTGGACTACATCATCATGAATCATACGGAGCCGGACCACAGTGGTTCGATGCTGCGGCTGTATCAGGAGCGCTTCCCCAATGCAACTCTGGTGTGCACACAGATGGCATACAATTTCGCCTCGAAAGTCTGTTTTCTGCGCGTTCTCTCTGGACATCCACCCATCCACACCCCAACAGGTCCACAACTTCAAGTTCCCCAATTGGATCAACACCGGGACGACCCGGACCCTTGATCTGGGCGGGCTGACCCTCCAGTTTCTGATCGCTCCCTTGCTCCACTGGCCCGACAGCATGATGACCTACTGCCCCGAGCTGAAGACCGTCTTCACGTGCGACGTGTTCGGGGCGCACTACAGCCACGAGGGCGTCTTCAACGACAACGTGGCCTCGGATGCCAACTACATGGAGGCCTACCGGTACTACTACGACTGCATCTTCGGCCCCTTCAAGCCCAGTGTGCTGAAGGGGCTCGCCCAGCTGGACAAGCTGGACATTGAGACGATCTGCTGCGCCCACGGGCCGGTCATCCGGAGCGAGGCCCGGCGGTACATGGAGCTCTACCGCCAGTGGAGCACGATGCCTCCCCTGCAGGAGAAGGTTGCCCTGGCCTACGTGTCGGCCTACGGGTACACGGGCGAGATGGCCCAGGCCATCGCCGAGGGGGTGCGCTCGCAGGGGGTGCCCTGCGACACCTTCGACATGGTCACCCAGCCAAAGGGGGACTTCTGGGCTGCTTTCGAACGGTCTGCCCTGGTGAAGCCCGGACCTTGTGACTTTCGATTCCCTTGACCGCTCGCTCATCCTTCGACGGTTCTCTTTTGCTTGCACCCTCACATGCTCTCCAGGTCCAAGGGCGTCCTCCTGGGGACCCCCACCCTCGTGGCCGACGCGCTCCCCCAGATTTGGGAGATTGCGACCACCTTCAACCGCATCGTGCACAACCAGTCCGGCCAACGGATCGCCAGCGTCTTCGGGACGTACGGCTGGAGCGGGGAGGCCATCAAGAACATCGACGACCGCCTCCGGCAGGTGGGCTTCACCCTGCCCCTGAACCCCCTCAAGGTCCAGTTCCGCGCCTCGGCCGACGAGCTGCGCCAGTGCCACGAATACGGCGTCCGCTTCGCCCGGGCCGTCAAGGGCGAGCCCATCAACGAGCGCCTCCCCGCCAAGCCCGCAGCGGCTGCCGCCCCTGCCCCTGCCAAGCCCGCCACCGCCGCCCCTGCCCCTGCTGCCCATTAGAAGACACTCTTTCCTTCCGGTGGCCGCTTTCCTTTTCGAGCGGCCCTGGCTCTTCTCCTCTTGATTATTCCTTTTTTTTTTTTAAATCATTTTATTTTGTACTTTGTTGGCAGATATGAGGGATTTTTGTTGGTTTCAGCCGCTTGATGGCGGGGGGGGGGGGGGGGGGGGACCCGCTCCGCCCAGAATGCACGGTCTGTCGGGTGGTGAAATCGAACTCGCTCAGCCTCCTGACTCGGCCCTCCCACCTTGGCGCTCGCGCCACCCGGCCCCCAGAGCACAATGGAGTGTGAATAACGCACCATTCGCCTTGTGAATCGCCCTGTCCAGATCCCACAGTCTGTTGAGCCCGAACTTTGGGAGATGTGTTGGCCGGGGGACAATGACCGGAGCAAGGATGGGGAAGAGGGGGGGATGAAACAACGATCGAAGAAAAGATGTTCATTTGAAGGGACGATGGGCGGCTGACGGTGAAAAATGAATCAGATGAATAGCCGTCCTTCAATCGTTGGGAGTGGATCCAAGAAGCCTCCTGCAGCACCCACCTTGAAAGGTTTTTGACAGATCCGGTGACTCGCTGACCTGTGGCCTCTCCCTCTGCGCGGCATCGTTTCTGGCCGGACATGACCACTGTGCAAAGCAATCTCCAGGCGGTTCAGGTGAAGCCGGGACTCTTTTACACCGGGACCCCAGATCCGGATCTTCGCGTCTTCGGTCTGCTGTCCAGGTACGATTGATCGCACTATCGACTGCTGTTGTTCAGATATCGTGATGATGACCACCTATGGGACGTCCTACAACAGCTTCGTTCTGAAAGGACGCGAGAAGACATGCCTCTTCGAGACAACCAAGCCCAAGTTCTACGACCAGTCTGATAGTGAGATCCCTCCCTCCCCCTCGCTCACGGCAATGCAGGTATCTGGCCCGAATTCAGAGCGCACTGGGACCCGATGGGCATGTTGACTACATCATCATGAATCACACCGAGCCGGACCACAGTGGTTCCTTGATGCGCCTTTATCGTGAACACTTTCCGACTGCCACATTGGTGTGCACGCCCACGGCTCTCAATTTTTTGAACAAGGTTGGCCCTCCCAATCATTCGGCCTTCATACTCATTCCCTGCTAGATTCACAACCATAAGTTCACCAAGTACATCGATACCACCAAAACCAAGTCGCTCGACCTGGGCGGCATGACCCTCCAGTTTGTTGTGGCGCCCTTTTTGCATTGGGTCTGTGACCAGCCATGCCCGGGAGAGCTTCGCAGCCGTTGTCGCTCTTCTGCTCCATCGAGTACTCACAATCCACATGCCCCGTGCAGCCCGACAGCATGATGACCTACTGCCCCGAGCTGAAGACCATCTTCACGTGCGACGTCTTTGGGGCGCACTACAGCCACGAGGGCGTCTTCAATGACAACGTGGCCTCGGATGCCAACTACATGGAGGCCTACCGGTACTACTACGACTGCATCTTCGGCCCCTACAAGCCGTACGTGATCAAGGCCTTTGCCCAGCTGGACAAGCTGGACATTGAGACGATCTGCTGCGCCCACGGGCCGGTCATCCGGAGCGAGGCCCGGCGGTACATGGAGCTCTACCGCCAGTGGAGCACCCAGCCCGAGCTGGAGACAGGCGTGGCCCTGGCCTACGTGTCGGCCTACGGGTACACGGGCGAGATGGCCCAGGCCATCGCCGAGGGGGTGCGCTCGCAGGGGGTGCCCTGCGACACCTTCGACCTGGTCACCCAGCCCCAGGGGGCCTTCCTGGAGTGCTTCGCCAAGCGGCGGGGTCTCATGCTGGGCACGCCCACCCTGGTCGGGGAGGCCCTGCCCCAGATCTGGTCCCTGGCCACCACCTTCAACCGTACCGTCCACGCCACGGGCAACCAGCAGCGCCTGGCGGCCGTCTTCGGGACGTACGGGTGGAGCGGGGAGGGCGTGCGGCACATCCAACACCGGCTGGCGGATGAGGTCAAGTTCCAGATGCCGCTGGCCCCCATGATCGTCAACTTCCGTGCCTCGGCCGACGAGCTGCGCCAGTGTCGCCTCTACGGCGCCAAGTTCGCGCAGGCGCTCAATGGCCAGCAGATCAACGAAAGCGTCATCGTCCTGCCCCCCGCCCAGCCTCAGGCCACCCCGGTCCCGGCCCTCTCCCCTCGGACCCTTTCCGGCTTCCATGCCACCCCCATCAAGCCGGGCCTCTTCTACACGGGCACCACTGACCCCGACTTGCGCGTCTTTGGTCGGTCCCGGCCCCCTCGTGCGCCTGTGCTCCGTCCCGCCCGCCACCACCCTCTCTGGTCTTCCCTGCCCCACCTGAGGTGACACCCCCGTTCCCCTGCGCGCAGATATCGTGATGATGACCACCTACGGGACGTCCTATAACAGCTTCATCCTGAAGGGGCGCGAGAAGAGCTGCCTCTTCGAGACCACCAAGCCCAAGCTCTACGACCAGTCCGCAGCTCCCAGCCCTGGCCGCCTGGGTGGGCCGGGTGTCCGAGGGTGCGAGGGTGCATGTTGGTTGGGGTGCGGATGCGGGTGGTTGCGGCCTTTTGGTACGTTGGGCAACCGGGCGAATGTGTCATGCGCCCTCTCCCCATGGACCATGGGCGCAGGTTCCTGGCCCGGGTGAACGACGCCCTGGGCCCGCAGGGCCAAGTGGACTACATCGTCCTCAACCACACCGAGCCCGACCACAGCGGCTCCATGCTGCGCATCTACCGCGAGCGCTTCCCCAATGCCACGCTGGTGTGCACCCCCACGGCCCTCAACTTCGTGTCTGTCAGCCCCCGCTTCGCGTCCCACCCGGCTGACTGGGCGCCTGCCCTTGACCCCGATGCAGGTCGAAGGTGCACAACACGACCTTCCCCAAGTACATCGACTCGACCCAGGTGAAGTCCCTCGACCTGGGTGGGCTCACCCTCCAGTTCGTCATCGCCCCCTTCCTGCACTGGGTCCGCCGTTCCCCTCCCGTCCCTTGGCCACCGCCTCGTCTATGGCCTTGCCCTGCCACTCGCCCGGGGATCAGCATCATGACCCAGGATCACATCGCGGCAAACCACGGTGTGGGCAAGCAGCCGCCCATCATGGGTTGGGAGCGGCACTCGCCGCCATCTTCGGGGACATGCTTTCCCCCCTTTTTTTATGACACGGGTGGGACCTCATATTCGATCAAACGCACTCAGAAAAGGGGATGAAATTGGATGGACGGAATCAGAAAAAAACCCATCATACACCCAACCCCACACACACACACACACCACCAAAAGGCCTCAGCCGGCGGCCACCCACCCGGGACTCGTGATTTTTTTCCCCCAAACCCAACCCAGCATCCGAAATGACTGGGCGAATCGGGGACATGGGGACATGCCCACGGGGTGCTCCGGCCACCCCACGGCGCGCGAGATGGGCACTCGATGGCTGTGGGGCACAACGGAGGCGCAGGCACCCCCTCACGGCTGTTTTCTTCCATGCCCCGTGCAGCCCGACAGCATGATGACCTACTGCCCCGAGCTGAAGACCATCTTCACGTGCGACGTCTTTGGGGCGCACTACAGCCACGAGGGCGTCTTCAATGACAACGTGGCCTCGGATGCCAACTACATGGAGGCCTACCGGTACTACTACGACTGCATCTTCGGCCCCTACAAGCCGTACGTGATCAAGGCCTTTGCCCAGCTGGACAAGCTGGACATTGAGACGATCTGCTGCGCCCACGGGCCGGTCATCCGGAGCGAGGCCCGGCGGTACATGGAGCTCTACCGCCAGTGGAGCACCCAGCCCGAGCTGGAGACAGGCGTGGCCCTGGCCTACGTGTCGGCCTACGGGTACACGGGCGAGATGGCCCAGGCCATCGCCGAGGGGGTGCGCTCGCAGGGGGTGCCCTGCGACACCTTCGACCTGGTCACCCAGCCCCAGGGGGCCTTCCTGGAGTGCTTCGCCAAGCGGCGGGGTCTCATGCTGGGCACGCCCACCCTGGTCGGGGAGGCCCTGCCCCAGATCTGGTCCCTGGCCACCACCTTCAACCGTACCGTCCACGCCACGGGCAACCAGCAGCGCCTGGCGGCCGTCTTCGGGACGTACGGTCTGTCGTCTGGATACCCGTCCATCCGAGGCGAGGTTCCACTCCCCCTGACCCGTTCCCTGGGCGTGACTCTCACCCTCCCGCCCCTCGTGCTGCTGCTTCTCACGCCCCCATTTGTGGATCACCTTGCATGCACCTGGGACCGGGCGCAGGGTGGAGCGGGGAGGGGGCCAAGTTCATCGACCACCGGCTCGCGGAGGAGGTCAAGTTCGAGATGCCCTTCAAGCCGCTCGTCGTCAACTTCCGTGCCTCGGCCGACGAGCTGCGCCAGTGCCGCGAGTACGGCGTCCGCTTCGCGCAGGCCCTCAAGGGCGAGCCCGTCCACAACGAGCGGGCCGCTGCCGTTGCGGCGCCACCGGCTCTGGTGGCCTCGGACAAGCGCGCCCGCATCCCGGGGGTGACGGGCAAGTCGCGCCTGTGGAAGTGCGTTGTCTGCGGGGAGGTCTACCCGGGCATCTACCCGCCCGAGAGCTGCCCCGCCTGCGGGGCGGGCGTCGAGATGTTCGTCCCGGTGGACAACGTCGAGGAGGTGCCCAAGTCCGACTTCGCCGGCCACGTGGTCGTCCTCGGGGCCGGCGCGGCCGCCGTCGCAGCCGCCAAGGCCATTCGGGCAAGCGCCGTCAATGCCCGGATCACCCTCTGCGCCGCCGACCCCATCCTGCCCGGGCTGCCCTACAACCGGCCCGCCCTCTCGGACGCCCTGACGGATCCCTCCGTCCTCAGCCGGGACTCGTTCGCCATCATGCCGGCTGCTTGGTACGAGCAGAACCGGGTCACCCTGCGCCTGCGGGGCGAGCGTGTGACCGCCATCAACGCCGCCCAGAAGCTGGTGGTCCTCTCCTCGGGCGAGTCGCTGCCCTACGAGCGGCTCGTCTACGCCCTGGGCAGCGTCAACAGCGCCCCGCTTCCGATGGAGCCGATCATGCGGGCTCCCAACGGGTTCTCGATCCGCTCGGTGGGCGACGTCCGCCGCCTGCAGGTCGCCATCCAGGGCGGCGCCAAGCGGGCCCTGCTGCTGGGCGGGGGCATCCTCAACCTCGAGGTGGCCTGGGAGCTGGTCTCGCTGGGCCTGCAAGTGACCGTGGTCGAGGTGATGCCCCGCATCCTGCCCCGCCAGCTCGACCCGGCCGGCTCGGTGGTGCTGGCCCGGGTCCTCAAGGAGAAGGGTGTCACCCTCCACTGCGCCGCCACCCTCGACCAGATTCTCGTGGAGCCCGACGGGCGCGTGCGGGAGATTCGTTTCATGGTCGCCGGCCAGACGGCCCCCCTGGCCATCCCGGCGGACGTTTTCCTGGTCTCGTGCGGCGTCCGGGCCGTGACCGAGGTCGCCAAAACGGCCGGGCTGCGCATCAACCGGGGCGTGGTGGTCGACGGGCGGATGGCCACCTCCGACCCGGACATCTTCGCCTGCGGCGACTGCGCCGAGTTCGACGGGCTCCTACTGCCTCTCTGGAACAACGCCACCGCCCAGGGCACCGTCGCGGGCCGGTCGGCCCTGGGTCTGGCGGCCTCCTTCGTCCGGGAGCCCATCCCCTGCACGATGGACGCCTTCGGCGTGAAGGTGCTCAGCCTGGGCGACTGTGGCCAAGTGGCGGCACCCGAGAGCTATTCCACCCTGGAACGGAACGAACCCCAGCAGGCCATCTTCCGGAAGTTCTTTTTCACTCAAGGCAAATTGGTGGGCGCCATCGTCATCCAGCCCGATGACCTCGCACTGATCCATCCCCTCACCCAAGCGGTTGCCCAAGGTGCATCCATGGCCGATGTGGCCTCCCTCCTTGCGTAATGTCGTTTTGTCTTTTTCTTTCTTTCTTTGTGATTAATTTTTTTTCCTTTCATTTTCTTGTGCGCTTCGTTCTTCTTCCCAGCGTATGGGGTTGCGCACAACTAATTGTAGAAAATAAGCGGAATACGTTCATGTCCTTCAGTCCAGGAACTCCGCAAAAGAGCGGGCAGGATCAGGAACCCTTGTTGAACAGGCTATCTCGGGTCTCCTTGCTCGGTCTGCCTCCTTGCTTTTTCGCGTTCCCTCCTGGATTTTCGCGAAAATAGTCCGCACGTTATAACAATCCGACAAAACAATGGACACAGATTCAGCACAGCCAACACATCCGCAAGACGATTCAGATAAACAACGCCTTGCCGCCGAGGCAGAAGAAATGGCTGAGGTTGGTGGCGCCACCATGCCCCCCGAAATGATGCTCCCTCAGCGCGCTCCGCTGACCATTCTCAATTCTGATGCAGTCCTGATGCCTACCGTCCGAGCGGATATGAAGAAATGGCTCCGGGCGGCATGGACAGCATACAAACAGCATTATCTAATCTCCAGCCTTTCGCTTGTCGTTTGGGCGGGCCTTCTGGCGCTGGGTGCCCTGGTGGGGCGGTGGATCCTGGCCCCCGGCCTCTCGTACGTGTACATCGAAGAGCCCACCAGTCCGCGCCTGCCCCGCCCTGGGTTGGGGGGGGGGGGGGGGGGGGGGCAGGGCTGTGGTGGCCGCCTGTGCCACCGCTACTGCTCCATCCCTCCGCCCTCCCGCCCTCCTCCCTCCCTCCCCCCCCCTTCTCCCCGCCCTCCCTCCCCCCCCCCCCCCCCCCCCCTGGCGCAGACTACTGGGCGGCCGCGTACGATGTGTTCCTCGATCTGCTGTGCCACTTCCCGCTGTTCTTCTTCGTGGGGCCGCTGAGGGTCTGGTCTTCCGTGCCCCACCCAGTGCCTCCTCAACCGCACTTCCTCGACTCGGTCCCGGGCAGGTCTCCTTCTTTACGGCCATCGTGCAGGCCCAGCGGAAAGGCACGTATAACTTCCTGGACTTCTTCCGCAGGTCTGCAGCAACCCGCCTGCCCCCCCTTCGCGCCCTCTCTTCCCTTGCCTTGGCACAAGCTCACCGCTTGCTCCTTCGTCGCGCGACGGCTGTTTGCATGTGCATGCGTGCGTGTGCGTGTGCCTGTGCGTGCATGCGTGCATGTGCAGCTTCCGGTTTTTCTTCAAGCTGCTTCTGGTCGAGGTGATCATCTGGATGGCGGCACTGTGCGGCTCGGCGCTGCTCATCCTGCCCGGCATCGCGGCCGTCCTCTTCACGGCCTTCACGCCCCTGGCCGTGGTCTACCTGCCCGAGCTGGGCCTCGTGGCGGCCTTCAGGTGCACCCTCAAGCAGACCATCCGCCACTGGACGGCCGTGGTGATGCTCGAGGCGGCCGTGGTCATGATGTGGCTCCTTGGCGCCGCCGCGGGGGGGCTGGGGTTCTTGGTGGCCTACCCCGTCTCCATGTACTTCGAGGCGTACGCTTTCATGGTCCGCCCGAACCTCCCGCCCCACTCCACGACGACCTCATCACACTTCTATACCCTTCCCTTCACAGGACTACTTTGTCCCTCGTGGTGGTCTCCCTTCAAGTGGCCCCCTCACGACTCAAGCCCAGCTGTCCCACCCGACCCCAGTTTCTTCGGTGTAATCGCAGTGTCTCAGTTTTGCGACCTCACCCCCTCTTCCCCATTGTTTTTTGGGCATCTTCCGAATGAACATCGTTAGTTTCTGTTAGCACCGCACCTTCATAAGGATCAGGACATCGGTATCAGCCCCTTCGCTGGCCCGCGGGTCTGCGAGCGTGATCTGAAGTCGAAGGAGCGTGATGATGAAAGCCTGCGAGGTTTGCCAGTCCAGTTCTTGGCCTTCCTGTGCGCCATTGCTGTCGAGGATGCGATACCCGTTCGCCTCAAGGACAAGGTTCAAGCCACCTGGCGGCTGGGGCAGGAATGCCAAACCGAGGAACAAGCCAACAGACTGCGCGTCGCACAGCCAGAGTGCCACGAAGCTACGGAATCTGAACGCAAGGAGGGGAGGGAGAAGAGGACAGACCTGCTTCCATAAAGAATAGAAGCTCCGTTCCTCCTCCCCTTTGCCATCGTGGAGAGTGATGGTCACATTAAAAGTCATCTTGACCTGGATGGAGTGTCGTCGGTGGTACAGATCCTTAATGAGCTGGATAACCTCGCTGGGAGCAGCGGATGAGTTGCTATCCTACCCCCTTCCCCTTCGGACCTGGTCATCCCGGCTTTTCGACAGATTGTTGAGGATAGAATATCACACATTTCGGGAAACCCAAGCTTTGAAGGAAGGGGGCACTCGCGGGCTTGGAGAGTTTCCTCCTTCTCCTCGCGCGGATGCTCGAGTGCCATCTCTCTCAAATTGATATGACTGTATTGATGCAAGGAGAATTCGTCAGGCTCGGTTGGAAGGGGCTAAAGACCCATCTGGCTCGAAAACCTGAGTGGGACGACGTACTCGATGACAAAAGACAAGAAAACTGGCGCGCGACCTCTACCTGCAGGTTGTCCTGCTGCTTCTCGCTTGATGACAAAGAAAGGTCGTCGTGACAAGACCATAATCCTTCGTTAACTGCTCCCATTCCGGTGACCGGATCAGCACCACCTCACAACAATCAGACCTTGAAATGTCAGCCGGTAGTTTCCGACACCCAAGAGCTTTGTAGTTTTGAACTCTTTTTTTTCTGGGTACCATGAAAGTTCAACAGGTCCTTGGTTCTCGAGCCCCTGTCGAAAAAAAGGAATGATGGTGGTGAGGATCGGCATATGCCCAGACCAGCAAGGCAACACGGGCAGAGAGGGGAGCAAACGTCCAATGGAATGTCACAGGTAATTGCACGGGATTGTTCTCGTGCTGTGGTCCGACCGTCCCTGCAATCTGGGCCGGGCCCACCTGTTCAGATGGCTTTTGGATGGGTTCTGTTTCGGCCTCTCTGTTCTTTTTCTCCTTTGGCTCTTCTCTTGTTGTCTCCAGTAGTGGTGGACAGACTCAAATAACCCCAAGAAAAATCCGGCAGTCTGCATTGCACCTCTGGCGATCCCGTCTGATTTCTGAGGCCAGATTCAGGATGACGTGCAAATGAATCTTGAATTAAACTCGAAAGAAAAGGAAAAACTCGAGAAGCTTGCGAATCGTATGTCCTCACCCAGTCCACTCCCGCTCACCCCGCCCCACTCGCCCCATCCCTCGGCGGCGCAGGGGGTCATCGTTACGAATGCGGATGAACAGGTCTTTATATGTCACACCATTTTCACATATCACATCCGCGAGATAGGAACACAGCAACGAGGGCGACAAGGTCTGTTGTGAAGTCCCTCACGATCTTGTGTGGATCTGTCCTGGTTCGATAGCGCCCGCGGAAAAGTACCCCCAAGAAGTACAAAGGGCGCAAGCGGACTGCGGAGGTCGAGGGGGGAGAGGGAGTCACACCAGAAGCCGATCCCGCTTCCCTACCCCGGGGGGTTCGAGCTGATCCGGCCACGGACACGGCCACCGACCCCGGAAACCCCAACCCCCACCCTGGAGAAAATGTGGCTACCGCACCTTCTGAGACCGATGTGGATGGCCATGTCGGTCCGTATTCCCCCTGCAACTCTCCCCGCCCTCACGACCTGTCCGCTGGCGGGCGCACAGCAGGGCAGAAGCATCCGCGCCATCAGGCTGCTGCCACTCCGGGGGCCAACCAACAGAACGGGTCGATGGGAGGGCCGGCGCCGATCCAGCCAGCACTCTCGCCCCGCTCATCCCCCGGGCTCGCCAGTGGCAAGGCAACTTTGCTCTCGTACCTGGTGCCCCTGCCAGCGCCCGCCTCGCCCGCCCCCCTGGAGCCCCGGGCCTGGGCCTTCCCCGGGAACCGCGCTCGTCCCCACCCCCCGGCCCCCCTGGTCCCCCCGTCCATGCCGGTGGTTGCACCGCCTCCGACGGCCCCTCCGGGCCCCGCCCCCGGGCCTCCCCTCAGCCCGCAGTCGCAGCCGCCGAGGCAGCAGCAGCAGCAGCAGCAGGATGGCCATCAGGCTGCCACTGGTGACACGCCTGCCCCTGGCGGCGATCCTGACGCGCGCCACGGGCACGGGCTGGGCCTCTCGCTGGGGCGGCGACCCCGGTCCCGGTCGCCCACCCCCCGGATGGCCCTCGAGTTCACGGGCGCCACGGGGCCCCTGGCCATCCCACCCCTGCCTGTCCTGCCCCCCCAGGACCCCAACCCCAACCCCCCCGCGCCGTCCGGCCCGCTGCACCACCCGGCGTCCCCACCGCCCCACGTGCCAATGGTGAGCGCCCTGATGAGCACCATGGCCATGCTCAGGCCCCGCTCGCCATCCCAGATGCCCCCCCCGTCCGGCGGGCCGCTCGCATCCCGCCGCGCGGCCGAGGTGGCAACCGCGGGCCGGCATTTCCGGATGTCCACTAGCGCCCCGCTTCCCCCCGCGGCTGGGGCTGGGGCTGGGGCGGGGGCGGGGGCTGGGCGGGGCGGGGCGGGGCGGGGCGGGGCGGCGTCGGGTCGCCCATCCGCATCCTGGACGACGACGGGCCCTCGCCGCCCGCCGCTCCGGCCGGATCTCCGCCGCCCGGGGCTGGTCAAACCCCGACCCGGCAGGCACAGGGCCCCGGCACGCCGCCCAAGAGCCGCCCCCGCAGAAGCCACCAACCCCACCAGCAGCCGCAGCCGCAGCCGCCACAAGGGGAGCCCGCCACGGATGGCCAGTCCGCAACCCAGTCGAACCCCGCCCAGCCAACGGCCCGCTCTCCTCCCGCTGCTCCTGCTGCCGCACCCGCGACAGCGACCGGTTCGCCCACGGCGGCGCCCCCGGATGCGACCCGGGCCCCTCGCCCGGATCGAGGCCCAGCTCAAGGTCGCCCCGCCCGCCCGCCCGCCCCTGCCCTGCCCCCATGCCCTGCCCCCTGCCCTGCCCATGGTCGGCAGCCGGACTGAACCACCCCCCTCCCCCTCCCCCTCCCTCCCCCCCTCCTCCCCGCCCGACAGGAGCAGCAGGATCGAGCGGCCCGGCTGCAGATGCAGCTGGACGCGGCCAACGCCCGGGCCGAGGCCGAGACGGCCGCACGGGAGCGGGAGGCCGCCGCTTCGGGAGAGACGCTCGAGAGGGCCATCCGGGTCCGCCCTCCTGCTCCAACACGCTGCCACCAGCGCCCACACTTGGCCAGCCTCCCTGACCGTCTGCCGCCCCCTGACCCGTCTGCCTCCCGACCTGACCCCCCGACCGGCGCGTTTTGGTGGCCGCAGGAGCTGCATGAAACACGGAACATGTCTGCCGAGGCCGCCAAACAGGTTCGCCTCCTTCCCCGCCATCTCCGCCATCCTCACCACCCCCAATCGCCGCCGGTTGCGGCACAGGCCTCGCTGGCGCTGCAGGAAGCGCTCCGGGCGCAGGCGGTCAACGAGCAGCGCATGGCCCGGGACAACGCCTGGAAGGAGGGCGAGCGGATCGGCACCATCAGCATGCAGCGGTCCGTCACGCCCGGCCCGGCCCGTCCTTGCCCCACCCTCCGGACAGCGGGGCACAGAGGAACAACAACCGAAACGGGTCTTCCGAAGAGGAGGCAGGATGGAGGGATGGAGAGGAGGAGGTCGCGGCGTCCCATACGTTGCTTCCCAGACATCAGGCCGACATCAGGTCACCAGGACCCTTTCGATGAGCAGGCCGTCACAGGGGGAGCACGCACGGGAAGTGCCGGGTCGGGGGGGGGGGGGGGGGTCTCATCGTCGGCGGCCAACAAGCCACCCACGGCAAGGCCGCACACACCAAACACAACCACCGGCAGCATGGCACATCCTCGTCTTTCAGAGGACGGCAACGCGCACTTCATTCGGCGCGTAAGGGCGCAACACCCCTCCGCCAGCCATGGGAGGGCCGGAGGAGGGTGCCGCACCGCTTACGCGCACGAGCCTCATCCCTTGGTGGGGCGCCTATTTGCGGGCCGTGAGCCATCGCTTGGAGCACCCAGGAAACCCCAGACCAATTCTGCATCTGCAGGCCGGTCGTGGGGGCCCCCAGAAGCGTGAAGCCCGCGATGGCGCTCGTCTCAGCCCCCTGGTTGCTTTCCACGAAAATCTGCGATTGAATGGTGTTTTTCTGGGAGGAAGTCGGAGGAATTACTGACAGTGAGGGCAGCAACGTTGGTAAACTTGAGGAAATTGAGCGGGATGTTAAGCTTGCCTGCATGAGAGGTGATATCACGGGAGTTCACAATGATTTCTTGGGTGGCAGGTGTGCGTCCAACATCGTCAAAGCCCAAATGTGGGCGGTTAATGATGAGCCGAATTTTTTTGGGAGCAGAGCCGTCGTTGAAGACGTCAAGCGACATGGAGTTGATACGCACATTGGGCTGGAAAGGCAGGGTCAGAACCAACTGCTCGTCGCAGTCAGAACGCAGAGGTCCACGACCATCGAGCAATTGCTGCGCCGTGGAGTGCGAGGCCTCATTCAGACATTCGACCTTTGCTCTGTCGATGAATTGTTTCAAATCGACCAAGCCCTCGCCAGCAGAAGGTGAACCGCAACTCCCTTGCCGTGGGCAGCCACCACAGCCAGCCGAACCTGTCAGAGAACCGAGATTCATGGTGTTCTGTGTTGTGGAGTGAACCTTTTGGGTTGAAAACACTTCCCGGAGTTTAGTGTGCGGGGTGCCCTGCCTGCCGGCGGCGCTCTCTCAAGAAGAATTTAAACATTTTATTTTGGCATGCGGACAGGACTGGAGCAACCGACATCGCGGAAGTGTGGGTTGATGGTCGTGTATTTCGACAACTTGCCGAGAAGGAAGTCTGGAATATTCCCATTTTGAATGAGGTGACATTTTTTGTAGGCTCGCCTTAAAGGCGAAATCGAGTCGATCGTCAAACTTCAGAAGCAGAATCGCGCCTTCAAGGCCACTTTGTATAGCAGTGCCCTTTCCGAAGATGGTCTGCTTTACGCCCCCCCCCCCCCCCCCCGTTTCTGAATCGTCCTTCCTTCCCCCCTTTTTCATTTTAGATCCCCATTTTATGGCCGAGCGGGCCGAGCTGCATATCCGTGAGGAGGCCCTCTCGTACCGCGAGACGTCTCTCGTCCAGGAACGTGCCCTTCTTGCCCAGGAACGGAGCCAGCTCGAGGCCGAGCGTGAAATGTTGATTCGCGAGTTGAGGAGGATAAGGGACGAGGTTTGTGGCTCCGGCTTCTTTTCTCGATCATTGTCTGTCTTTTTTGGGCAGATGCTCTCCCGATTTTCGGTGGGCGCGGTCCTGCATAAGCGCTATATGCTCGTCCGCCTCTTGGGCCGCGGCGGCTTCAGCGAGGTGTGGAAGGCCTTCGATATGCAGACCTACACGGAAGTGGCCTGCAAGATTCACCAGCTCAACTCGGCCGTCTGTCCCCTTCTGTTCAGATTCGTCCTAATCGAGCATTCGTCTTCCTGCCAGTGGCCCGACGGCCGGAAAGAAAGCTACGTACGGCATGCGGTGCGAGAGTACACCATCCACCGGGCGCTGCAGCACCCGCACATCGTGGAGCTGGCGGACGTCTTCGAGATCGACCTGAACAGCTTCGCGACCATCCTGCAGTACTGCAACGGGGAAGACCTCGACGCCTTGCTGAAGACCCGCAAGGCCCTCTCGGAGCGCGAGGCCCGGCTCATCATGGCACAGCTCTTCTCGGCGCTGGGCTACCTGGCCACCCAGTCACGCCGCATCATCCACTACGACCTCAAGGTCCGTCCGCCCAACCCCCACCGGCAGCGCACTTGACCGGTCGGCCCTTCTCCTCCGGGTAGCCGGGGAACATCTTGTTCCACAACCACGAGGTTAAGCTGACCGACTTCGGCCTGTCGAAGGTAATCGAGTCCCAGGACCACTCCGAGATCGACCTCACCTCCCAGGGCGCAGGCACCTATTGGTCGGTTGCCCTTGCCCTTGTCGTCGCTGCTTCATCTGGTTGGTGGCGACGGTGCAGGTACCTGCCTCCGGAGTGCTTCGAGACGGAGCACTCGGCACGCATCTCCAGCAAGGTCGACGTGTGGAGCGCGGGGGTGATCTTCTACCAGATCCTCTACGGCAAACGCCCGTTTGGCCACGGCCAGGTCCGCCAGGCGCCATCCGCTCCCCCCCCCCCCCCCCCCACACACACACACACACACCCTTCCTCATCTTTCGGGCGTGTCTGGGCGACGCAGAGTCAGCAGCGGATCCTGGCCGACCGGGTCATCCTGAACGCCCACCAGGTGGAGTTCCCCGAGACTCCTGCCGTGTCGGACGAAGCCAAGGCCCTCATCCGGGCCTGCCTGACCTACAGGCCCGAGGACCGGCCCGACGTTGACGCCGTTGTCCAGCTGCCATACCTGCGGGCTCTCCTGGGCACCCCGACACCGGCTCCACCACCACCACACACACCCCCACCCTCCTCCCCGGCAGCACAGCCCCAGGCGGACCAGCAGGGGGCGCCACCTGAGGCCCACCCCGATCAGCAGGGGCGCCCCCGGTCACCGGCGCCCGGCCCTGTGGTTCCCTCGGCTCAGGTCGGGTCGCCCCGGCAGCAAGTCCAAGGCCCCCAAATCACAGCGCCCACGTCCCCCCAGCTCGTGCCCTCTGCCGCTGCGGCCCAGCCTCCATCTTCGCCCATCCGGCGTCGCTCGCCGGTCCGGCACGGAGGCCCTCCGCCTCCAGGGAGCGAGGTGGTGGTGCTCGACGACAGCCCCGCGGACGCGGCCCTCGTGGGGGGTGGCGGAGGCAACCCTCACATACAACCCGAACGGCCAGCCTGACCGGACGCCCCACCCCAGAGGGGAAGAACCCCGGAAGAGGCGGACTTGTCTGTTCGGAGGAAGATGGAGTGGGGCCCAAATTATTAGCGCTGAACGGGGGCCAGGCGGCGGAAGAAGGGGAAAGCACAAGAAGCGGCCAGAGGGAGGGGGGGAGGGGGGAGGGGGAGCAAAGCGGCAACGAAAAAATCGACAGGCCGCCCCCCGGCCCAGCGCGATGCCGACGAGGCACAGCCAAGAGGCAGAGGCAGAGGAGGAGGGGAGAGGCAGGGATGGATGAGAAGAGGGGCAGAGGAGAGCAGAGCCAAGCGGGGGAACCGAGCAAGTCCCACCCATCCGGCGTCCTCGCAGGGGCAGGGCAGGAAAGGGGCGGAAGGAAGCGGCCGAGGAAGGGGGAGGGCGGAAGGGCGCGCAGTGGGAGGGGGCGGTCCGGGTGGGGGGCGAGGAAGGGCCGGCCGGGACGGGCGGCGGGTCGGGCCGCTCACGTGCGCACCTCGACCGAGCCTGCGTAGCTCATGGTGCGCATGCCCTTGTACGGCTTGTACCGCTCCCCCGTCAGCGAGAGCGCGTCCACCTGCAGTGGGCCCGCGGGCGGGTACTGAGCGGCAGCGGGGGAGCGGAGGGGCGGGGGCAGGCCGAGGAGCGCGTGGGGGGCGGACGGACCTTGAGCCCCGAGACGCAGAGCATGGGCGCCTTGAACTCGACCGAGAGCACCGGGTGGACGTCGGTCGTGTCGCCGTCCGTCATCATCGTCATCGACCCCGTCAGCGAGCACTCCCGCTCCCGGGTCAGCTTGCCCGCGTCCCATCGGCCCACCTGCCCACCCGAAGCAGCCCAGCCCAAATCGAGGCCCGAGCCGTGTGAGAAGCTCGTCAGGGCAAGGGCAAGGGCAAGGGCAAGGGCAAGGGCAAGGGCAAGGGCAAGGGCAAGGGCAAGCGCGGGGGTGCCCCTGGAGCCCAGGGAGCACCCAGCCACCGGGCGGCAGGCCGGGAGGACCTTGCGGATGGGGTCGAAGATGAAGGTGCCCTGGGTGCAGGTGATGTTGGTGTTGTTGATGCACTCGGGCAGCGGGATCACCACCGCCACGTCCTCGATGTTGGCCCCCTGGGTGTTGCACGGCTCGAGCTGCCAAGGCACACGGGAGATCAGGCACCCGATGGGCAGACGGCGAGAGGGGGCAGGGTCAGGGTGGCTGGGAGAGGGGCGGGCGGCTGGGCGAGAGGGGGCAGGCAGGCGGCTGAGGGGCTGCGGACGTGGATGTCTATCCTGCCGGAGCCCTTGTGGAAGGAGATCTCGTGGGTGATGGAGAAGGGCACCTGGACGATGGAGCTCTGGCCGCACCGGTACTTCATCAGGGTGAAGCGCCCGTCGGGGGGCACGAAGGAGATCACTTTCTCCCGGGTGTACCGCGAGTAACGCACGCACGGGTGGAAGCTGCGAGGGCAAGGGCGAGGGTGCGTGTGAGCGTGCGAACGCAGGAGCGCATGAGGGTGAGGGCAGGAGCGTGCGGGTGCGTGCCGACCAGGCGTCGTCGAGGAGCTGCGGGTTGATGAAGGTCAGGGTCAGGTCGGGGATGCCCGACAGGTGGCAGTTGCAGATGACCTCGCCGAAGCAGTCTGTGTAGATCGGCGTCCCGCTCCTGCCCAACGGAGGCGCCACCCACACCCACACCCACACCCACATCCACCGGCAACATCACGCGGACCCGGTTGGGAAGATGCCCTCTCGACGCCCGCCAGCGCCAGCGCCAGCGCCAGCGCCAGCGCCAGCGCCAGCGCCAGCGCCAGCGCCAGCCAGGGGGGGGGTGGTCGCCGGACGGACTTGTCAATGATGGCGTTGACCCTTTCGACAAGGTCGATGAAGATCTCATTGTTGGCATACTTCACCGAGGCGCGCCTCCATGGGATGTTCGACAGGGCGCCCTCGGGGATCGAGGGGGCCAGCTGGGCGGAGGAGAGTCGAGGTCAGAGATCAGAGATCCCCAGCGGACGGACCATTTGGCCGCCCATGATGGCATTGAGAGTAGAAGGGGGCATGATCATGTCCTTCAGGATATTTGGTTCGGTGGTGTTCGGGAAGCCAAAATCAACCATCTCATCCAGGATCTAAAACCAGCCAACCAAGGCCGGATGTCCGATTCTGGTCTGGTATTTAGCGGACCTGATACACAACAATGAAGTTCTCCTTGATTTTCTCCTCGGAGACCACGCCCGAGAAAAAGTCAGAAAGGACCATATCGAGGCGAGAGAGGAATTCCAGGGTCAGAAGTGGGGGGAACTCCCTCCTGAGAATGGCCAAATAGACGAGGCCATGACGAGCCAGGTGAACAATGTGAATATCGGAGCCACCAGCCGATTCAACGGTCAGGATGGGCTTCAGGGTCTCCAGAGATGCGGACGCAAGAGCGTCCCAAAATTCGTCGCAAACCTTGCGCCCCACAAGTCCTCGATAATGACGCTCAATGAGATATTCCCTGAATCGGAAAACCAACAGAGATAGGCGGTGACAACAGAAGTGCGCGCCACAACATTTCAAAAAAATGAATCCACAAAATGGGTTTAAGAGGAACTAAACAGACCCTCCCACCGTCGCAATAAAGAGGCTCTCCATGGGATTTTCAAGGAGAAAAACCAAACAAGCACGTCGCCGAGTGCCGGGGTCAATGTGGCACTTCGATGAGCCAAGCTTCAAGTCTGACAGTCACCCCAGGCTCAGACTGAACTTCCCCAAATCGTCGCCATTTTAAACAAGAGAAGAGCGCGACAATTTGCTGATGTTCGCGCGGCCATGATCAAAAGTAGATGCCTCTGTGGTGACAAATAAAATAAAGGGGTGGCTCGAATGGGAGCATATGCATTTGTGGATTGACTTTCTCTTTCACCAGCCGGCACAAAAAATCCCTTCTTTTTTTTGTCAGGGATGTTCGCTGGACTCTGATCCGTCGAGGAATTTGATTATGTGATTGACTTTGACTTACCCCCGATTTTTCGCGAAATGCCAGGGGAGAAGGGAAAGCGGCCTCTGCCGGCCTGTCTTGCTTCATCCCGTGTGAGCGAGACTTGCTTGCCTTTGCTTTGTGCGGGTTTATTCATGAGCAAAAGCGGCTGGCTGATCAAAGAAGGGGGTGGGTTCAAGTCGTGGAGGAAACGTTGGATGATTCTGGATCCTACAACGAAGGTGCTCTCCTACTACGCATCGGTATGTGCCTTTTTTCGCGTTTTCTCTCAGAGTTTTCCTTCTGTCTTTAGAAAGTCGCAAACTCGAATGATTCTTCTTGTCCCAAACCTCTCGGCGTGATTTCGCTTGGAGACGGCTCGCCCATCGAATTTGTACCCAAGCAAGAGTCCGGCAAGGACCATTGCTTCTGCATCAAGAGTCCCCTCCGCAGTTTTCTGCTTTGCGCTGAAACTGCTGAAGATGCGCAGGACTGGATGGCAGCCCTGCGAGCAGTCAGCACAGCCGATACCCACCTCTCTGATGTGAAAGGACCCCTGCTCACAGGGTGGCTCACCAAGGAAGCGGGATCGCGAATCAACTGGAAGCGTCGGTGGTTTGTTCTTCTTCAGGATCGCCTCGAATATTATAAGTCGAAGACGGTCTGTCCCACAACCCTCGTTTGTTGAGGCTTTTGTTCTTGTTTTTTTCTAAAAATATTTGTAGGATGACACGCCCGCGGGCAGTATTGTTCTGAACGAAGCCAGAGCGGCTCCTTTAGGCACCTCTGGCGGAGCACCGGCCTCCACCGCCACCGCCACGGGTGCGCCAGCCCCTCCCGGAGGCTCGGGCGCGACCCCTCCCCCCGGCCTTCCTCCTGAGGGAGCCGAGGGAAGTGAGCGGTCCCGCCGTCCATTCGCCTTTATGGTTGCCACTCCCGAGCGAACCCTCTACCTGCAAGCCGCCCAACAGGACGAGATGAATCTCTGGCTCTCCAAGATTGGCATCGTCATGTCTGCAGCTGGCGCAGCCCGCCTGATGCGCCTTCCTCTTCCCCGGCCCACCACTCGCCCGCTCCCCCCCACTAAACTTTCTCTCGTCTTCCCACTGTCTGTCCCAGCGCTTCTCATGCCCGGGTGCTGGCCCCGCCCACGCTGTCGGTGATGGCCAACCCCATGGCGGCCCAGCGGGGCTCGATGACCCTCGCCCGGCCCATCGTCATCCCACCGCCGGACGACGACGACGAACCGGAACCCGAGGCCGGGGAGGACATCGACCTGATGCTCCCTCCAGCCCGGCCCCCGCCCGCGGCGGCCCCAAATCCCGGGAGCCGACGGGAGAGCGTGGACTCGCTCCGGTACGAGGAGGACGATGACGACGGCCTCGCACCGGGTCCCGACCATCCCATGGCCCCGGCCCCCATCCCCGACGTGGAGGAGGCCCGGCGCCGGCTGGAGGCCTCCATCGTAGCCCTCGAGGCCGTACCGGACGAGATGCGCTTTTTCCAGCCCCAGCTGGCCCGCTCCCTGATCGGCCCCGATCCGCCCTTCCTGCCGGGCTTCGACGATGAAACGGCCGGCCCGTCCCCGCAGCAGGCTGAGGCTCGCGACTCCGTCAAGAGGCGGACCAGCCCTCGCCGCTCGCCGGCCAGCAGCGGCAGCGCCGAGGGGGAGCTGCGCAGCTTTGAGGAGGAGCTGCAGGCCCGGGTTGTGTGCGAGGAGCGCCAGGAGCGCCGCCTGTCCGAGATCCGGCAAGTCCTCGAGCGTCACCGGGCCACAGCCCTGCAAGAGCGCGAGGTCGCTGTTCAGCCCGCCTCTCGTCCCAGATGCTGCCCACGGGTGCGGCTTCTCACAGCCCCCCCCCCCCCCCCCCCCCCCCCCCGCGCAGGCTCAGCTGATGCGCACCGAGGCCGCCACCGCCGCCCAATACTTGGCCGATCTCGAGGGGACCGAGGCCGCCCAGTGTGATGCGGCGCGGCAGGAGCTGACGGCCCGCGGCCAGGAAGCCCGGGCTGCCGTCCGGGCGGAGGCGGATGCCCGCCGCATGTCGGTCCCGACCCCCGCCGCCGCCGCTGACCCCAGCACCAACACCAGCACCAGCACCGACACCGACACCCCCGCCGCCGTCGCCACCCCCACCGTCGACGGGGTCGCTCTCTCTCTGCCACCGCCCGCCACGATGACCACCGCCACCACCACGCGGGGCACTGATGAGGGTGACCTCGCTCCCGCCGACTGCGCCTGCGGATCCCCCCCGGGCAGCCCATGACCGCCCATGCTCACCCGTCGTCGTCGTCCTCCGTCTGGTCTCTGATGGTGGCCGCAGCGAGGCTGCTCGGCGGCTGAGGGGCACCACGGACCGGGTCGGAACCGAGGCGGGGGCGGCGCTGGGCAGCCGGTGGGCAGAGACCCACAGCCAGCTGCTGCAGCGGGCCCGCCACTTGCTGGGCAGCCAAGTGCAGGGGCTTCTCACCAGCCAGCAAGCCGCCATGGCCGACCAGCGGCAGCAGCTCCGCATCCGCCAGGCGGCCGCCTTTGCCGAGCGGCTGCGGCAGGTCCGTCTTGCCTTCGTGCATCGCCGCCGGCCTTCCGCCAGTCCCCCCGCCAGCCCTTCCTCACCCCGCGGTATGTCCCTCCGCCTCGCCCAGTATGATCTCCGGCGCGCCGCGACCCGGGCCGGGGCGAACGAGGGCTCCGTCCGCCTGCAGGATGCCGCACGGTGCCTCCGGACATCGCTCAGCCAGCCCGCCGAGGCGGCCCAGCTGGCCAGCCGCGTGGCTCTCGACCAATCTGCCCGCCGCCTCCGCGATGCCGCCTCCGCTCGGCTGGGCAGCAGGCGTGGCGAGTTGGCTGCCCAGACGGAGGCCGCCTTGGCGGGACGGCGCCTTGACCACCAGCCGCGCCTGGCGGCCGCCCTGGAGGCCTCCATGGCCACCCTCCGCACCCGGCATGCGGCAAGGCTGGGCCAGATCCAGAACGGCCAGGAAGCCTTCGCCAAGCGCTTGACCGGCGCTCGCGCCTCCCGCGCCACCCAGCAGGCGGAGCTGCTCTCTGCCGAGGCGGCCCGGTTCCGGGAAGGCCTGGCCGCGGCCGCGTCCCGCCACCGGGCTGCCCTGGGGGCCCGCCAGATGCGGCTTGCCGAGGAGCGGGCCCGTGCCCTGGCCGAGCTTACCGGCCAGCTGCAGGCAGCCGCCCAGGAGCGCCACCTCGCCCTGCTGGCCCAGTGGACCGACCAGCGCGCCGCCCGGTCCCGGGCTCTGCGCCAGGCATGGGCTGGGCTCCATGCCCTGCTGCGTTCGGCGGCCACGACAAGCGCCCAGCCGCAGCTGGCGGCGCCCGCCGGCTTCATCGCGGCGGCTCGGAGCCAGCTCGACGCCCGCCGGGACCAGCTCCGCGCCGCCGGGGCGGCTCGTGAGGAAGCCCTAACGAAGGCCCTCGAGGCGGCCCGGGCCGAGCGCGCCGCGGCCGTGAGCCGGCAGGGGGCCCTTGCTCGGAGCCAGGCCGTGGCCGCCTTTGGAACCTGCCGCGACCAGCGGATGGCGCTGCTCCTCGGCGCATCGGCGTCCACGGCGGCCGAGGCGGCCGGTCGCGCGGAGGCCGCCCTGGGAGCCGCCCTGGGAGCGGGCCGCTTGGCTCAGGTGGAGGCCCGGTGGCGGGCCATGGGCGCCGAGGGCAGGCCGCCCTCGAGGCGGCGCCCCGAGGGTGGGCCGGTGCCCGGGCCGAGCGAGAGGCGGTCCTGCGCGCCGCCTGGGTGGATGCCCGCCAGGAACGCCTGCGCGGCCTCGAGGCGTCCCTGGCCTGTGGACGTGCCGCGGCCCTGGACCGGTGCCGCTCCCTCGCTGCCGCCTGGCAGCCGACCTTTCCGGTGGGTCGTTGCGAGGCCGCATCAGGGCAGGCAGCACGGCAGCTGGCTGCCGCCCGGGCGACCGGCGGCCGCCTTCTGGAGGCCAACCTGCACGACGAGGCCCTCTCCATGGCGGCCGTCCGAGTGGCGATGCTGCACGTGCCCCGCCCCGCATGCCCACTGCCCTTTGCTCGCCTCGCCCGCGAGCGGGCCGACCGAGTCCGCGCCCTGGCGGCCTGCTTCGAGCGAGCCGACAAAGACCGAGCCTCGATGGCGCTCCTCCGGTGCGCCGGCGGCCGGGCCCGGGTCTTGGCAGACGAGCAGAGCCGCCTCGAGGGGCCCGCCGGGCCCAACTGGACGCCCTCCGCGCCCAGCTGAGCGCCGCGGCTGAGGCGGCTTGCTCGCGGCGTCGGGCGCTCCTCCGCGGCTGGGCAGAGACCCTCGGCGGTCCGCTGGCTCAGGCGACGGGCTGCGCCCTGGAGCGGGCCCACCTCGAGCGGATCCGCGCCGCCCGGGCCGCCCTGCAGCGGCGGCAGACCCGGGATGGACGCGGGGCCGAGGGGAGCGACCTCGGGGCCATCGACCATGTGGCTGCTATTCTGGCCCGCCACCGAGCAGCCCTCCTGGGGGCCTTCGTTCGGGTCGCCATCGCCCCCAATTTCCAGGCCGACCGGTGGCCCCGTCTTGAGGCAGCCGCGGCTGCCCTCACTGCGGCCGCGCAAGGCCAGGTGGCGGCCCTTTCGGCTCGGCTGCGCCTTGCTCGCCGCGCTGTCCGAGAGGCGGCCCTGGCAAGCTGGGCCCGGGACACCCAGACGCGCCGCCAAGAGCAGCAGGAGGCCCTTGCACCAGTCCGTGCGGAGGCCCTCGCCCGCGCCTCCCGCGCCACCCAGCAGGCGGAGCTGCTCTCTGCCGAGGCGGCCCGGTTCCGGGAAGGCCTGGCCGCGGCCGCGTCCCGCCACCGGGCTGCCCTGGGGCCCGCCAGATGCGGCTTGCCGAGGAGCGGGCCCGTGCCCTGGCCGAGCTTACCGGCCAGCTGCAGGCAGCCGCCCAGGAGCGCCACCTCGCCCTGCTGGCCCAGTGGACCGACCAGCGCGCCGCCCGGTCCCGGGCTCTGCGCCAGGCATGGGCTGGGCTCCATGCCCTGCTGCGTTCGGCGGCCACGACAAGCGCCCAGCCGCAGCTGGCGGCGCCCGCCGGCTTCATCGCGGCGGCTCGGAGCCAGCTCGACGCCCGCCGGGACCAGCTCCGCGCCGCCGGGGCGGCTCGTGAGGAAGCCCTAACGAAGGCCCTCGAGGCGGCCCGGGCCGAGCGCGCCGCGGCCGTGAGCCGGCAGGGGCCCTTGCTCGGAGCCAGGCCGTGGCCGCCTTTGGAACCTGCCGCGACCAGCGGATGGCGCTGCTCCTCGGCGCATCGGCGTCCACGGCGGCCGAGGCGGCCGGTCGCGCGGAGGCCGCCCTGGGAGCCGCCCTGGGAGCGGGCCGCTTGGCTCAGGTGGAGGCCCGGTGGCGGGCCATGGGCGCCGAGGGCCGGGCCGCCCTCGAGGCGGCGCCCCGAGGGTGGGCCGGTGCCCGGGCCGAGCGAGAGGCGGTCCTGCGCGCCGCCTGGGTGGATGCCCGCCAGGAACGCCTGCGCGGCCTCGAGGCGTCCCTGGCCTGTGGACGTGCCGCGGCCCTGGACCGGTGCCGCTCCCTCGCTGCCGCCTGGCAGCCGACCTTTCCGGTGGGTCGTTGCGAGGCCGCATCAGGGCAGGCAGCACGGCAGCTGGCTGCCGCCCGGGCGACCGGCGGCCGCCTTCTGGAGGCCAACCTGCACGACGAGGCCCTCTCCATGGCGGCCGTCCGAGTGGCGATGCTGCACGTGCCCCGCCCCGCATGCCCACTGCCCTTTGCTCGCCTCGCCCGCGAGCGGGCCGACCGAGTCCGCGCCCTGGCGGCCTGCTTCGAGCGAGCCGACAAAGACCGAGCCTCGATGGCGCTCCTCCGGTGCGCCGGCGGCCGGGCCCGGGTCTTGGCAGACGAGCAGAGCCGCCTCGAGGGGGCCCGCCGGGCCCAACTGGACGCCCTCCGCGCCCAGCTGAGCGCCGCGGCTGAGGCGGCTTGCTCGCGGCGTCGGGCGCTCCTCCGCGGCTGGGCAGAGACCCTCGGCGGTCCGCTGGCTCAGGCGACGGGCTGCGCCCTGGAGCGGGCCCACCTCGAGCGGATCCGCGCCGCCCGGGCCGCCCTGCAGCGGCGGCAGACCCGGGATGGACGCGGGGCCGAGGGGAGCGACCTCGGGGCCATCGACCATGTGGCTGCTATTCTGGCCCGCCACCGAGCAGCCCTCCTGGGGGCCTTCGTTCGGGTCGCCATCGCCCCCAATTTCCAGGCCGACCGGTGGCCCCGTCTTGAGGCAGCCGCGGCTGCCCTCACTGCGGCCGCGCAAGGCCAGGTGGCGGCCCTTTCGGCTCGGCTGCGCCTTGCTCGCCGCGCTGTCCGAGAGGCGGCCCTGGCAAGCTGGGCCCGGGACACCCAGACGCGCCGCCAAGAGCAGCAGGAGGCCCTTGCACCAGTCCGTGCGGAGGCCCTCGCCCGCGCCTCCCGCGCCACCCAGCAGGCGGAGCTGCTCTCTGCCGAGGCGGCCCGGTTCCGGGAAGGCCTGGCCGCGGCCGCGTCCCGCCACCGGGCTGCCCTGGGGGCCCGCCAGATGCGGCTTGCCGAGGAGCGGGCCCGTGCCCTGGCCGAGCTTACCGGCCAGCTGCAGGCAGCCGCCCAGGAGCGCCACCTCGCCCTGCTGGCCCAGTGGACCGACCAGCGCGCCGCCCGGTCCCGGGCTCTGCGCCAGGCATGGGCTGGGCTCCATGCCCTGCTGCGTTCGGCGGCCACGACAAGCGCCCAGCCGCAGCTGGCGGCGCCCGCCGGCTTCATCGCGGCGGCTCGGAGCCAGCTCGACGCCCGCCGGGACCAGCTCCGCGCCGCCGGGGCGGCTCGTGAGGAAGCCCTAACGAAGGCCCTCGAGGCGGCCCGGGCCGAGCGCGCCGCGGCCGTGAGCCGGCAGGGGGCCCTTGCTCGGAGCCAGGCCGTGGCCGCCTTTGGAACCTGCCGCGACCAGCGGATGGCGCTGCTCCTCGGCGCATCGGCGTCCACGGCGGCCGAGGCGGCCGGTCGCGCGGAGGCCGCCCTGGGAGCCGCCCTGGGAGCGGGCCGCTTGGCTCAGGTGGAGGCCCGGTGGCGGGCCATGGGCGCCGAGGGCCGGGCCGCCCTCGAGGCGGCGCCCCGAGGGTGGGCCGGTGCCCGGGCCGAGCGAGAGGCGGTCCTGCGCGCCGCCTGGGTGGATGCCCGCCAGGAACGCCTGCGCGGCCTCGAGGCGTCCCTGGCCTGTGGACGTGCCGCGGCCCTGGACCGGTGCCGCTCCCTCGCTGCCGCCTGGCAGCCCGATCTCGTTGTCGATGCCCTCCGCGGCCTCGAGCGGCACCGGTCCCGGCTTGCCGCCCTCCGCGAGGCCCACCGGGTGGCCCAAAGCTGCCCGGGGACCCGCCCGGCCGAGTGGGACGCCCGGCGGCAGGAGGCCATGGCCGCCCTGGAGGCCGACGCGCACCAGGCGCGCCAGCGCTGCATCGACGTGACCGGGGCCCTGGGGCGGGAGGGGCGCCTCGTGCTGCTGGCCATGGCCCAGGCCGCCGCCTGGTCGAACCGGGCCCGCTGTCTGGCGGATGCTCGCCAGCAGGCTGCCCACGCCCGAGAGCGCGCCCTGCGGGCTGCCCGGGCGGCGGCCGAGGCAACCGAGGCGAAGAAGGCGGCGGCCGAGGCAGCCGAGGCGAAGAAGGCGGCGGCCGAGGCAGCCGAGGCGAAGAAGGCGGCGGCCGAGGCAGCCGAGGCGAAGAAGGCGGCGGCCGAGGCAGCCGAGGCCTGCCCGATGGCCGCACCTGGTGTTGCCGCACCTGCCGCGCATGTCCGCCCCGACGAGGCGCCCGTCCAATCGGCCCCTCCGTCCCTGGGCCTGCCCCAGCAGCAGCAGCAGCCTCCGCCGAAGCAGGCCGAACCTGAGACGCCGCAGGTGGCCCAACAGCCCCCCGTCGTCCCCGCCAAGGGTTGCTGCACCATCCTGTGAGCTGCCCCCTCACCCAGGCTCTCCTCTCCGAATAACATTCGCACTCGCACTTTTTTTTCCCCCGACAATCCGAGTCGCACGGGGGTGGGGGGTGGGGGGGGGGGGGGGGGGGGGGGGGGGGGGCTATGGAATGGGAAGAGCGGGCGCGCGGGTGGGGCGGGAGCGGCATGGTTAATCTGGGCGCCGGCGCGAGGCGGGGGGTGCGGGGGCCGCTGGGGCCGGGCTGGGCGCCGCCAGGCGGAGAAGGGCGCGGGGGCGGGTCGGGGCCCCTCGAGGACCGGGATGGGCGGCAGGAGCCCCTCGGCCCGGCTGCTGCTGCTGCTGCGGGCGCTGGCCGGGCGGAGGGGCGAGAGGGGTCCCAGCCCCAGCCCGGCCGCGGCACCGGGGTGCGGCCCCGTTGCAGTCCCCGAGGCGGCCGAGCTGGGGAGGGGCCAGGCAGGCGATGGGATGGGCGGGCCGCCCAGTGGGTGGGGCTGGGGGAGCGGAGGGGCCGCGGCCCGTGGCGGGGGTGGGGCGCCTGGCGATGGACGGGCCTGGGCGGGGAGGGGGGCCGGCCCCGCAGGGGCGACCGGGAACGGGCCGGGGGCGCCATGGGGAGCGGCTCGGGGCTCAGCAGGTCGGCCGGCCGGACGGGGGACCGCAGCGGGCTGGCCGGGGCCGGGGCGGGCGGCTGGGTGACGGCGGCCAGCAGGCGGGCGTACTCTTGGGGGCTCATCGCGGCCGGCCGGGGGGGCGGCTGGGGGCGGACCGCGTCGGGGGGCAGGACGCCACGCTTGCGGAGGACCTCCAGCAGGCTGTCGATGAAGAGGGGACCGTCCCCGTCGGCCTCCAGTGGGCAGGGGGGCCGGGCCAGGGTGGGCCGGGGCACGGGGCCCGACGGGACGGCCTCCTCGCGGCCCGCCCGCGACCCGCTCGGCGGCAGCCCTCGGAACATGCCCGCGACTGCGGGGGCCGGGCTCGGGTCGCCATCCGATGCGCCGCCTTCGCCAGGCGGCGGGGACGGGGCCGAGGGCGCGCATGCCGGGTCGAGGACGGGCTCCTGGGGGGGCAGCAGCAGGCAGCGGTCCCAGACGACCCGCAGGGCTGCCCGCACCTCAGTTTGGTCGGCCACCAGCCCGCCGGCCGGCCGCCGAGGAGAGCCGGCCGCCTCGGGGATGGCGAAGCTGTCGATCAGTGACAGGGACAGCGACGGGGTCGTGCGGGCGGCCCGGCCCTCCGGGGGCGCCGCCCTGGGGGCTGGGACCCGGCCGGCCGGCTCGGAGGGGCCGGGGCTCGAGACCCGCCCCGGAGGCGCCGCCCCAGCGCCCACCGTGGGTGGAGGTGGTGAGGGCGGGATGGAAAATGAGACCGCTGGAGGAGCAGGAGCAGCGGCCCAGCCCGAAGCGGTGGCCGCAGTGACGGCGGCAGGAGCGCCGGGAATGGTGATGGCGGGGGTGGTGGCGGCGGGGGTACCGATGGCGGAGGGGAGGCCAGCGGCGACGGTGGTTGTGATTGTGATTGTGGTGATGGGCGGAGTTGGCTTTGTGGACAAGGGCGTCGCTATTTGGGGCTGAGGTGGAAGGGAGGCGGCAGCAGCTCCGATCGTGGTGAGAGATGACGAGATGCCGGAATTGGGAAGAAGAGGATCTGATGCGTGGTGCGGTGGCTCTTCCGGGCGAGAAGCCTTGCCATCAAAGGATCCCTGCCTCGGGGCGCCCGGTAGCGTTCCTATTCTCCTATCGTGACCAAAAGAGATTTTTTTCCTTAGATTTTCCGATTACGATCGTAGCAAACCTCGAGCTTCTTAGACTCAAAAAGTCAAGATTGGGCTTCTTTTCGGCCAAGTCGAAAGACGAATGAAAAACGGGCAGAGGGTCGATCACCAACGGAACACTTTGCTAGTTCTCAGTTCAAAGAATTTAAACAGGAGAGAAACCACGGCGACCCAGGCGCCACCCTCTCCTTTCCCGGTCTGGCCGGATTGTTTTACGAATCTATATGCCTTTTTTTTCTGACGCTCGCTTTTTTAGATCTCCGAATCACCCAACCCAACCCCATCCTATATTCGGGCGGGTCCTGCAACTCCATTGAGCCCCCTCGAATTTACCCCACGCCGCACACACCTTTCTTCTTCCTCTTATGAATACCTTTCAAACAAGTTTGCTCGGGGCCCCCCTCCCATCGCTTCAATGGGGCCCCTTACCCCCCTGGGACCCCCGCCGTCTTCGGTTGTCATGGGTCCTCCCCCGGACAGCGGCGCTGTTGAATCTGCCGGTTCTGGGGTCTTTGTGGCCCCCGCGTCGCGCCAGCCCACCAGCCGGATGGGCGCCAGCGAGCCCGCAAGCCCCGCGGGCATGATGGGCATGATGGGCATGATGCCCCGGGGGACACCCGGCCCCACGCCGCGGCCCCATGCCGGGCCCTTGCCCCAACCGCACCCACAGCCATCGCCGCTGGCCTCCCCGTCGACGACCGAGAGCACATCGCTTTCGTCCTTGCACGGCCCCCAGCGCGGGCAGTCCGACCCGCCCCCGCCGGCCGGCGGGGCCCCCGCGTCCCCCGTCACGCCGCCCCCGCCCCCGCCGCCACCAGGCGATCCGATACGACCCTTCAGCTTCCAGGGGACGCTGCCTCTGGTGCAGCTGTGCACACCTCTGGGGCAGCCCCTCTGCGCGAGCGGGGCGGAGCCGTGGCCCTGCAGCCACCTGCTCGACTTCGGGCCGCTCATGGAGCGCTCCCTGGGCATGCAGTACCTGCTCCTCCAGGCCACACCGCCCCCTGGCCTCGACGAGGCCGCACCAGTGATGGTCCAGGTTGGTCTTCACGCCGCCCAGACCCTCTGGAGCGGGGAGGACGGCGCCGTGGCAGGGGACATCGGCGATGCCGCCCCCGAGGCGGTGGATGGCGGTGCTGGGGGTGACCTGGTCGGCCGGATGGTGGCCATGGCCCAGTCTGCGGGCGCGCCCCGCGGCCTGCGTGGAGATGAGCCCCGGACCCTGGCCGCCGGGCCCGGGGGATGCGGCGCCCGCTTGACGGCCCTCGACTGGGCCCACCGGGCGCCCCACCGGGCCCTCCTGGAGCGGACCTGCGCCTGCTGGCGTGCCGAGGGCCGCCTGGGGGCGCATCTCTTTGGTCCTGCCCCGTCAAGTCCGGCCGACGCCCACGTCGACGCGGCCGGGCTGACCGCGGGCCCCGGCGGGCGACCCTTCGCACTGGACGGCCGGAACGGAGCCGCCCAGGTGCGCCAATTCGTCCTGGACGGGAACTGCCCGGCCTGCCCCCTCCCGGTGGCCTTCCACCCGATGCCTCTCGCCCACCCGGGCGCCGACCGGCCCCGGACACACGTGGCTCTGCTGGTGGTGAGCCTCCTGCCCGCCCCGGCCACGGCGCCGCCCCCGGTGGTGGCCGAGCAGGCCGGGGCGGTGGTGGGCTGTCTGCTCCTCCGGGGGGCGGCCGCCCCGGGGCCGCTCCGACTGGAGGTGGCCGTGGCAGACCCGCAGAGCCCCGGCGGCCCGCAGGCCCACCACCGGCAGCCGCAGGCGCCGCCGCCGAGCCCGAGCCACCCGCTGCCGGGGGGCCCCTTCCCGCTGGGGATCATGGCCCTGCCCCCGGCCGGCCAGGCCCCGGCCGAATCGGTGTGCGCCCTGCAGCTGGCCCTCCGCAACGGGGGCCCCGCGCCCCTCGAGGTCCGGTGCGCCCTGCGGGCGGCCCTGCTGCCCCCCGAGCAGAGCGCCGCCGTGGCTGAGGGGGTCCTGGGCAACCTGGTCGCGGCTGCCGTCGGGGCGCGCCTCCGGGAGGGCACCCCTTGGCCCACCGAAGGTCCGTCGGTTGGTCGCCCCGCCCGTCGGTGCACCCGGCCCACCTCCAATGGGGGAAGGCGCCGCTACGACCTTGCCATGCCCTCCCTGTGCCATCCCTGGGCCATCCCTGGGCCGCCATCCCTGGGCCATCCCTGGGCCAGGCTCACCCTTCATCATCATCCTGGCGCTGCGCGGGGGGGTGGGGGCGCGCAGGGGTCAACATCACCCACCTGCTGAGCCCCGACCCGCCCCGGCTGGTTGCGGCCCCCGGCGGCACGGCCTCTGTGCTCTTCAGGCTGGCGGGGCCCACCCAGCCCCCGCCGCCGCTGCCCCCCAACACGCCCAGCACGACCCTGCTGCTGCCCCTGCGGGGCCACATCTTCCTGGCGCCCCCCGCTGGGCCGGCGCCCCCCGCTGCCGATGGCCCCCCGGCGGGCGGGGCGGTGCCGCCGCTGGTGATGTACTTCGAGGGCCTCCTCCAGGTGGCCGCGCCCCTGCTGCCCGCCGCCCCCGCCCGCACCATGCCGCCCTCCCCGCAGGCCGCCAGCCGCACTACGGCCGGCCCCACGTCACCCGGGGCCTCCTGGGGGGCCTCCCCACGCTCGGCGGCCTCCTCGCCGGCCCAGCTGCCCTCCCGCTCGGCGGCCGCCTACCCGGCGCTCATCCTGCCCGGGGCGGCGTCCCCCGCCTCGGCCCTGGCCACGCCCGGCCCCGGATCCCCGTACCACCCTGCCTTCCTCCCCCAGGGGGCCGCCGGCCCGGCGGCGCTGCCCCTGGTGCGGAGCCGCATCGCCAGCCCGCCCGCCAACCGGCCGCGGGGCCCGGCCCTGCCCCCCGCGGCCCGCCTGAGCCCGCCCAGCCCGCCCGTGGCCCGGCCGCCCCACTCGCCCCCCGCCGACGTGGCCGGGTGGGGCCTCGGCTCGGGGGCGGGCGCCACGGCTGCCGAGTGGGCCGCCCAGGAGGAGTTGCTGCCCGCCCCCGGTGGCGGGGCTGCGGCCCTCGGGTCGCCCGGCTCGCCCGCCGGGACTGTGCTCTCATCGGCCTCGCCCCCGTCGCCCCCACGAAAGGGCGGCCCCGCCTCCGACCAGGACGTCGAGGTCTGCCCAGCGCCACCCCCACCCACTCCACCCACCCACTCCACCCAGCTGGCCATGGCCTCCTCGGCACCCGCCCTTTCCGCGGGGCCCCTGACTGACCCGCGGTGGGCGGTGGGCGGTGGGTGCGCAGCTCTTCCTGGCCACGTACCGCGAGCCCCGCGGGGCTGCCGCCTCGGGGCTGCCACAGCTGTCGGAGGTGATGGCCGCCCACATGCCCGTCGCATCGCCGCCCCGGCCCCCGTCCCCGGCCCGCACGGGGGGCGACCAGCCCGCCCAGCCGCCGCCCCACCCGGTCGTCGCGGCAACGGCGCGCATCATCATCAGCGCCCCGCCCGCCCGCCCCCTCGCCGCCCCCGCCCGCTTCTCGGACCCGACCCCAGCCCTCCCGGCCCCCCGGCCCCAGCCAGCCGGGCGCTCTCCCCGCCGCCCCAGTGGGCCCTCCGCCCGAGCGGCGGCACCCCCCTGCAGCCGGCGGCCAGCCCGGCGCGGTCCCAGTCGCCACCCCGAGGCCGCCAGCAGAGCCGCCCCTCCTCCGGCGGGTCGCCCCGCAGCCCCGCCAGCTCCCTGCCGGCCAGCCCCGGCCAGGCGGGCAGCCTGGCGCCCCCGTCGCCCCTGCCCGCTGCCCACCAGCAGGCGCCCCGGCAACCCGCCCGCCGCGCGAGCCCCCACAGCGGACGCCCTTCCCCACCGAGGAGGCGCCCCCACCAGCCCGCCCCCGGCCGCCCCCAGGCCCTGCGGGTTGCGCAGCGCCCCTCGGGCGCCCGCCGTCGTCCAGCCCCGCCGCCCCCGCCCCGGCCGCCCCCGCCCAGCCGCCAACCGCCACGGCCTCCCTCCCCCCGGCAGCCATCCCCCCGGCCTCCCTCCCCCCGGCCGCCAGCTGGGCCGAGCCCGAGGCCGACCAGGGGCGCCCCACTCAGGACCAACCCGCCGATGCCGCCCGCACCCCCCGCCGCCCCGGTCGGCGGTCGCCCCACGGCCGCCCCAGCAGAGGATCCGCTTCGCGCCGGTCCCGGTCCCCACCTCCCATTCCCACTCGCGGTCCCCCATTCCCACTCGCGGTCCCATTCCTACTCCCGCACCGGATTCCGCGGGGGCCGCCGGCACGGGCACGGCTTCTCCTCGGGCCGCGGCTCCTCCCCCGAGCCCTCCCGGTCACGGTCCCGGTCCCGGTCGCACCACCGCTCGCATCGATCACGGACTCGCCCCCCCCACTCGCGCTCGCCCAGCTCCCGGTCAGGGTCGCCCCACTCGGGGTCCCGGTCCCGGTCGCCGCCCAGGCCCAGCGGGGCTACGGCCCTCCCGGGTGCCGGCCGACGGCGGGTGCGACCTCCCGCCGCTCGAGGTCCGCCCCCCCCCCCCCCCCCCCCCCGCCCCCTCGGAGGACCGCCCCTCCCTGCCGCCTGTCCGTCGCCTCTGCCGTCGCCCCTGCACACCTTGTGGGGCTCGACAGAGAGCTGACCGGATGTGGTTGGGCGTTGCCGGGCGTGTTGCCGGGCGTGGCTGGGCGTGTGGCTGGACGGGCACTGGCGGGGACGCGGTTGGCGGGTCTGCAGTTCGATCCCGAGGGCCGGCTGTCCTTCGGGGCGGCGCCGCACCTGGCCTGGGAGCGGCCCCAGGTGGGACTCACCCTGCGCAACCGGGGCCCCGCGTCCCTGCGCCTCGCCCTGCGGGCCCACACCCTGGCCCTGGCCCCGCCCGCCGACGCCCCCGCCCCAACCCTTGGTGGCCCCCTGGCGGGCGGGCGGCTCCCCGACGGGTTCTTCCTAACCATCCGCCACGGGGCCCCCGCCGACGCCCCGCCCGACGAGGTCGGGCGGCTCCCCTGCACGGCCCTCCGCACGACCCTGGGCCCCGGGGCCGCACTGACCGTCTTCGTCCGTCCCGGCCCGCCCGCCCGCCCTCCCCCGACTCGCCTCCCCTCCCCTCGCCCCGCCCGCCCGATGGCCGGTGGGCCGCGTCTGATGGGCTGCCGGGACTTTGCTGCTCGGTGGGACTGCGTCGGGGCTCGGGCCGCCCAGGTGACGCTCGCCCTGACGCCCGCCCAGCTGGAGGCGGCCCTGAGCGGCCTGGCCGACCCGGTGGGGGGGCGCCCCGACCGGCTGTGCCTCCACGGGGAGGTGGCCCTCTCCGTCACCCCCGCTGCCGGGGCGGCCGCCGAGCGGGACTCCCAGGGCCCGGCCGAGTACCGAGTGCCCGTCGAGGGCCTCGTGGCCGCGCCGCTGCTCCATCCTGCCGGGGGCCGCCAGCCGGGCCTCAGCCCCGCCTTGCAGGGGCCCGACGAGCCGGCCCCGGATGTGGAGGCCTCGCCCGGGGCGCCCCAGTTGGCCCTGCCGCTGGGCCCGCTGGCCTCGGGGTCCCCGTCGCCCCCGCGCCCGCCCCCGCCGCCCCTCCCGGCCCCGGCCAGCCCGGCCCGAGCCCAGCAAGGGGCCGACCCAGAGGGGCACGGCCTGGGCGACCTGGCCCGCTCGACCCAGCTGGCCGAGAGCATCCTGATGTCCTGCATTCGCCAGTCCCTCCACCAGCCCGACCAGCAGCCCGATGGGGCCGCCCCGGGGCAGCAGCCGGGGCAGCAGCCGGGGGGCCCGCTGAGCCCCGAGGGGCAGCTGCTGGCGGCCCTGCGGCAGTCCCAGCTGCGCCTGCAGGCCCACCGGGAGCGGGCAGCCGCCCAGCAGCCAGGCCCCGCGACCCCCTTGCCGACCACGCCCATGTCGCCGTCGCCGCAGCCCATCCCCGCTGCCGGGCCGGCACCGACACCCGAGGGGCTGGCCCAGCTGCTGGCTGAGGCCCTCCGCTACGAGGGGCCCCTGGGCCCGGCCAGCCCCCCGGCCGCCGCCACCTCGCCCGCGGGCGCCTCCGCCCCGCATCGCCATGAGGCTCGACGCCAACAGGGCGGCGCCCCCGCCTCCCCGCAGCAGCCTGGGCCGCCCTCACCCGCGCCCTCGCCCCCATCGTCCCCCGCATCGTCGCCCTTGGGGAGCTCCCCCGCCCCGGCCGGCCCGACCGCCCAGGCGCCGCAGGAGGCCGAGGCTGCCCTCGCGCCTGAGATGATCGGCCCCAGCGGCCCCGCCGGGAGGGCGGCCGGCGCGGTGGCGGTGGACCTGCAGGCCGACCAGCCGGTGGTGCAGTTCGGGGGCGTGCTGGTCGGGGGGGCCGTCACCAAGCGCCTCATGCTGCGCAACTGCGGGCCCGCCCCCGTGCGCCTGCTGGGCCGCATCGGCGACCCCTGGGGCGGCTACCCGGCCCCGGCCCCCGGTCCGCCCCGCCCCGCCCCGCCCCCGCCCCTCCGCCATCCCCCGGTCTCCCCCCCCCCCTCCCTCCCCATCTCCCCTCTGCCACCACTCAGCCGCACATTCGCACTCCGCACTCCGCACTCCGCACTCCGCATGCGCGCTGCCGGGTCGACCCCCAGAGGCGGGAGGGCAGGCGGTGTTTGCGCTTGGGCTGGCCCCGGCCGCGGGTGCGGTGGGGGTCGGGCTGGGGCCCGAGGTGGGGCTTGAGCTCGACCCGGGCGAGGAGGTGGCCCTGGAGGTGGCCTTCCGGCCGGCCGCCGTGCGCTACTACCGGGCGGCCCTGCGGCTGGCACCCCTGGGCGGCCCGCAGCCCCCCGCCCCCGGCTCCGAGTACAAGGTCTCGCCCCCAGCCCGCCGGACAGCGCCCGCCCCCGCCCTGCTGCTGCTGCTGCTGCTGCTGATCCTCCACGTGTGCGCGGCCGCCTCCTTGCCGACGGGGGGGGGGGACAGGCCTGTCCGTGTGGGGCCGCCTGTGGGGGCGTGGCTCAGGGCTTTTTGGTGTCTGTGGGTCGGTTTGCCCGTGTCGCCGCGGGGCGGGTGCCCGCAGGTGCCGCTGCTGGGGTACGGGGGCCTCTCGCGGATGCAGCTGTCCGAGGGGCCGCTGGTGGACCTGGGCCTGGCCGGGACGCTGGGCCCCGACGGGCGCATCCGGCTGGTGCGGCCCGTGCCCATCGCCAACGCGGGCACCCGGGCGGGCTTCGTGGTGGCCCGGGTGGCGGCCGGCCTGGAGGGGATGCTCACCATCGAGCCCGCCCAGGGGGTCGTGCTGGCCCCCGGCGAGCGGCGCACCTTCCAGGCCACGGTGGACTGGCCCCCCGGGCAGGCCATGCTCCGCTGGCTCCAGGCAAACCCGGCCATGCCGCCACCCCCTGGCGCCTCGCCCGGGGGCTCCCTCCAGCCGTCCGTCCATCCACCCCATCGCCATCCCTCACAGCGCATCTGCCCCTGGCTGCCCTCGCTGCCCCGAGGTCCGTCGCTCAGCGGTCGGTGGGTGGGTGGGTGGGCGGGTGGGCGGCACTGTGGGGCGGCGGGTGTCTCCTCGGGCGGCGGGGCGTGCAGGGCGCCCCTCTCGGGGCTGGTCGAGTGGTACGTGGGGGACGAGGTCGCCCGCAGGCGCAGGCGGGCCGCCAAGTGCCACAGCCCCGCCGACGGTCCGCCCCGCACCACCACACCACGCCACCATGCACGCGCAACCCTCGGCTCGGCCTCGGGGCCGCCGCTCCTCCGTCCCGGGCTGGTTGGTGGCCAGCCCCCCCCCGCCGAGCAATGGCCCACCGCCGAACGTCGGGTCGTCGGGTCGTCGGGCTGGGGGCGGGGGGGGGGCGGCGGGGGCTGCAGACGCCTCCATGCCGGACCTCTTCGACGCGGCCTTCATCCACGAGGCCCCGCTGCCCCTGCCGGCGCCCCCCGGGCTGCTCTACGCGGACCCCTCCACCCCGACCGCCCCCGGCAGCGGCCCGGCGGCCCCGGCAGTTGACCTGAACAGGGAGGACGTCCGCTTGGACCACTACTACGACCTGGCCTGGTTCGCGGCCATGCTCACCTGCGTGCCCATGGTCCTCCAGCTGCCCCCCGCCCCGCCCGGCCCCGGCGCCCCCACCAGTGGCCGGCCCCAGCAGGTCGCCTTGGCCGGGGCTCGGGCCCTGGTCCCACAGCCACCCGGCTCGCAGTCCGAGGGGGAGCCGGCCGTCCCCTACGGGCTGGGTACGGTCACCCGCCGCTCGGGGCCCGCCTCGGCCGGCCCCCGGGGCCCCCGGCTGGACCCGCTCAGCATCGACCAGGCCGTGGGCAGCTTCCTGGGGCTCCCGACCCCCTCGGCCGCCGAGCCGCCCGCGCCCATCGCCGCCCCGCCGGCACCCGCAGCCGCCCCGCCCTCGGCCCGCAAGGGCGCCCGCCCCCAGCCGCCCGCCAGCCCCTCGGCCGCATCGTCCCGGCGGAAAACCTCCCCCCGGTCGGCATCCCGTGGCCCCTCGGGCGGCCCCTCCCCCCGGGCCCCATCAGCCAAGCGCCGCTCGCCCAGTCGTCGCTCGCCCAGCCGTCGCTCGCCCAGCCGTCGCTCGCCCAGCCGTCGTTCGCCCAGCCGTCGTTCGCCCAGCCGTCGCTCGCCCAGCCGTCGCTCGCCCAGCCGGCGGCGCACCCCTGTGGGTGGGTCCCCATCGAGGGCCTCTTCGGCCCGCGGGTGGTCCGCCAAGGGCCGCTCGGCATCGGGCAGCCCCCCCAGCCGCCCCCAGGCGCCCACGGCCACCACCCCACACACACCCCACGCCCCCCGCGTACCGCCCCGCACGCCCCACACGCCCCACACGCCCCACACGCCCCACACGCCCCACACGCCCCACACGCCCCTGACGGGGCGCACGGCCACCCCTGGGCGGAGCCCCGCATCATCGCGGCCTCCGTCGGCCCGGCGCCGCCACTCCCCCGCCCGGGGCGGCCCCCACCCACGGGGCGGCTCCCCTACCCGCACCCGAGCGCGCACCCCACGGGCACCGCTCGCCCCCCGCTGCTACCGCGCCCGCCCCGAGCCCCCACCGCACGCCAGGCCGGGGCCATCGCTCGCCCAGCCGGCGGGGACAGGCCGCTCCCGCCCGGCGGCACCACCACCGGCGGGCCCCGCCCCGACCGACGCCAAGGAGACCCAGACCCTGACCCCCGCCCAGGCCCTGACCCCCGCCCAGGCCCCAACACCTGCCCCCCCCGCCCTGCCTGTCCTGGCCCCGGCCCCGGCCCCGGCCCCGGCCCCGGCCCCGGCCCCCAGCGGCGCCTGGCCATCAGATCCCATCGGGCGGCCCCTTCCCCCCCGGCGGAGGGAGCCTCCAGCCCCCGCCAGCCAGTCGGCCGCCTTGCCGCCCCCGCAGCCGCAGCCTGGAGCCTCGGCGGCGCCGCTCCTCTATGCGCGCGCAGGGGGCCCGATGGCGGGCGCGCAGGCCCCCGTGCGCCACCGCAAGCAGAATCCGGCCGAGGTGGAGTCCCCCCCCAGCAGCCCGCCCCCGCCCATGTCGGCCCTGCCCCAACACCAGGCCGCCCCCACCCCCCGGCGCCGGCAGGAGCCACTGCAACAGCGGGTCGAGGACGGCCTGGAGCCCCAGCCGGCACAAGAAGACCAACAGCAGCAGCAGCGGCAGCAGCAATGGCAAGAGCAGGAGCAAGGGGCCCCCGAGGAGGAGGCGGAGGGCGTCCAACCGCGGCCGCTGGGGGCACTGCTCCAGTGGGCCACGCCCGCCTCCCAGCAGGCCGCCCCGGCCCTCAGGCCGCCCCTACCACAGGCCGGGCTGCCCGACTGGGGACTCGCCCAGGCCGCCCACCCGCTGGGCACCCCGCGCCCCCTGCCGCTTGAGGCCCCTGCCCCTGCCCCTGCCCCTGCCCCTGCCCCGGTGCAGGACATCCCGCCCACCAGCGGCCCGGCCCAGTGGGACGCGGCTCTGGCGCCCCTCGATGAGTTCGCGGCCCCGGACGGCCCGCAGGGCGACCCGCAGGGCGACTGGCCCTCGGCGGAGCGGCCCCACGAGGACGAGGGACCCGGCCCGGCCAGCGGCGGCCCGCCCGAGGAGGCGAGCGATTCGGGGCCCGACGGGTCTGCCGCCGAGGCGCGCCAGGCCGAGGAGTACGACCGCTCGAGGCGCCTCGGCTCGGCCCCGCCCACGCCCTCGGCCGATGCGCGCCCCCTCACCCGCCGTGGCGGAACCCCGCCCCAGCCGGACACCCCCCCGCCAACGCCCCAGGGAGCCCCATACCAGCCCCCGCCCCAGGCCATCCCACCCCCGCCCCCACGCAGGCCCCCGCCACCCCCGCCCCCACGCCAGGCTGCTCCACCCCGCACCGCCGCGGCTGCAGCCGGTCAGACCACCCTGCTGTCCCTCAACCCCAGCCCCAGCCCCAGCCCCAGCCCAGACGCCAGCCCCCAGGCCCAGGCCCAGGCCCAGGGCGGGCAGGATTGGGAAGGGGCCGCTGGGGGGACAGGGTCCTCGGTGGCCTCGTCTGCCGCCAGCCGGCCGTCGCGGGGGCGCCACCGCATCTACGCCGACCCGGGCAGCCCCGAGGGGGTCTTCGCCTTCGCCCCCACGGGCCTGGGCTCGGAGCGGGTCCGCCGGCTGAAGATCTGCAACGGCCACGGGCGCCCGGTGACCCTGTCGGTGGTGGTGCAGCCCGACCCGGCCGCCCCGGGGGGCCAGCGGGCGCCCTTCGTGGTGCGCCACCGGCAGGTGCCCATCCAGGGCCGCTCCTTCGTCCTGCTGCCGGTCCTCTTCAGGCCCGGCCGGCCGGGGGTGGCCACGGCGACCGTCCTGCTGACCTCCATCGACCCCGCCCCCGAGCAGTCCGTGCCCCTCCCGCCCCCCACTCCGCCCCACTCCGCCCCACTCCGCCCCCACTCCGCCCCCACTCCGCCCCCACTCCGCCCCCTGTCCGATTCATGGGTGCTGACTTGATCACGCCGTGTTCCACTGCAGGTGCTCCGTGGCGCTGGCGGGGGAGGGCGTCGACGGGCAGCTGCTGGTGCGCCCGGTGGAGCCGCTTCGGCTGGGGGTGGCCGACCCGGGGGCGCGGTGCCTGTGCCCCGTGCGGAACATCTCCGACCGGCGGCTGCTCCTCAGGGCCGCATGCCCGCACCCCGCCGCCACGGTCGCCCCCGCCGAGGCGGCCATCGACCCGGTCCGCAGCCGCCCCTCCCTCCCTCCCTCCTGCCCTCCCTCCTCCTCCCTCCCGCCCTCCTCCTGCCCTCCCTCCTCCCTCCTCCCTCCCTCCTCCCTCCTCCCTCCCTCCTGCCCTCCTATCGAGGTCCCTTGGGTGCTGATGCCGGCCCGGGTGTGCCCTGGCCGCCCCGCAGGATGGCCTGCTTGAGCTGGAGGTGCGCCCCGGCCGGCCGGTGGGGCTGGGCGGCTCGGCCAGCACGGTCCTGCAGCTGTCCTACAGCCCGCTGCCCTCGGGGGCGGGGCCGAGGTCGAGACCCCCAGGAGCCGCCCGGGACCCGACACCCCGCTCCCGACCGCCCCTGACCGGCCCCTGACCGGCCCCTGACTGGCCCCTGACCGGCCCCCCTAACCATCCCTGACCGGCCCCTGCCCGACCTGCCCGACCTGGCGGGCCTGAGCTGGGCCCTGACCTCCCCCTTCCGTTCCGACGTCTCGGCAGCACCGCGTGCCCCGCTTGGCTTGCGCTTGGCTCCTCCTGGCGCTGGGGCCCGTCGTACCCCCCCTTCCCCGGGTACAGTGGCGTATACAGTGGCGCCTCTCCCCGCGCCTGAATGGAAGGCGATGGATGTGGCGTGGCGCCGTCTTGCCGTGTGGACCCAAACGGAGCGAAGCCCACGAAGCGAAAGCCGGTGCCAGCAGCGGTCGCCGGGCCCGAGACCCGGGCGGAGGGCAACGGGATGAACAACAACAAGAAGAAGACGATGATGACGATGATGATGATGATCAGCTCCCAAAGCAAAACCGGATGAGAACGAGAATGCCCAGCCGAAAGGGTGGAGGATGGATGGAGGGGTTGAGGGATGGAGGGATGGAGGTGGAGCGAGGGGTTGAGGGATGCCGGTGGAAAACGCTCGTGTGTGTGTGTGTGTGTGTGTGTGTGTGGGGGCGGCCCTGGGGCGCCGAGGCGGGGAGGCGAGCCAGAAGCTCGAGTCCCTGCCGAGCCCCAAAGCGCCCAGGCCAGAGGGAAGATGGCCCGGGGCGGCCGTGGCGGAGGAAGAGGAGAACTTCCGCCCGGGCGGGGCGGCTAGGCGGGGCCAGGTCGAGGATGTTGCCCTGGGCGTCGAGGCGGAGGGTCTTCAGGTAGTGCAGCGCCGAGGCGAAGACCGTCAGGTAGTAGCCGCCTCCGAGTTCAGCGCGCCTCTGCGGCCCCCGTACCACCGGGGGGGAAGAAGAACCCGATGGAGCATGGTGAGCATGGTGAGCATGGTGAGCATGGTGATCATGGAGACCAACTTATGGCTGCCCTGGCGCCCGGGAGCCCCAGAGGACGGGCCGAGGGGCGGTGCCATGGGTGGGTGGTGGTGGTGGTGGTGGTGGTGGTGGTGGTGGTGGTGGTGGTGGTGGTGGTGGTGGTGGTGGTGGTGGTGGTGGTGGTGTGTGTGTGTGTGGGGGGGTGCGGACCGGGGTCGGCCAGCTGGAGCAGGTAGTTGAGCGTGACGATGGGCAGCGCAGCTGGGCCCGCACCACCACGAAGATGTGGATCTGCAAGCCGCCCGAGCCAGGCCCGATGTGCCGAAGGGGCGCAGCGAGGGCCCACCACGGGGAGGATGATGACCAACGGGGATGATCAGATGGGACGGGATGGACGGGATGGACGGGATGGACGGGATGACGGGATGGACGGGATGGGACGGGATGGACGGGGATGGACGGGATGGGACGGGGATGGACGGGGATGGGACGGGGATGGGACGGGATGGGACGGGATGGACGGGGATGGGGAGGGCGGGCGACGGACGGGCAGGAAGTCGTCGGCGGCCAGGATGATCTTCTTGCCGCCCTGCGGCTGCTGCTCCTCCCCGATCTGCGCCCGCGCCCCGCCGGCGCGCCCCCAGCAGTCCAGTCAGGGCAGGGCAGGGCAGGGCAGGGCAGGGCAGTCCAGTCAGGGCAGGGCAGGGCAGGGCGGATCGCAGCAAGGGGCTGTGGGCGTTGGGGCCGGTGCGGACGAGGGCGTAGACGGCCCGGGCGGATGAGGAGGGCCTCGATCATGCGGTGGGGCCGCAGCTGGGCCCGGTCGATCTCTCGCAGTAGCCCCACGGCCCGGCCCCACTGCGAGGCCGACTGGTGCTGCGCCTGCGGCCCCGTCGGTGCGCACCCAACCCCAGGGTGGTCAGGCCTCACATCCCATCCCGTGGCAGCCCGCCCAGGGCTGGGGGGCTGGGGGCTGGGGGCTGGGGGGCTGGGGGCTGGGGCTGGGGGCTGGGGGCTGGGGCTGGGGCTGGGGCTGGGGCTGGGGCTGGGGCTGGGGCACGGACGGGGATGCCGAAGAAGGCCTGGCTGCACCCGCGCACCTTGGCCATGACCCCGTCGAAGGCCCGCTGCTCGCGGATCGCCTCGGGGTCGCGCTGGTGCAGCCCGAAGAGCCGCGGCCCCAGGGCCTCCAGCACTGCCCACCGACCGGGGCGGAGGGGAAGGCGGCGTCGGGTGAGGCGAGCGGAGCGCCGGCGGCGGGGGGGAGGAGGGGGAGGGAAGGGGGCAGGCGGGCGGACCGGCCCCCTCGAGGACCCGCTCGATGGCCGCCCGGATGGCCTCGTCCGTCTGGCAGAGCAGACTCGCCGCCGCCTCGGCCGCCCCTGCCCACCCACAGCCACAGCCACAGCCACAGCCACAGCCACAGCCAGCCACACCCACCCAAGGGGCCCACGGGCGGACGGAGCGATGACACTGAGTTCGCACGGAGTGCCGAACGCCGGTGTGGCTGTGGTGGCTGTGGTGGCTGTGGCGGCTGTGGTGGCTGTGGTGGCTGTGGGGCATGTGGGACGCGGGGGCGGACCCAAGTCGGGGGCGGCCGCGGGGCCTGCGCGGGGCGCGGCGATGGCGAGGAGCAGGTCGCGGCGCTTCTCGAGGATGTACCGGCGGACCCCGTCCACGAACTGGCGCACCTGCTTCCCCAGCTGCAGCCCCGGCCGCGACTGGGCCCCCCCGCCAGCCAGCAGCCAGAGGAACCCCCAGTGATGCCGGTGGTGGGTGGTGCCGGTGGTGGGTGGTGCCGGTGGTGGGTGGTGCCGATGAGGATGGCCCAGGCGGCCCGACGGCAACGAGGTGTGCGGACGGGGCGGCACCTCGAGGAGGGAACTGGGCGATGTAGTTGGCGATGGTGAGGCCCTCGCGGCTGTTGGGGTCGGCCACCGTCCTGCCCGACGAGGACGAAGAGTCCGTGAGGTGTGAGGGCGCGCGCCAGGAGGGGCAGCAGCACCCGAAGTGTGCCGAAGAGGTGGTCATGAGGGGGGAGGAGGAGGAAGGAGGAGAGGAGGAGGAGGAGGAGGAGGAGGAGGAGGAGGAGGAGGAGGAGGAGGAGAGGAGTGAGGAGGAGGAGGAGGAGGAGGAGGAGGAGGAGGAGGATGGGGAGGGGAGGGGATGGGTGGGAGGGGAATGACGGGCCCTGAGGACGGATGGACTGGGGACGGGTTGGATGGACTTGGTGGATGGCCGGAAGGGCTCGGTGGAAACCAGGAAGGGAGCTGCCGAAGGGGCCTGGGTGGTGGTGCGGCCTTCCTGGTGGAGAGGGGAAGACCCTGCGATGTTGGTGGGTCGAAGCTGGTCAGGCTGCTGGCCCCGGTCAGCCCCGAGCCGGCCGAGCCCACGGGCCGCCCGCCGAGACCGAGACGAAGCTCTCGTCGGCGGCGAGGGCCCCCGCTCCCGCTGCGCCCGCTGCGGCCCCCGGGTGGCCCGCCAGCAGCGGCCGATGCGGGCGGCGATGGCGGCCGGATGGCGGCTCGGGCGGGGGCCCATCGAAGGTCGCCGGGGCCCGGTGGGGGTGGTGGCGGGGGTGGTGGGGGTGGTGGGGTGGGGTGTGGGCGGGGCCCTCGCAGCAGCGAGGGTGGCGGCTCGGGCGGGGGCGACATCGATGGCCGCCGCACGGTGGCAGGGCGGCCCGTCGGGGGCGATGGGGCAGGGACCGTCGGGCTGGCGGACCCCAGGGCCTCGGTGGGCCGGGAGGGCGGGGGGGTGGGCGGGAGGCGCTTGCCTGGGGGGCGCCGGCTGCCCGGCGACGGGGACGGCGGCGCCGCCGAGGAGGCGGTCGATGGGGCCGGGGAAGGCACTGGGGGCGGCGCCGGGGATGACGTGGGACCGCTCCCCGTGGCCGCTGAGGCAGGTGGGGGCTGGGCGGGGCAGGCCCAGGCGGGCCCTGGAGCCGGCTGGGGGGAAGGCAGCGGGCCCCCCGGGCTGGCCGGAGCGGTGGCGGCCTGCAGACTGGCCGGCGCAGCGACTGGAGAGGGCACTGTCGGAGTGATGGGCGCAGGTGGCGTGGAGGGGGTCAGGAGGGCCGGGGGCGGGGGGGTCACCGAGGGGGCCGAGGAGGGGGCCGGTGAGGGGCACCCCGAGGCGGGCGGGCTGGGGCTGGGGCGGCTGGGGGTCGCCAGGGCCGAGCGGGCCGGCAGGTCGTGGTCGGCGGCCCCCGAGACGGTCATGGCGCGGATCCGGTCGGCGATGCGCACCGAGCGGCGCCTCACCATGGCCGACAGGGCCGGCGAGCCGGGCGGGGGCGGCCCCAGGGGCGAGCAGAGGGGCCCCCCGAGGGGCGAGGAGCCCAGCGTGCCGGCCGGGCTGCCGCTGGCGGGCGCCATCAGGGCGACCAGGGCCGGGTTGTTGAGCTCGAAGAAGTTGCGCAGCTCGGGCGGGATAAGCTCCATCGCCAGCGGCCCCGGGGCCCCCAGGGGCGAGCCGGCCGCCACACCGGGGGCCGTGCCCAGGGGCGAGGTGCCGGGGGCCGGGGAGAGCGAGACGCCCAAGGAGAGGTGCGAGGCCACCAGGGGCGACCCCCCGAGCAGCCCCAGCGAGGCCGCATGGGTGGGCGAGCCCAGCGAGACGGGCAGCGAGGCGGCCCGGGGAAGGCTGGAAGGCGACAGCGGCGCCGGGGAGGCGAACGGGTCCCACGTATCCAACGGCCCACGCGGGTTGCTCGAGTCAGGGCCGGGGGCAGAGGCCAGCCCGCCGGCCGGTGGGGAACAGACGGCGGCGGCGTCGCTGGGCGGGGCGGACGACTGGGGGGTCACCGGGGTGACGAGCGGGGCGGCCGGCAAATCTTCGACCCCCCTGCCCTGGCTGGCCGGACCGGCCGTGGGCAATTGCGGCGAGATGGCAGCGGGATGCGGGGCAAGATCAGGAGTCGCCACCACCGCGGGAGACGAAGCCGGGTTGGCCGGGGTGGCTGCTGCCCGGGCGCGAAACTCATGCAGGGCGCTCAGAAAACCGCTCGAGTTCTGTGAAGGTCGTGGCGTCAGACTCTAGTGGTGAGGAAGGGACGACAAACAGACTCGACATCGGTACAAAAGGGATTTCGAGAAGGGGTTTTGGGGAGTTGGCTTTATGCAGATATTAAGGATGCCGTCTTTTTCAGAGACCGCAAACTGATCCAGAGAAAATACAAGAGAATTTTTCAGCGGCTTGGATATTACAAGACATTGCCTGGAACAAAAGAGAGAGTTGAGAGCTCAAATACGGGTGGTGACGGACTGATTTAAACGTAAGATTGCCGTTTTCTTTTCGTCATTTGTTTTCCAAACTTCGTACTCGAACGGTACTTCCCCTGTGGCCAGCGAGAAAGCGGGAAAGGCGCTTCCTGGCCCGAAAAAAAACTAGTTGAATGCACCCCGGGTAGAGTAAAAAAAACCGAAAATTTGTGTCGTCTCGAGTTCCCATTACATCGCAGCGCTGGGCTTCGAATCACCTATCCTACGTGGCCAGCGTTTCCCCTCTCTCGTTTCCCCGATCCTACGTGGTCAGCGCTTGGTGAAAGAGAGGGCAGACCCTGTTCGATAGTTTTTTGGCGCCACGGCCAGCACCGGGAACATACCCTGCTAACGCACGAATAGGACGGTACACACCTCCCACAGGTGTGAGGATGAGCCGACCGGGCGAGCCTGACGCTGCCGCTGCCCACCGCGGAAGGATGTAGTAGAGGCTTCGTTGAAGTGGCCTTGTCTCCTCCGATCGGCCAGCACGGCAGTTTGGCTCGGAGTTCTCAGGCACAATCGCGAGGGACGCGCAAGCTTATCACTCGATTATCTTTCCGACATACCCGGGAAAACACAACTCGGGAGGTATTATTGAGATCGGGTCAGGCATTTCTTACATCCTCTTGGCAGGCGATGGAGGCGGGGTGATGGTGGAAGGAGGGGCGGTCGAAGAAGGAGGAGCAGGCGCGTCGGCCGCGAGGAGGGCAGGAGGCACCCCGTTCAGAAGGTCCACCTTGTTCTGCAGGTGGACCCGGTAGGTGGGCGCGAAGTGGGTCAGCCCCTGAAGTAAAGCGCTCGTCATCTCCCGCAGCCTGAGAAGGAGCGGGCGAGGAAGCGTTTGAGACCCGAAAAGAAAGCGAGTGAGATGGCCGGATCCCACCACAGCATCGATCGCACGGGCAACCTTTGCGAGGCCTCATCGGTAGGGTGGCGCGAGGTTGGGAGGAAGAAGACGGAGCACACAGGCAGCAAGCGAGGCGACCAAGGGGCGCAGAGCAGACCAGGCGATCTCCTCGGGGTCGAGGATGCCGTCGGCCCAGTGGGCCTTCAGGGCGTCGAAATGCTTCTGGATCTGCTGCCGGTACTCGGTCGAGATCCCGTCCAGGCATTGCTGCGCGCGGACGTGAGGTGATGAGCCGAGGCCGAGATGGCAACCCACGCAGCAGCTTCGACACCACCGGGAGTGGGCGAGACAGACGTAGAGAAGGGCCGTTTGGTGGGCCACAAATTTGTGCACATCGGTGGGCTTGTTCACCTCGTCCAGGATGGTCTCCGCGAGGCGCATGCAATTGGAAAAGGTGCTCTCCGTCACGAAGGTCTCTGCGCAGGACAGCAATGTCAACAAGGACGGTTGTCGAACATTGAAATGGGCTTCCGTAAACAGACCAGCAGGCAGATTTACGAGGGGCAAGGGCTCCCGACCACGTGTCAGCCGGTGGAAGGCCAGTGGGAAAAGGCAGGAAAGATTGAGAAGGTCCAATGTTTCCTAGAGCCGTTCAACGGAATTTAGTTTTAGTCTTTCTTAAAAACAGACCCCTACATCACGGGTATTGTCCCACCTCACACAGATCCGGGTGATCTCGGTTATTAAGCCATCAATAATAGGATCGAGGGATGATGTATCAGTCAACCTCTTCTTTTGGATGCGCTCCCGTTCAGCAACAACATTCAGGGTGGCCAAAAGCGCAAAGAGTTCCGAAATCGGTGGGTTGCGGAGCGGAGTGTGGAGAAAAGTGCGAACTGTGGAAATGTGTCAGCAGAGGTCGAATAGGAGAAAAATCGACAAACCAGGAGTAAAAATAACAGGGTGTAGCTCACAGAGAACCGGCGAGTCTGCGATAGCACCAGACATCGGTCGAAAAACCCAACACTCGCGGTAGATTTGCCTGAATAACCGTAGGTCACGGAGATGGCCTCGCAGGTCTGGGCGTGCCTGGGTCCCCTGACGCTCGAACCCGTTCGGTCCCTTCAGGTCACAGAAACGCAGGTTTCTCCACCACCCTCTCCGCCACCCGAGGCCAATCTCGGAGGTCTGCGGACACGTTTTGTTTTTCTGCATCGTCATGTCCGCCTTTGAAACAGGCTCCGTCCCTGCTCCTGCTTCAGAGCAACAAACAGAAACAGCATCTGCTCCAGCCACGGAGGTGCTTCCGCCTCAAGTCTGGCGCATGGCCCCCTGTCGCTCCCTCTCACCACCTTGTCGTCAGCAGGCTCCCGCACAGGCATCAACGCCGGCGGCTCCCCCTGGGCGTTCGTCCCTCGAGATCCTGGAAGAGCTGAAAAAGAAAGGTCTGCCCAGAGCTCCGCGATGGGACCCTCGTGACCCATCCGCCCGCCCGCAGACAAGTCCCAGATGACGAAGGAGGAGCGGGCCGCCTACCGGGAGGTCAAGCGGAAGGCCAAGGAGGAGAAGCGCGAGCTGAAGCGGCTCAAGCACGAGGAGAAGGAGCGTAAGCGGGCCGACCCCGAGGCGGCCGGCCAGAAGCACCCCCGGGACCCGGCCCAGGAGGAGGAGCGCCTCCGGGCCAAGCAGGAGAAGCGCGAGCGCAAGGAGCAGCGCCGCAAGGAGCACGAAGAGCACAAGCGGCTGCGGGCCGCCCGCAAGGCCGCCAAGGACGCCTCCAAGGCCGCCCACGGTGAGGGCGCCCCCGGGGCGGCCAAGGACGAGGAGGACGAGGAGGACGAGGACGAGGAGGCCGGGGCGGGCGGGGGCATGGCGCTGGTGGGCTCGGACATCGACTCGGCCGACGAGGACCCCACCCCGGAGGGCGGCGAGCCGGCCGCGGGGAAGGCCAAGACCGCCCGGGTGGCAGACGACGACTGGGACGCGCCCTCCGGGGCCGAGGAGGAGGGCACCGACGAGGAGGCCCGCCCCCGCAAGAAGAAGCGGGCCGGCAAGGGCAAGGGGGCCCGCGAGGACGACGAGGACGACGAGGCCACCGACGAGGAGGCCGACAAGCCCAAGAAGCGGCGCGCCCCCCGCAAGAAGAAGGGCGACGCGGCCGAGGGCGATGCCGAGGGCGAGGGCGAGGCGCGCCCCAAGAAGAAGCGCGGGCCGCGGAAGCCAAAGTCCGACGACGAGGCCGGCGCCGAGAAGAAGAAGCGCCCCACCAAGGCCAAGCCCGACCTGGTCCGCCCCGCCCCCCGTCCCTGGATGCCCTCCCCCCTCCTCGCCTCCCGGAGCCCGCCGCTGCCCGGTGCACGTGCCGGTCTCTGCTGGCCGCCCCTGGGGTCGGCGCGCTGCTCCACTCAGCGCCTGCCTCTTCTTTTTGCCGACCTGGCTCGGTGGTCTCGGTGGTGTGGCGGTGTGTGTGTGCGCGCGCGCAGGAGGACATGGACCCGGACTCGCTGGACTACCTCCTGGCCAAGATGAAGACCCACAGGCGCCGCCCCCAGCAGCGCGACATGATGGAAATCGACCAGGAGGTCCGCCCGCTCCCCTGCCCCGCCCGACCAGCCATGGCCCCTGGCCCCTGGCCCCTGGCCCCTGGTCACTGGTCACTGGTCACTGACCCATCCGCCATGCTGTTCGGCGGGGTGGGGGGGGGGGGGGGGGTCTTCCCTGGCCGTAGTGCCGCGTCTTTGTGCAGGAGATGACGCAGGCCGTGACCGAGGACGAGGAGGCCATCCGGCAGCACCAGCCGGCCTTCCACAAGCTGGCCATGCTGCCCCGGGTCCTCGAGACTCTCTCCAGGTCCGCCCCCCCCCCCCCCCCCCCCCGGCTCGATGCGCCTCGCCCATCCCAGGCGCATGGCTCACCTGGCGGCGGCTCCCATGCCGACGGGCTCCCGGGCCGCTTGGGGTGCAGACACCCGCTGCACGAGAGCCTGCTGGGGTGCAACGTGTGCATGGCCATCCGGGATTGGCTCTCGCCCCTGCCCGATGGGACCCTGCCCCACCTCGAGCTGCGCACCCAGCTGCTGCGGGTCCTGCGCCAGCTGCCCATCGAGCGGGACCACCTGCAGGCCTCGGGCTTGGGCAAGGTGGTCAACTTCCTCTCCAAGCACCGCCTCGAGACCACCGCAAACCGCGCCCTCGCGGCCAGCCTGGTCGAGGTCACTGCGCCCGCCCGACCCTCTGCCTTCTCATCCTCCTCCTCCTCATCCTCATCCTCATCCTCATCATCTGCTCTTCATCTCCCTCCTTCCCGGGGGTCGGCGGTGGGCGCAGGCCTGGATGCGGATCGCCCTGGAGCTGCCCTCCACGGTGGGTGACACCTCCGAGAACGTGGCCCTCATCGAATCCCAGTCCGTCCAGCCTTCATCGATCGACATGTTCATGCCCCCCCATCCTGGGCCGACTCGCTCTGACTCTGACCCTAAGCCTGGCTCTGACTTTGACCCTGGTTTGCGCCGTCTCCCCACCGGGCAGGGCTCTGCTGAAGCAGGCTCAGGCTGCTCGGGCCGCATCGGCGGAGGCCAAACTGACAGCCTCCCTCGAGGCAAAGGCCGCCCAACAGTCTGCTCCCCCTCCCTCCCTCCCTCCCTCCCGCGCAGCCATTTCCCCCGATGGGTCTGTCCGAGGTCAGCGTCTCATCGCCGGCTCGCTCTGGCCTCCCACAGAGCCGGCCAGCCCCCCACGCCTGGCGAGGCCCGCTACAAGCTGCAGACCCGCCACGCGCGCATCCCCGAGTCGATGCCGCTCAACTTCACGGTGAAGCCCCCGTCGGCCGTCAGCACCAGCCAGCAGATGGCCTCCAAGGGCGGCGAGGAGGCCGCCGAGGGACGCGGCGGCGCAAAGAAGGCCGCCCCCAAGGACGTCTGCTTTGCCCCGCCCCGCCACGCCAGCCACGCCCCTGCCCCGCCACCCACACTGATCCCCCGCCACGCCCCATTCTGATCGCACTTCCCCCAGGACGATGCTCGCTCTCGGATCCTCGCCCGCATCGGCAAGGGCGGCCCTCGGCACGTGGGGAACAGCATCATCGTACCGCGCGCCGTGCCTTTCTCTCTGGAGGGTCGCGGGTACGACGGGTGATCGTACGATCGATTGTTGTCTTGACCGCTCCCATCCTTAACGGGGTAACAGGCCACAATGAAAAACACCATGGCTTACACCCATTCTCCCAATGTACAAGAGTAGCTTCTTCGTATTTTTATTCCTGCAAAGCCCATTGTTGTTTCTTGACCACGTTGTTTCGGAAGTCACCGGATTCTCATTCGATCCCCGACTGCCTCCTCTCAAGGGGAGGCCAGAGAGAAAGAGAAGAGAGAACTGGAGAAAGGACCCATGCCCGACCGACCGGCCCGCCGTTTGCATATGTGCGCGCGGGAAACGAGGTCTGATCCCAGGAGTGGGTGATCGAGAGAGTTGGGGCGGGAGAAGAGAAATTGGTTAAGCCGTTCGTGATTCTCCTTTAATACTGAGTAGTTCGCCCCACCACAAACACGTGACTGACTTTGACAGCTGTGGTGTCAGCGCTTGGTGATACCACCGCCGCCGCCAGTCAGTCAGTCAGTCTCGTGTTAATGCAGCCTCGTAGGAGGCTAACTAGATAATCGCAATCGAGAAGAGTTCACAAAAGGTTTTACTCCCATTTCCCCCATTTCCCAACCCGATTTCACAAAATATCACCTCATCCCCAGCCACTTCAGCGCTTGAGGCCCAGCGTCAGGCCCAGATGTAGTCCCGCTTGGGCAGTGCCGCCATCCTGGCGAAAGCAAAGCAGGAAGAGAAGGAGACGGGAAGAGCAGCGACCTGAGACCCACCCCCCTCCCTGCAGGTTTTGAGGACGAGCCCATCCGGCGAGCCTGACGCTGCCGTCGTCCACCCGCAAAGGAGAGGGGTTCAGTCCATTGTTATGTAGAGGGGGCCTCGTTGTGGTGGCCACTAGTCTGCTGGATGGGCACAGCAGGCAGCCGTCTCCGTCGCCGCGACGTAGCCTCCCGCCGGGCCCCCGCTCGCTGGCCACTGGCGGTGGTCCTGCCCGACGCTCCCGGAGCAGTTGAAGCCGGAGCGCATGGGCCTGAGCCAGGAAGTCCCCGCAATCCTGTTGACGGCCCCGATGGTCGGCCGTCCCCAGCCTGCCGCAGGCCTCCCGATCATGATCTGCCACTTGTCGGCGCCCAGGGCCTCCAGCCGGGCCCAGTCCGGGGCCCCAAAGCGGCATGGAGGCGGTCCCAGGCCTTCTTGCGCAACTCCTCATAGGCGGGGCACTGCTGGATGATGTGCTGGGCATCCTCGAGCGGTCCCGCGCTGCAGCACACGCAGGCTCCTCCGCGCTCCGCCTCAGGTCTGCCCTTCCAGGTTCGGAGGAACTCACCATCGAGGTACATCCCTGCGCGCAGTTGGGCCGCAATTCGGCGCCCAGCCGGGCTCATGTCGTCCAGGTAGGCCTCGCTGCGGCCATAGTCCTGCTTGACCTGCCGCAGGAGCGCCAGCCTCGGGTGTGAGTGGGCATCCTCCACCTTCGCGCGCCACTGGGCCTCGACGTGCTCACGCACCTTCTTCCGGACCATGTCCTTCCAGGCGGCAATGCCAATGGACCGGATCGTCTCGTCTCCAGGCCGGGCCCCTCTGCCCAGGCCATAGTCCCTCAGGACCGCCTCGGCGGCACCGGCCCATTCGCCAATGCGCTGGTGCCCCTCCCTTGTCTCTGGGAGCTTCTCGCCCAGCTCCACCAGCTCACGGACGAGGCGGCCCTGCGGCAGCAGCTTGATCCGGCCCCACTCGATCATGACCTCCTGGGCCCGCAAAGCAGCGACCGGTGTCAGCCCCAGGTCCGCCTCGACAGCGGCAGACGATGCTTGTCCCATGCACTGGAGGGCAAAACAGGCGAAGATGCGCTGCACCGTATCCATGGCCCGCTCCGCCTTCTTGTCGCGCAGATTAGGGAAAGCTGCCGCAGCCCAGAGCAACCTCGGGAGGCCAAAGGTGCGCCACAGTGCTCCGAGCAGCCTCGGAGGGAGAGCACCCACCCTGCCCAACAGCCGGCTGATGGAGCCCCTCATCGCGCAGGCCGCCCGGACACGGCCAATCGTGTAGGCCTTCGTGCTCGCATCGTCCTCAAGCTCCGCCCCCAGGAAGCGGAAGCTCCGGGTCTGCGTCATCTCCCTGCCGCTAAGGCTCACTGACCACGGCTTCTGCTCGCCCGCAGCCTGCTTGTCGTTGGCCGACTCCTTCCTGCGCCTGGCCGCCCAGCACTCGAAGACCATTGCACGACACTTGTCGGGTGACCACTCAAAGCGCCTCTCCAGGGCCACCGCCCCGCACTCGTCCAGGGCCTGCTGGAGTTCCTCGGGGCTCTCGGCCAAGACGGACACATCATCCGCAAAGAGGAGCCCGGGAATGCGCTCCCTCCGCCCTGGCACCTGGACGCCAAGGTTCAGTGCCCGGAGTCTCCTGATGAGGCCATCAATGAAGAACAGGTAAAGGCCTGGGGACGCAGGGCACCCCTGACGGAGGCCCCGTTCGACTTGAAAGATGGGCCCCGCATGCCTCGCACCACGACCGCTGCCTCGGTTGTACTGTACATGGCCGTCAGCAGGAGCATGAGGCATCCCCTGCAACCCCGCGCTCTCATGATCGCCCACAAGGTCGGCCGGCTGACGGTGTCGTACGCCGCCTTTATATCGAGAAAGGCGGCGTACGTGCTCTTCTTGGCCTTGCGGCGGAGGGCCACGATCTGCTTCAGGGCAACGATTTGTTGTACAGCTGAGAAGTTTTTCCGGAAGCCTCCTTGCTCGTCGCAAAGGCTCGGCTCCATGAAGAAACGCAGCCGCCGGTCCAGGGCCAACGCCAAGACCTTGGAGGCCACCGGCAGTAGGGCAATGGGTCTGTACGATGATTCTTGGTGCCTGTCACCCTTGTTCTTGTAGACCGGGACCAGATGGGAGAGGCGCCATTGCTGAGGCCAGAGGCTCCATCGCCAGGCAAGCTGGAACAGCAGGCAGAGGGCCTCTGTAAACGTTGAGCCCGCTCGCTTCAGGAACAGTGGAGGGATACCATCGGGCCCCGGGGCCCCACCGCTCCGCAGTGCTCCGAGAGCCATCTCAACTTCCTCCTGGGAGAGTGGCCTATCCATCGTCTCGGTTGCCTTGCGGTCCGCAGGCGGGGGCTCAAACTCGAGGCTGAGGGGGAGGCGGGGGGGATCCGACTCGGGCGGCAGCTTGCCGACCTGACGGAAATGGGCCGTGAGGGCCTTAACGCCCCCTCCAATCTGCTGGCCAGGGTCTCCACCGTTGACTTGGTCCTCCCCAGGAGTCGGGTGAGGGTCCACCATGAGCGCTCCCCAGAGAGGCGGAACTCAGCCATCATGTCATTCCGGGCTGCGCGGGCCTCCCGCCTGAAGGCACTGCGCGCCGTCTTTGCCCCAGGACCCCGCCTCTGGGCCATCTTGGCTCGCCATAGCTCAGCCAGTCGGGGAGTCCACCAGGCCCGGGAGGCGGCCGTGACTCTCTTTCGTCCAACCGCGCGTCGCCCGGCCTCGCGGAGGATGCCCAGCAGTTGCTCCCACCGGCCCTCGAGCACTTCAGGGGAGGCCAGGCTCCTGGTGTCCTCCTCGAGCAGCGGCAGCATTTCGGCTGCCAAGAGGGATGCCTCCTCCTCGAACCTGGCCCAGTCAGCTTGGTCAAGGCACCAGGCCCATCGCGGCTTGGTACGGTACTTGTGCCTGGGACTGGGGGGTGGCGCGACTCGTATGGACCCTTCCAGCAACAGGGCTCTGTGTTCGCACGCCGACTTCAGGACCTCATGCCCACCACGGTCCAGGAGGTTTCGGTTGGCGGCCCGGAGCATGACCCACTCCCGCGGTGTCTCCACTCCGTCCACCAAGAAAAGTCAACCTCAGTGGCGACTGGGCGCGCACCGCCGGGGTCGTAGGTCGGTCGCTGGTCCTCGCACTGCTCAACGATCAGGAGGCCTGCCTGTTCGGCGAGTAACCTGAGGTGTTCGCCCGCAGCATTCCCCTTGGCCCCGGCGAAGCGACCCCGGACGTGCGCATTGAAGTCACCACCAATGATGATGGGGCTCCCTGGGGACGCAGTTCCACAAGGCATTCGGCCAGCTCGCCAGCCGAGGTGAGATCGATCCCGGGGGGTCTGAGGTACACAGCGACAAATAGGACCCCCCGGGAGAGCACCCAGACGCTCTGATCTGCCAGGTATGGTGGGAGAGGCGTTCCGCGCAGAGCGCCCAAGGCCCAGCGAGGCCAAGCGCGACCCCACCAGAGGGGCGGGAGCCTTCCACGCATGGATGGCCAGTCCCGAACCAACGGAAACCTGGGATGAGGGGGGTAACCTCTGCGCAGAGCCAGGTCTCCGTGAGGAAGACAGCCTGTGAGCCGCGGGAAAGAGAGCCCACAGCTGCCGCTCGTTTGTAGATGCTGGAGACGTTCCAGCAGAGGGCCCTGATGGATTCTGGCGGCGCTGGCCCAGTCGGGATGGCAGGAGGGGCGAGATCAGCCGGCCCAGCTTGAGCCACCGGGTTCGTCCGCGGCAAGGCCTTCGAGGGCAGCTCAGGTCCGGTCAAGCCCCCCATCAGCGGGGATCCCGGTGTCAAGCAACCTTGCAGCGGCCTATGCGGGGCCGGCAGGGAAGGGCCCAGCGCCACCGCAGGGCATACTGGCCCAGGTGCCTGACCCGGAGCCAGGGTGAGCGGGGACGCACTGGGCCATCCCGCCCACAGTGTCCCAGCAATCCCTCCCCCGGGGGGCGCTGGCCAGCGTCTGGGCCAGGACCACAGGCCAGGCGAAAAGCCAGGGAAACAGCCAGGGACGGGCCTCGTAGTCGGGTGATGCCAGTTCGGGGGCAACATCACAGGCCACCACGGGCAGAGCAGTGCCGCCGGGGGCGGGACAGAGAGCACAGGCGGCAACGGCGACCCCACCCGCAGGAGCCCCGGGGACAGCATGGACCCGGGCGGGCCCACGGCTGCCCCCGCAGACGACGGCCCCGGCAGCGGCGGACCAGGCAGTCCCGGCAGCAGTCCCGGTAGCGACAAACGACGGGCCGGCGGCGCAGCGAGGGCCCGGCCCGCTGTTGGCCCCAGCGCAGCCCCGGGCCCCAGCAAGGCGGACGGCGGCGCAGTCTCAACGGCCCCGGCGGCTCCGGCGGCCACGGCGACCCCGGCGGTCACGGCGGCCGGCGCAGGGAGCACCGGTGGGGCGGCCAGCACTCGCGCCACCGGCGGCCACGGCGACACCACCCGCAGGAGCCCCGGGGACAGCCTGGACCCGGGCGGGCCCACGGCTGCCCCCGCAGACGACGGCCCCGGCGGCAGCGGACCACCTGGCAGTCCCGGCAGCGACAAACGACGGGCCGGCGGCGCAGCGAGGCCCGCGGTTGGCCCCAGCGCAGCCCCGGGCCCCAGCAAGGCGGACGGCGGCGCAGTCTCGGCGGCCCCGGCGGCCCCGGCGGCCCCGGCGGCCACGGCGGCCGGCGCAGGAAGCACCGGTGGGGCGGCCAGCACTCGCGCCACCGGCGGCCACGGCGACACCACCCGCAGGAGCCCCGGGGACAGCCTGGACCCGGGCGGGCCCACGGCTGCCCCCGCAGACGACGGCCCCGGCGGCGGCGGACCACCTGGCAGTCCCGGCAGCGACAAACGACGGGCCGGCGGCGCAGCGAGGGCCCGGCCCGCGGTTGGCCCCAGCGCAGCCCCGGGCCCCAGCAAGGCGGACGGCGGCGCAGTCTCGGCGGCCCCGGCGGCCCCGGCGGCCCCGGCGGCCACGGCGGCCGGCGCAGGAAGCACCGGTGGGGCGGCCAGCACTCGCGCCACCGGCGGCCACGGCGACACCACCCGCAGGAGCCCCGGGGACATCCTGGACCCGGGCGGGCCCACGGCTGCCCCCGCAGACGACGGCCCCGGCGGCGGCGGACCTGGCAGTCCCGGCAGCGACAAACGACGGGCCGGCGGCGCAGCCAGGGCCCGGCCCGCGGTTGGCCCCAGCGCAGCCCCGGGCCCCAGCAAGGCGGACGGCGGCGCAGTCTCGGCGGCCCCGGCGGCCCCGGCGGCCCCGGCGGCCACGGCGGCCGGCGCAGGAAGCACCGGTGGGGCGGCCAGCACTCGCGCCACCGGCGGCCACGGCGACACCACCCGCAGGAGCCCCGGGGACAGCCTGGACCCGGGCGGGCCCACGGCTGCCCCCGCAGACGACGGCCCCGGCGGCGGCGGACCACCTGGCAGTCCCGGCAGCGACAAACGACGGGCCGGCGGCGCAGCGAGGGCCCGGCCCGCGGTTGGCCCCAGCGCAGCCCCGTGTGTGTGTGTGTGTGTGATACTTCCCGGCTTGCGCCGAGTCCGGAATCGGGCCGAAGCCCGCGGGTGACATGATCCCCCCCGGGCCGCCTTCCCGCAGGACAAGTCCTGCAGAAAGAGCACCCCAGGGAGTTCATGGGTCGGCTACCGTCCCTCCAGGGGCGGTCTCCGCCGACTTCCGGACTACAGCTCTTCTTTCATTCCTGCCTCAAATTTTTCGCACTTCTTCCTTTGCTGAATCGCTATGAGCATCGTTTTCCTGATTCCTGCCAGCTCGCTTCCCACCTCCTTTTGAGTGTCTTCATCCACAATTCCCATTTCCGCTGCCAGTCTACATGCATTCGCGTATTCCATCTTAACACCGCACTTCGCTCTCAACCTCCTCATCACCTTCGTCACCACCGCCTCCGATATCCCCCTCCAGTTGTAAAGCGCTTCCCCATCTCTCGGGCGGCCCTCATAGTTTACCTGCACCATGCAACTCCCGGCCTCCTTCCTCAACATCGCCTCCAAAGCCCACAACGGGGCTGGGTCCATCGGGAATCTCTCCCTAGCCCGCCCATTCTCAAACATCAGAATCCCCACATCAAACCGCGCCTTCCCCACCACTTTCCTCCCGGTGCGCCAGAAACTCGGCTCCCAAAGGCAAAACCACCCTCCTGGATGATGAAAGCTCACGCATCTGAATGTCCCCTTGATCGCCAAGCTCACACCGTGCTTCGGCTCACTCCCCGGCTGGATTCTGTTCGCTTTCCCTTCCCCGTACGGCACAATAACAATGCATCTAAACGCTCTTTTCCTCCTCTACCAATCGGGCTCTCCGCCCACTCTCCAATTGCTCGGAAAAACCGATCCATCTCCTCCTGGGGGTTATATTCCGGATTCGCATAAATCAACAAGTCCCGATTCTCCTTAAATATCCACCGAACCTCCCAGGAACCAGTCTTCCTTACTCGGCGTTCTATACTCTGGGAAACTGAGATCCGCATTCCCTGGGTGCGAAAACGCCATCACCGTTAGGCTTCCCGCCTGCCTCAGCAACGAAGATATAGTGTGGGAGTCGTCCATTGGTTCCTCAGCGTACTCATATGCGTCCGCCCCTCCTTTACTGTCGCCTTTTCCCTTCCTCATATCGGTCACACATCTCAGCCACCTCTGTCGAGAACCTTTCCCAAAACTGTCCCATGTTCTCGCCCGAAACCATCTCCCCGGGACCTCTCCATCAATTGCCATAGCCTCACCTTCGTGATCTGCCTGCCCCTTATCTTCACACACTCGCCCATCGGCTCCACCCACTTCTCCTCGAGCAACTGGTCCGGGTCTTCAGCTCCCTCCGCCTTGTCCAACCACTCAATTAGCTTCACTGCATCCGCCCTTTCCATCTCTCCCCACATCCCGCCATCCCTGGGCACTCAAACACCAAGTGGTTCATGGTCCCTCACCCCACACCAACACTTCCATCCCCCTCCCCGTTGATGTAGAACCGGATGTTGGCCGTGATATACCGCTGCAGGATTGCCATCATCGCCAGCTTCCCTGACATCTCACACCTCATCGTTTGCACGTTGATCCCTCCGTTGCGACTCTCTGCATTAATCAACACAATCTCGTTTTCTTTTACGAGCCGCCCTCCACATTCGACTTTTCCTCCCCATTCCTTCATCACCTCTGAAGTCTGTCTCCACCTCCTTCCCGTCACTTCTCCGCACCAGCTTGAATCCCCATCCTTTCTCTTCGGGCACCACGCTCGGCTCCATCTTTATGCTCCGTCCCGCAATCTTGTCTGCCAATCTGTTCCCCTCCGCATCCAGCGACGCACTAGTTTCCTGATGTCCCTTAACCCAGACCAGTCGTATCTCCACGATGCTCCTTCACAATCCGCTGCCCCTCCGCAGCAGTCCCTCCGCCTTCGATTCTATCAGATCCGTTGGTTTCCACCAACCCTTATCAGTCCCTCAACCCACCCCTTTGCCACTTTACTGTCCGTTCTCACTTCCACATTCGCATCCTGTCCAATCCGAATAGCCTCCAGAATAGCCTCCAACTCCGCTTCATTGTTAGTCTGCCCCCGACCCGAACACCTCCTCCGCTCACCGCCAGCGCCCCATTTTTAATCTCTCAATCACCGCGAACGCCGCCCGTCTTTCCTTCCGGCTTCTTGTCGCACTCCATCAGTATAAAACAACCTCCATTCCGCCTCTGGCTCCACCCACTCTTACTTCCACCTCATCACACCCGCCATCAACTCCTCCCGCCTTTTCCACAATACCTCGTCCCACTCACCAGCCCTCGCCCTCCCATCTTGTTCCCCCTCCCCTCCACCCGCCTCCTCTCTTCTCGCTCGCCTCAATCTGCATCCGACCCCTCCTCCCCATCTTCTTTCTCCTTCCTTACTCTCCCCCTTTCCACCCCATCCTCCTCCCATGTTTCCTCCGTTTCACCACTGCCACCTTCCCCCGACGCACTGCAACTTTGCTTGCCTCTTGACTCTTGGTTTCGCTTCCCCCGACCGCCCCAACCCCCGACTCCCCTCACTCCTTCCTTCATTCCCCTTATCTGCATTGCCTCTCCTTTTCCTCTCCACTCTCCGCCTCGCCCTCCTCCGCCGACTCCTCCTCCCGAATCGCCTCGCCAATTGCAGATAGTCCGGACTCACCCTGTTACCAGACACACCCGCTTTTGATCGTCTCCACATACTGCGGCATCACCCCTTTCCAATGAAATCTTCCCCTATGATGAGGTCCGCCACACTCCGAATCTTCCTTTTCATGAGGGTCTGTCTGTGCTTCTTTGTTATCTTGCAGGCTCCGCCATCTCTTCCAGTGTCGTCGGCATGCCGTGCCTCACTTCCTCCTTCAGTTTCTCACCGTCCCTCAGGATCGCCATGTCTCTCCTGTGCATCACCTGCAACGCCCCAATCACCACCCCGGCATCTTCTCCTGCCCGTGCATCTTCACCCACTTCCCTGCATCATCCAACAGCGGCTCACGCGTCGTCCACAATTTCGGCAGCACGATCTCCTCCTCAGCACCACTCCACACCCCTGCTCGTCCGCCATCCTCCCAGAATTTGTGTCATCACCATCATATCATGGACATCAATCGGGTCCTTCAGCCCCATACCCCTTCCTCCTCCGGAGAACAGCACCTCTGCCGGGTCGCATTTCAATACAACCTCCGATTTCCCTGAACACCCTCGCATATCTGTAGTGTTTCAAGTCCCTTGTCGGCATTGGCACTGCCTCGCCGTGTTGTAGGCAAGTCGAGACACACTCATTAATCATTTGCACCATCAACCTCGAGGGACCTTTCTTGAGTCTGTGCAGCTGCTCACACATTTCTGGATCACCTTCTCCGTGTTGACCTTCATGTTCATCTCTCATCTATCCATATCCCAAGATACCGAATTGCTCCACCCTTTTGCTGCACTCTGATCTTTCCGACTCCTCCCAGATCCAAGTCCGTCTTCCTCTTCACCCCGCCATTGTAGCACACTGCTCCACGACAGCTCCATACCAGCTTCCACTTTCCGCCTTACGTATTCACCAAACGGACCATCTGTTCCCTTTGTTCTCGTCACCAACATAATGTCGTCCGCAATGCCAACACCTTTACCTTCCTGCCGCTATCCAGAATATAGCTCTCCCGTCGTCTCACCTCCGCCAAGACTCCTCCATGAAGGAGATAAACAGCAGGACAACGGGTCCCTTGACTACCTCTCAATGTCATAGCTATCCGTCAACCTGTACCCCGTGATCACCCGCGCCTTTCTCCCTCATACAAGCTGTCCACATACCTGACAAATTCTCTTCCACCCCCATCCTTCTCAACCCTCCTGAGCGCCTCCATGTCAACTGTAGGCCTTTCATATCTAGCGCGCACATGGAACTCCTTACCCATAATCTCGAGTCCGTCAACACCCAAAATCCGGCAATAGGTTCTCAATCCTCCGATCCTCAGGAAACCAAACTGCTCGCCCCGAATACCCCTTTTCAACGCACCAGTCTTGAAATCTCGAGGCAATCACTACCTGCAGTCCTTTCAAAACCCTGTATTGTTATAGGCCTTGCCGGCCGGATCCCCGGATGCCCGTCTGCGATTTGGTTGCTATAGACCGAGCTGAGTTTCAGCTCCTCAGGAACTCAGACTTCTCCAACATCTCGTTATCGCCTCCCCAACCACTCCTTAATTTCGTCCCGACAAGCATGGACCATCTCCGCCGTCACTCCATCCGCCAGCTGCTTTCCCGTCCGGCAACGCCCCAGTATTGTCTGGATATCATGCGTCGTCAGAGGGCCATAATTACTTCCACCCACGCCTCCCGTTACCTCCTTCAGTCTTTGCCCCTGTCCCCCACCGGCAGCTTCTTTTGTGCTCCCCGCGAATCCTCCACCATCCCTCTTAACCTCCGCCGGTCCGACACCTCTGTCCATCTTCCTCCGCATTTCGAGTCACGTACAATTGGCGCCGCGCCATCCGTCATGATACCCTTATAGATACGCTTGCGCTTCCTCCAATGCCCCATCTCTACCATAATGCACCAACCTCATCTTCGCCAACTGTTTCAACATCTCTTCCTCTTGTCCTCCTCCGCCAGCGCTCTCCTCCTCAATTTCTTTATCCAAAGGCTCAAAATCTCGATCCGTATTCATCACATCCCTATAGCCAAAAACGCAGCCAGCTACCCGAAGAAACTCACTCATCTGTTCAAATGATGCCTCCCCTTCACAGCTGCCTCGCAACATTTGCGCAACCTCCCACGGTACTTTTCCATTTTCCCCAACCATAACATCTCCTTCTGTCCTGCAACAGTGCCTCCACCTCCGTCTGGAAGGCAGATGGCCACCTTCCTCCGAGCCATTTTCACCGCAAGGCGCCATGTTTCGAGATCCACAACCTGTGGTGATCCGTGACCGCCTGCCACTGAATCTCATCATTCCGCCAAACAAACAAATTGTCCAGCACCTCCCCATTGTCCCCTGCGTCGACAACCAACCGGGCCCTCCCTCATGCTCTCTTCGCCACCGTCCCACCCTGGCTCCGGATGTTATCCCCCCGCCTCCCAACCATTCGCCACATCATACAATCCCAGTTTCTTGCTCCCTCCTTTAGCCCATCCGTTCGCATCTGTGTACACCACGACCCTCCATCCGACGCCCCCCGCCACACACCTCCAACTGCTCCAAGATCACAC
>JAPMOS010000108.1:0-62500 GCA_027972325.1 Paratrimastix pyriformis
GTGGCGATCTCCATGGCCAGAAACGGGCAGAGACGCGGAGCAAAGGAACGTGCAACGCCGAGACTTCAACCGGGGGGGTATATGAGCCCATCTTCTCCACCAACACATCATACTCTTCTCTCTCTTTTTCACGCAGCAACGCGTCCAAGTCCGACCTGGACGGGCAAATGGCCACCTTCCTCCTTGTCGTCCCCGCCCATGCCGGCATGTTCCTCAAGTCAGTCACGACCATGTGATGGTCTGTAACTTCGCTCCACTGTATCCCTCATTTCTCCATACCCATAGGTTATCGAGCATCCTTGCCATCGTCCTTGCGTTGCGAGGCAAAGGTCCAACCGAGCCACCCTTTCATCCCCGGCTGCTTGTCCTTCTCCTCTGCATCCCCCCTTCTTGTTCCGCACAAACGTGATCTCATTCTCCTTGCCTACCATCTTCGCCGTGTCATACAGTCCCAACTTCTCATGCTCTCCGACTTCCTTGGCCCAGCTATTCGCATCCGTGTACACCACCACTCCCCTTCCCTCTGCCGCCCCCTCCGCCATGCACTCATCCAGCCTTTCAATAATCACCTTCCTGACCCTCTCCTTGTCATCTCCCTCCCCAGTCGGATAGTACATATTCACCAGCCGGGTTGGTCTTTCCTCCGACCAGTCCATGTACATCAAATAGCCCGGCAGGACCTCCGTGACACGACGCACCGCCATCTGCGGGTCGTCTATATCCTATCATCACCCCCCCTGGGTGACGCTCCTACATTCTCCACCACCGAACTCCTCCACCGCCATCCCCTCATCCTTCTCCTCCAACTGCTCCTTATTCGCCTTCGTCCCCTTTGTTTCTTGCAACAGGGCAATGTCTACGTCCTACCCGCAACAGGTCCGCCACATTACTTCGCTTCCACTGACCCAAGTCCTCGCACATTCCACCCACCACCCCATCCTGTCCTCCTCTTCATCGGCAACCCCGCCCTCAGGTTGGCCTCCTTCCTCCCTGGCACCTTCTCCACCCCGAAACTCCTCCTCCTCCGCCTTCACGTCATATCCCTCTCAATATCCAACATTTTTGCTTTTGCCTCCTCTTCCTTTGTGCATCTTCCCCTCTTCTTCCTTGCCTTCCTGCTCATCCCATCCCCAGGTCGCCGACTCACTTCCGGATACGACACGCCCGCTACCAGGACCTGCTCCTCCTGTCCTTCAGGCTTCTCCGCCTTGTCTGCTCCCCGCCCTGTCATCCCTTGACTCTTTCCTCACCGCACGCTACTGCAGTCTCCCTCTGCAGCTCCCAAATGCTGGCCCCCTCGGACCTTTGCATCCGCGACCCCATTCCAGCTTCAGCCACGTACACGAAAACATCCCATGCATAATCTCGCACTCCTCCACCTCATACACCACACTGTCATTGAACCTCCACCACGCCCCATCAATCCTTTTCAGTGCCACCCAATGACGCCCCCGCCCCTTCTTCACAGAATTCCGCCTCCGCTTCCAGGTGGTAGCTTGTCCCGAGTACGTCTACTATGTCCGGCTGCACTTTCCACTGCGTCTGATCCGCCCCCTACCCCTCTGGTTCCGAACCACCTGCACCACCAGGACACTCTCCCTTCTATCGCACGCTCATCCCGTGCATGCCACTGGTCCCCACCACACACCGGACACTTCTTCATGACACGGTCATCTGCCATCACTACCCTCCTTACCGCCTCATTCATACTGTCCCCGTCCCTCATCAGACGCACAAAGTGTGTGTGTGTCATACATGTTTGCAACATAGAGATGCAAAACTCCCGATTCCGGCCGAAGCCGGGGGTGAACCCCAGTCCCTCCCATGTCCCCCGCAATTCTGCGGGCAACTAGGGCTAGGGGCGGGGCTATGGTGACAGGGAGAGGTAGAAAGAACGGGGGAGGGACCAAGGAATAGGGTGGATCGAGGAGATAAATCAGGAAAAGACTGAACAACGGGACAAAGATTGAACCGAAAGGAACACAATTCCTTACATTGGGACTTCTTGGGCGTTGGGCATCCGCGTCCCCATGTACCATCTGGTACTGGTGCGTAACACGAACATCGGGGCGTGTTGTTGGCGGATCCACCATCCAAGTCCGCCTCCGGCCCGTCCGGTCCCGCGGGCACTCGAGCCGCTCCCCTTCAACCCCAGATCCGTGGGGCAGAGCGAGGCTCCCTTCGGCGTGGCAAGAAGCCCTTGCGCTGGGGCAGGGACAAGCGCAGGGCAGCATGGGCAGGGGCAGCATGGGCAGGGGCAACATGGGCAGGCAACATGGGCAGGGGCAGGGCAGGGGCAGGGGCAGGGGCATGGGCAGGGCCACAGTGGGAGTCGCAGTGGGGCTGGTGCAGATGCAGTGGGGCTGGTGCAGATGCAGTGGGGCTGCTGGTGCAGTGGGGCTGGGGCGGCACCCTGGCGAACGGATTCCCGACCGGCGCGGGCTGCTGGTGGGCAACAGCAGGGCGCACAGCAAAGGATTGCTGTCAGCCTTCTCCTCAACCCTGTCCTTCTTCTTTGCTGGCGAAGGTTCGGGGATGGCGGATGGCCGACTCGTACCACCTCAAGCTGAAGCGGGGCAGCTGAGGGTCGATGCAATGTGCGGTCACTTTTCCGGGAGGCTGTTTGACAGTGCTCGGTGACTTTGGACACAGCCGGATTGCGGCGAAGCAGTGGACGGGTTCACCGAAGCCACAGGTCGGAGCGGGAACGGGGGGGTCGCCATCGATACTCGCGATACAGTAACGGGCTTGCTGGAAGACTCCAAATTGAAAATGGTGGCACCACAAATGAATTGAATCAATTGCGCAAGCTTTTGGCAGCACAGAGATGATCGCCCCGCCGACCGTAGATGCTCAAACTGATGCGCTGAAGCAACTTGGTCGACGGGATGCGCTCTCAGAGGCACCAAATACCCAAAAGTTTGCCAAACTCAGGATCATGGTAGAAGTGAAGGAAAGACGGCTCAGCTGGTCCATGCTCCGGAAGATAGCTCGATGATCGTCGAGCTCGTCAATAAAGCACAGAAATGGATCTTCTTCATCAAGAATAGAAGCATGTTTTCAATAAAGCAATGGTTGCGTCGTCCAGATCATCATTCACCGCAGTGATTTCGCAGGCCATAGCCCTGCGTAAATCGTGTTGAACTGAGAATAGTGCCGGGGAACGACGCACAAACAAACTCCGCGCCCTCTCTCTGCCAACACTTACATCCGCATTCCACACACGTCCACCACCTCATCCTGACTTCCACCGGGATCCGCGCCCTTTCAGCAGCTCAATCACAGCCACCCTGCTTCTCCATCCTGCGTCTCATCCAGTCCTCCGTCCCCCTCTTCCATCCCTTCTTCTCCATCAGGGTCCCCACCGACACCTCTGACCACATCAAACAGCGGATCTGCCCCACCAACCGCCTCCGCCTGCAGCCCGGCGCTCAACCAACACCTGTGTCCAGTCGTTGGCGATGCCACGATATTGCTCGACGTCTCTGCACCGGTACCTATCCATCCCCGGCTGCCCGCTCCTCCCCATCCAAATCGTCCATGCCTCCCTCCAGGGGTACATCCTCGCCCGGACACCCATCGACACCTCTCGATGCCACCACTTTCACCCCATCCCTACCAACCGAACCCCGGCATCCATCCGCCCCGCCCTCGTCCATGCCGCGCCATCCCCCACCCTTCTCCGAGCCGTCTCCGCCCCGTCTCCCACCCATCTCCGCACCTTTCTTTGCGCTTCTTCCTTTTCCCACAATCTCCTCTGCACCTCACATTCCGCTATCCCCATCGCCAACAACCAATTCCATACGGCCCCAACCCTGCCATTACCACTCGCCCACCGTGCGATCCACTGGCTGATACATCTCCAGTGTCCTTCGTTCATCTTGTTTTCTGAAATATAATGCCAGACCATTGTTGTTCCGCTGCCTTTTGCCTGACCGAGATCACCGTCCCATCGCAGCCCCCAGAGTCCGTTCCCCTGATCAGCAAATGGCACAGAACCTCATCCTTCCGCTCACATGCCACATCTTCTCGGTCCCACAGCATCTTTCAACATGACTCCTCGGGTTCCCCACCCCATCGCTCATCCTGCATTAGTTCAGCCTTTTCCGGCAGCCTCCTCCGGCTGAAGCTATCCCCCACGCCCAATACTCCCCAGTTCGCCGGTCAGTTTCTTCCCCATCATCCCAGCTTCCCTCAGGTACCAGAACTCTCCTTCCCACATCCACATAGCAGCCATTCAGCCAACATCCTCTTTGTACCAGCCATCTCCTCTCCAAACGCTCGATTCCATCGATTCTCGCGTTAATTCCTATCCCTTCCTGCCATACTTCATCCACCAGGTCCACCCATTTTCCACTTCCAATTTTCCACATCCACTGCCCCATAGCGCTTCTCTCCCAACCAGCTCCACCATCTGATCCCGTACCCAGCTCACCTCCATTGACCCTGCCACGCCCATTGTTCCAGTCTGTTCCGTTCCATACCCTTCTCCGCTCACTTGCCTTACGCAAAACACAATGCAGAGTCCTACCACCTCAAGATGCCACGATCGATCACTGTCCCAATTCCATCCCACCGTTCCAGTCTGCCTTGTTACCCTCGTTGTCCCCATCCACTCCTCTTCCAGAGACGCACCAAAAATGTTTACAGCGCGATGGCCCGTCTCCATATGCATCTCAGAAGCGCGCCTAGCTTCGAGAGGCCCCTCATCGTTACCGATGCGACGACCCATGCCCATGTGCATGCGTGTGGTGATGCGAGTGCGACGGTCGCTCCCCGCTTGGCTGGGCTTCCTCTTCTTGCTCTTGGCCGTATCTGTCGCCGAGGCAGTCTTGGCAGCTGCCGTCCCCTTCGCCAGGGCACTCTTCGCCGCCCCATCCTCGGGCTGCATAGCCTGCCCGTCCCCGGCGTGGCCAGAGTCGGCGTCACCGGCACTGACGGCGTCGGCGACGTCACCAGGGGGCCGGGCTGACGCCGGCGTCACCGCTGCAGGGTGGTCGAACCCTTCGAAGACCGAGGCCAGCTTCGCTGCAGGGCCTTGCCTCCGATGAAGGCCGGCCTGGCCTTCTCCTCTTTTCCATCCGGAACAGAGCCACTGTCCTCAAAACAGTGAGCCAACGGTAGCGGGATAATCAGACCTTTAAGGAGACCAGGTCCGCTGGCGCTGCAAAGACCATGCCACTGTCCCATTTCACCGCAGATGCATCCGCAATTGTCCCTTCGTCCAGGGCAGCCTGGAGGGCCACTTCGAGCTCCATCTCCGACCTTCCGCTGCGCCAGCCCAGGTCTTCGGTCTTCTTCGCAGCGCTTGGGGCCAGCCTCCAGCACCTCCACCTCGCGCGACGCTGACCGCACTGGGACCTTCACCGGGCGGGTAACAGCCCGCTCAACCGGGCCACGCACCTCCAGGACCAGGCTCCGGCCGCAAGGGGTCACTCCAACATTGGTCGTGCTGGTGCGTTGCCGTTTCCACGCCGCAAATAAAGCCTCGGGGCTACCATCTCATTTGATAGGAAGGTTGTCCTCTCGCCAGCAGGGGGTGGCCGACATCACCTGGGCACCAACCGACTCCGCCCAGGCCTTCGCCTCATCCAACATGTTCCCCGGGGACAGAGCCGTGTTTCCACCATGGGCAGCGCATCCATCTTTGCTGGGGTCTCGGCAGACTGCGGGCATCAGGGTGGTGGATTCTGACCAGCCACCTATCCTGACCACGGGCCCAAACAATCCCTTCCCTCTGCGCACCGGCTCAGCCTCGTCCACAGCGCCATCCACCGAAACCGTTGGAGACCCGTCCGGACGGAGGCCTCCTCCGCAGCCCCACCAACAACCGGGGACGGGACCAGCGGGGCAGAGCCACCGCAGCAACTGGATTGGCCGAACTAGGGCAGGGGCCAACGCTTGGCCAGGAGCAGGGGAGTCCAGCACCGAAGTTGACATAGCACCTACCGCACCACAGAAGAACAACAAAGTGAGGATCGTTGCCAGGCCGCAGATCATCGATTGCATCCCTTCACTACGGCACCAAAATACGTCCAACACGACGAAAATGTTTCATTCCCATTCCCTTGTTCCCTCCTACTTTCCCGCATTCCCTGTTCCATCCCTTGCCTCGATGAGCTCTCTCAGAATAAAGCATTCTTGCCAACACTCGACTGATAGCTGTCATTCTCCTACCAATAATAAAACAATAGATCAGCATTTCCAATTCATTATTTCCCAGGTTCGTCCTGAGAGCATTCCGCACGATCTGCTCGATCGTTTGCGGTGCAGGTCTCCGAACTGCTTGTTCAGATCCCAAGGCGCAGACTTCTTGTCTGTAAGCCCATACACGCAACGCAAACATAAGCGGAACTAGGACGGACCAAATGCGCAGATTTAAAGCTTGCAACAGAGATTATAACGCGGGGAGAGCCCTGAAGAATTCGTCGTCTCATTTCCTTTAGTCAGTGCCTCTGCCCCTGTCGAACTATGAATCTTGACCGTTCCATTCTTGCGTTGTTCTTTTGGTATCTTGCGTACATCAGGAGGGCAGTGCCACCTCCCGGCCCTCCACGCACACCCTCGCCGCCTGCATTTGCATCCCCCGCCATCATCTCATTCGCCCCCTATCTCTCATTCGCCCGTGCCCTTCTCCGTTTCCGTTTCTGCACTTCTCCGTTTCCGTTTCTGCACTTCTCCGTTTCCGTTTCTGCACTTCTCCGTTTCCGTTTCACCTTCTCCGTTTCCGTTTCTGCACTTCTCCGTTCCGTTTCACTTCTCCGTTTCCGTTTCTGCACTTTCTCCGATTCGTTCTGTGTCGTTTGCAAAATCGTCGTTTGCGTCGAAACCGTCGTTTGCACCAAAACTACAGTTTGCCCCAGAATTCACCGTTAGCATCCGAATCCCCCATTTGCACCGTTTTGGCATTTCGCCGATTTCCGGCATTTCCACCAAAATTACCGAAAGTCTATGCCCTTATATATCCGTTTTCCTCCAACGCCCTGTCCCTTCTTGTAGTGCATGCTTCTCATCTTTGCCAATTGGCGCTGCATCTCCCTCCCTCCTTTCCGAGTCCTCTCCTCCACCGCCCTCCGCCGCAGCTTCCTCATGCGGTGGGGCTCGTAGTCCCGATCCGTATTTGTAACCTCCCGGTACCCAAACACATGCCCCGCCGTTTCCCTCAGGATCCGACCCATCTGTTCGAATGACAGCTCTCCCCTTCCCCGATGCCTTTCGAATCATCTCCGCCACCTTCCTCCTATGAGCCGTTGTTGTTGTTGTTTGTTGTTGTGATACCTTTCGACTGCCAGTAACTGCGCGCAAAACACAGAAAACTGAAACAGAAGAAAATCCGTTCATCCGGTCGAAACCGGCGGGTGCATGCCGACCACCCCCTCAGGGTAGGCGCACAGACGGCATGGCGGAAGAGACTGGAATGTCGCCAGGAAACAGAATCGTTCAAACATGACAGCAAACAGAAGGAACATCAAAGAAAGAACGGGGCAAGGGGGACAAAAGGATCAACACTGAGACACGGGACACGAGGAACAATGAAAGGGGGCGGGAAGCAAAATTAAGAACAGTTAGAACGAAAATATTTGAACCCAGCCTGAGGGGGGGCGGAACCCATCCACCATGACCTACCACCCGGTAGGACAGGCACTGGCCTGAATCCACCACCCACGTTGCTCCCTTCCAAAAGGCCCGGTTGCTAGGCGAGAGGTCAGAGGCTAATCTTCGGAGGCACGGCAGAAGCGGCATGGTCGGGCGTCGAGGTAGCACGAGCGGGCGCAGCAGGCACAGCAGACAAGGGACACACCAGCAGCAACAGAGGCAGCAACAGGGGCAACGGGGCAGCAACAGGGGCAGCAACAACAGGGGCAGCAACAGGTGCAGGTGCAGGTGCAGGTGCAGGTGCAGGTGCGGTGCAGGTGCAGGTGCAGGTGGGTAGGTGCAGGTGCAGGCGCAAAAGCCGGACATGAGATGAAGTCGGAGCCGGAACAGGTGCGGCAGTCGGTTCGCCACGGTGAGAGGTGCTCTTGGGGCAGCGGAAGGGCAAATGGATTGCTCGAAGAGGGAACGGGCTCTCCTTCTTCCCCGCTGGACGATCGCCATCGATGATCGGGTGGCGAGTTCCACCTCCACCTCAAGTTGCTTTGGACCACGGTGTAGTCTCCCCAACAGATAGGAGGGGACTCGTTCTGGCGGTGTGTGTTTGTCCACAGACGAGCCGCGCGATGATTCTTGTGGCACGTGGCAGTCGAGTTCGCACATTCGATTGCTGGAACAATAAAGCCCCAAAGTTGGAAAATAAACTGGCTGATCGCTTCAGGCTGCTTCTTCGGATTGTCCTCCAGCAGCATGTGCACCGTGCGTTCGATGATCTCATAGCGTGGAGCACGGTGCTCATTGACGACCAATGAACTGAAGAGCTTCATAAGCTCAAACGCATCCAAGAGCTTGTCCAATGGAGCTGAAGGGGGGGGGACTAAGATGCCGACCCAACTCATCTTGAAGATACTCTACCATAGGGTCGTCACGACTTTGGATCTCGGCGTGATCCATAATAAGTTGGAATCGTCCTTACTGAGCTCGTCATGCTCAGTGGCGATCTCCATGGCCAGAAACGGGCAGAACGCGGAGCAAAGGGAATGCAACGCCGAGACTTCAACCGGGGGTATATGGTATCTTCTCCACCAACACATCACTCTTCTCTCTCTTTCACGCAGCAACGCGTCCAAGTCCGACCTGGACGGGCAAATGGCCACCTTCCTCCTTGTCGTCCCCGCCCATGCCGGCAGCATGTTCCTCAAGTCAGTCACGACCATGTGATGGTCTGTAACTTCGCTCCACTGTATCTCCTCATTTCTCCATACCCATAGGTTATCGAGCATCCTTGCCATCGTCCCTTGCGTTGCGAGGCAAAGGTCCAACCGAGCCACCCTTTCATCCCCGGCTGCTTGTCCTTCTCCTCTGCATCCCCCTTCTTGTTCCGCACAAGCGTGATCTCATTCTTTTCATCTTCGCCGTGTCATACAGTCCCAACTTCTCATGCTCTCCGACTTCCTTGGCCCAGCTATTCGCATCCGTGTACACCACTCCCCTTCCCTCTGCCGCCCCCTCCGCCATGCACTCATCCAGCCTTTCAATAATCACCTTCCTGACCCTCTCCTTGTCATCTCCTCCCCAGTCGGATGGTACATATTCACCAGCCGGAGGTTGGTCTTTCCCTCCGACCAGTCCATGTACATCAAATAGCCAGCAGGACCTCCGTGACACGACGCACCGCCATCTGCAGGGTCCGTCATATCCTATCACCCCCTTGGGGTGACGCTCACCGCATTCTCCACCACCGAACTCTCCACCGCCATCCCTCATCCACTTCTCCTCCAACTGCTCCTTATTCGCCTTCGTCCCTTTGTTTCTTGCAACAGGGCAATGTCTACCGTCCTACCCGCAACAGGTCCGCCACATTACTTCGCTTCACTCTGACCCAAGTCCTCGCACATTCCACCCTGCCACCTCCTGTCCTCCTCCTTCATCGGCAACCCGCCCTCAGGTTGGCCTCCTTCCTCCTGGCACCCTTCTCCACCCCAGAACTCCTCCTCCTCCGCCTTCGTCATATCCCCTCTCAATATCCAACATTTTTGCTTTTTGCCTCCTCTTCCTTTGTGCATCCTTCTTCCCCTCTTCTTCCTTGCCTTCCTGCTCATCCATCCCCAGGTCGCCGACTCACTTCCGGATACGACGCCCGCTACCAGGACCTGCTCCTCCTGTCCTTCAGGCTTCTCCCTTGTCTGCTCCCGCCCTGTCATCCCTTGACTCTCTTTCCTCACCACTTTACTGCAGTCTCCCTCACAGCTCCCCAAATGCTGGCCCCTCCCGGACCTTTGCATCCGCGACCCCATTCCAGCTTCAGCCACGTACGAAAACATCCCCATGCATAATCTCGCACTCCTCACCTCATACACCACGTGTTGGACCTCCACCACGCCCCATCAATCCTTTTCAGTGCCACCCAATGACGCCCCCCGCCCCTTCTTCCACAGGAATTCCGCCTCCCGCTTCCAGGTGGTAGCTTGTCCCGAGTACGTCTACTATGTCCGGCTGCACTTTCCTGCGTCTGATCCGCCTACCCTCTGGTTCCGAACCACCTGCACCAGGACACTCTCCCTTCTATCGCACGCTCATCCCGTGCATCCCCCACCACACGGACACTTCTTCATGACACGGTCATCTGCCATCACTACCCTCCTTACCGCCTCATTCATACTGTCTCCGTCCCTCATCAGACGCACAAACAAGCACTCCCGCGCCCTCTCTGCCAACACTTTCACATCCGCATTCCACACACGTCCACCACCCTCATCCTGACTCCCACCGGGATCCGCGCCCTTTCAGCAGCTCAATCACAGCCACCCCTGCTTCTCCATCCTGCGTCTCATCCAGTCCCTCCGTCCCCTCTTCCAAATCCTTCTTCTCCATCAGGGTCCCCACCGACACCTCTGACCACATCAAACAGCGGATCTGCCCCACCAACCGCCTCCGCCGCCTGCAGCCCGGCGCTCAACCAACACCTGTGTCCAGTCGTGTTGGCGATGCCACGATATTGCTCGACGTCTCCCTGCACCGGTACCCTATCCATCCCCGGCTGCCCGCTCCCTCCCCATCCAAATCGTCCATGCCTCTCCTCCAGGGTACATCCTCGCCCGGACACCCATCGACACCTCTCGATGCCACCACTTTCACCCCATCCCTACCAACCGAACCCCCGGCATCCATCCGCCCCGCCTCGTCCATGCCGCGCCATCCCCGCACCCTTCTCCGAGCCGTCTTCCGCCCCGTCTCCCCACTCCATCTCCGCACCTTTCTTTGCGCTTCTTCCTTTTCCCACAATCTCCTCCTCTGCACCTCACATTCCGCTATCCCCATCGCCAACAACCAATTCCATGTCAGCCCCAACCCTGCCATTACCACCTCGCCCACCGTGCGATCCACTGGCTGATACATCTCCAGTGTCCTTCGTTCATCTTGTTTTCTGAAATATAATGCCAGACCATTGTTGTTCCGCTGCCTTTTGCCTGACCGAGATCACCGTCCCATCGCAGCCCCAGAGTCCGTTCCCCTGATCAGCAAATGGCACAGAACCCTCATCCTTCCGCTCACATGCCACATCTTCTCGGTCCCCACAGCATCTTTCAACATGACTCCTCGGGCTCCCCTACCCCATCGCTCATCCTGCATTAGTTCAGCCTTTTCCGGCAGCCTCCTCCGGCTGAAGCTATCCCCACGCCCAATACTCCTTCAGTTCGCCGGTCAGTTTCTTTTCCCCATCATCCCAGCTTCCCTCAGGTACCAGAACTCTCCTTCCCACATCCACATAGCAGCCATTCAGCCAACATCCTCTTTGTACCAGCCATCTCCTCTCCAAACGCTCGATTCCATCGATTCTCGCGTTAATTCCTATCCCTTCCTGCCATACTTCATCCACCAGGTCCACCCATTTTCCCACTTCCAATTTTCCACATCCACTGCCCCATAGCGCTTCTCTCCCAACCAGCTCCACCATCTGATCCCGTACCCAGCTCACCTCCATTGACCCTGCCACGCCCATTGTTCCAGTCTGTTCCGTTCCATACCCTTCTCCGCTCACTTGCCTTACGCAAAACACAATGCAGAGTCCTACCACCTCAAGATGCCACGATCGATCACTGTCCCAATTCCATCCCACCGTTCCAGTCTGCCCTTGTTACCCCTCGTTGTCCCCATCCATACTCCTCTTCCAGAGACGCACCAAAATGTTTACAGCGCGATGGCCCGTCTCCATATGCATCTCAGAAGCGCGCCTAGCTTCGAGAGGCCCCTCATCGTTACCGATGCGACGACCCATGCCCATGTGCATGCGTGTGGTGATGCGAGTGCGACGAACGTCGCTCCCCGCTTGGGCTGGGCTTCCCTCTTCTTGCTCTTGGCCGTATCTGTCGCCGAGGCAGTCTTGGCAGCTGCCGTCCCTTCTCGCCAGGGCACTCTTCGCCGCCCATCCTCGGGCTGCATAGCCTGCCCGTCCCCGGCGTGGCCAGAGTCGGCGTCACCGGCACTGACGGCGTCGGCGACGTCACCAGGGGCCGGGCTGACGCCGGCGTCACCGCTGCAGGGTGGTCGAACCCTTCGAAGACCGAGGCCAGCTTCGCTGCAGGGGCCTTGCCTCCGATGAAGGCCGGCCTGGCCTTCTCCCTCTTTTCCATCCGGAACAGAGCCACTGTCCTCAAAACAGTGAGCCAACGGTAGCGGGATAATCAGACCTTTAAGGGAGACCAGGTCCGCTGGCGCTGCAAAGACCATGCCACTGTCCCATTTCACCGCAGATGCATCCGCAATTGTCCCTTCGTCCAGGGCAGCCTGGAGGGCCACTTCGAGCTCCATCTCCGACCTTCCGCTGCGCCAGCCCAGGTCTTCGGTCTTCTTCGCAGCGCTTGGGGCCAGCCTCCAACGCACCTCCACCTCGCGCGACGCTGACCGCACTGGGACCTTGTTGTTGTTGTTGTTGTGATACTATTTCGACTGCCAGTAACTGCGCGCAAAACACAGAAAACTGAAACAGAAGAAAATCCGTTCATCCGGTCGAAACCGGCGGGTAACATGCCGACCTACACCCCCTCAGGGGTAGGCGCACAGACGGCATGGCGGGAAAGAGAGAGACTGGAATGTCGCCAGGAAACAGAATCGTTCAAACACTTGACAGCAAACAGAAGGAACATCAAAAGAAAGAACGGGGCAAGGGGGGGGGACAAAAGGATCCAACACTGAGACACGGGACACGAGGAACAATGAAAGGGGGCGAAGGAAGCAAAAGACAAGAACAGTTAGAACGAAAAATATTCCCGAACCCAGCCTGAGGGGGGGGCGGAACCCATCCACCATGACCTACCACCTCGGTAGGACAGGCGCACGGGCCCCTGAATCCACCACCCCACACGTTGCTCCCTTCCCAAAGGCCCACGGTTGGCAACAGGCGAGAGGTCGGAGAGGCTAATCTTCGGAGGCACGGCAGAAGCGGCATGGTCGGGCGTCGAGGTAGCACGAGCGGGCGCAGCAGGCACAGCAGACAAGGGGACACACCAGCAGCAACAGAGGCAGCAACAGGGGCAACAGGGGCAGCAACAGGGGCAGCAACAACAGGGGCAGCAACAGGTGCAGGTGCAGGTGCAGGTGCAGGTGCAGGTGCAGGTGCAGGTGCAGGTGCAGGTGCAGGTGCAGGTGCAGGTGCAGGCGCAAAGCCGGAGCATGAGATGAAGTCGGAGCCGGAACAGGTGCCGGCTTGGCGAATGGGTTCGCCACGGTGAGAGGTGCTCTTGGGGCAGCGGAAGAGGCAAATGGATTGCTCGAAGAAGGGGAACGGGCTCTCCTTCTTCCCCGCTGGACGATCGCCATCGATGATCGGGTGGCGAGTTCCACCTCCACCTCCAAGTTGCTTTGGACCACGGTATGTAGTCTCCCCAACAGATAGGAGGACTCGTTCTGGCGGTGTGCGGTGTTTGTCCACAGACGAGCCGCGCGATGATTCTTGTGGCACGTGGCAGTCGAAAGTTCGCACATTCGATTGCTGGAACAATAAAGCCCCAAGAAGTTGGAAAATAAACTGGCTGATCGCTTCAGGCTGCTTCTTCGGATTGTCCTCCAGCAGCATGTGCACCGTGCGTTCGATGATCTCATAGCGTGGAGCACGGTGCTCATTGACGACCAATGAACTGAAGAGCTTCATAAGCTCCAAACGCATCCAAGGAGAGAGCTTGTCCAATGGAGCTGAAGAGGGGGACCACAGATGCCGACCCAACTCATCTTGAAGATACTCTACCATAGGGTCGTCACGACTTTGGATCTCGGCGTGATCCATAATAAAGTTGGAATCGTCCTTACTGAGCTCGTCATGCTCAGTGGCGATCTCCATGGCCAGAAACGGGCAGAACGCGGAGCAAAGGGAACGTGCAACGCCGAGACTTCAACCGGGGGGACTGGGACCTTCACCGGGCGGGTAACAGCCCGCTCAACCGGGCCACGCACCTCCAGGACCAGGCTCCGGCCGCAAGGGGTCACTCCAACATTGGTCGTGCTGGTGCGTTGCCGTTTCCACGCCGCAAATAAAGCCTCGGGGGCTACCATCTCATTTGATAGGAAGGTTGTCCTCTCGCCAGCAGAGGGGGTGGCCGACATCACCTGGGCACCAACCGACTCCGCCCAGGCCTTCGCCTCATCCAACATGTTCCCCGCACACCCCAGGGACAGAGCCGTGTTTCCCACCATGGGCAGCGCATCCATCTTTGCTGGGGGTCTCGGCAGACTGCGGGCATCAGGGTGGTGGATTCTGACCAGCCACCTATCCTTGACCACGGGCCCAAACAATCCCTTCCCTCTGCGCACCGGCTCAGCCTCGTCCACAGCGCCATCCACCGAAACCGTTGGAGACCCGTCCGGACGGACAGCCTCCTCCGCAGCCCCACCAACAACCGGGGACGGGACCAGCGGGGCAGGAGCCACCGCAGCAACTGGATTGGCCGAACCAGGGGCAGGGGCCAACGCTTGGCCAGGAGCAGGGAGTCCAGCACCGAAGTTGACATAGCACCTACCGCACCACAGAAGAACAACAAAGTGAGGATCGTTGCCAGGCCGCAGATCATCGATTGCATCCCCTTCACTACGGCACCAAAATACGTCCAACACGACGAAAATGTTTCATTCCCATTCCCTTGTTCCCTCCTACTTTCCCGCATTCCCCTGTTCCATCCCTTGCCTCGATGAGCTCTCTCAGAATAAAGCATTCTTGCCAACACTCGACTGATAGCTGTCATTCTCCTACCAATAATAAAACAATAGATCAGCATTTCCAATTCATTATTTCCCAGGTTCGTCCTGAGAGCATTCCGCACGATCTGCTCGATCGTTTGCGGTGCAGGTCTCCGAACTGCTTGTTCAGATCCCAAGGCGCAGACTTCTTGTCTGTAAGCCCATACAAACGCAAACATAAGCGGAACTAGGACGGACCAAATGCGCAGATTTAAAGCTTGCAACAGAGATTATAACGCGGGGGCCACTCGTTTTCAGACAGTGCCAACACAGAAGGACAGGGAGAAATAGGGGGCCGATGATCACAGCAGCTGCCCACCCCCACGCACCCGTCCACAACCCGCCCAGCTCCTTCACTCACACCGCCCGTATCCGCAACAACAACAGCCCCCACTTCCTGCCCCCTCCGCGCCATAGCCCGGGCCCTGGGGACCTCGTCGGTCGGGATGCGGAGGACGAAGCCCCGTCCCACCGCCCCGAATCCAAATCGCGATCCTTCAGTTTGATTTGGTCCGGGGCGGTGAGACCGCTCGTCGCAAACCACCGCATCACGTCGGCCACCGATCTGCAACCGGCCGGCCTCAGCACGATGACCGTCTTGCCAGGCACATTCTCGAACTGCTCCGACCGCTCCCCGGCAAAAATCGGCCGGCGACCCGCCACGACCGATGGCCACACTGGCGGGCCCCTCACCACACATAGCACACGGAACACCTTCATCATAGGGTCTTGCACCTACCAAGAGATGATCATTCCCAACCCCCACCTGACAGACCTTGCCATAAACTTGTTTCCCAGTCACAAAGCAGCCAGGATTGGCTTCCTAATCGCTTTCAGGAGCAACTCCAGGGAGAAGTCCCCAACAATCGTAGTGGCTGAGCGCGACTCAGGTAATTCCTCCATTCGGTGGTCCAGGATGTCCAATCCCTTCACCCCACAAAACTTGTCCAATAGCTCCAAATCATCTTCATAGATGAGCACCTCAAAGGAGGGGTAGGAACCCTCCACCAGCGGCTCAGCGAATCCATCCCTCTCCATTGCCAATGTCAAGTTTCGATAGTTGGGCGAGGACGAGTCCAGAGGCTTCTTGAAACGAACCGGAACACGGACTCTCTGCGACAAAAGAGACATCATCCAACAAACTACCAGTAAGACCACGATCACATTGATAGGGCCGGGACCCGATGCAGGTCCCCCCCTCACCCCACCACAAAAGCGAAATATACCGACCTTACCCTCACGTCTCTTTTGCTCGCAGCCTCCGATTGCGCAACAGCTGCTTCTGCATCCCGTTTCTTCTCCTCGATCTTCCCGGCTTCTTCCATTTGCTCCATCGTCATCCCAGATTGTTCTTCAGTCTTGTTCATTGGAAAATAGCAAGAGGCAGCGAGAGAATCGACGCAAAAAACGGGGCAAAGGAATTCAAAACTCGAGGGTCTATGCGACCGGGGGGAACAAAGGAGGTAGGAACCCTCCACCAGCGGCTCAGCGAATCCATCCCTCTCCATTGCCAATGTCAAGTTTCGATAATTCGGCGAGGACGAGTCCAGAGGCTTCCTGAATCGAACCGGAACACGGACTCTCTGCGACAGAAGAGACATCATCCAACAAACTACCAGTAAGACCACGATCACATTGATAGGGCCAGGACCCGATGCAGGTCCCCCCCTCACCCCACCACAAAAGCGAAATATACCGACCTTACCCTCACGTCTCTTTTTGCTCGCAGCCTCCGATTGCGCAACAGCTGCTTCTGCATCCCGTTTTTTCTCCTCGATCTTCACGGCTTCTTCCATTTGCTCCATCGTCATCCCAGATTGTTCTTCAGTCTTGCTCATTGGAAAATAGCAAAAGGCAGCGAGAGAATCGACGCAAAAATCGGGGCAAAGGAATTCAAAACTCGAGGGTCTATGCGACCGGGGGAACAAAGGAGGGGTAGGAACCCTCCACCAGCGGCTCAGCGAATCCATCCCTCTCCATTGCCAATGTCAAGTTTCGATAATTCGGCGAGGACGAGTCCAGAGGCTTCCTGAATCGAACCGGAACACGGACTCTCTGCGACAGAAGAGACATCATCCAACAAACTACCAGTAAGACCACGATCACATTGATAGGGCCAGGACCCGATGCAGGTCCCCCCCTCACCCCACCACAAAAGCGAAATATACCGACCTTACCCTCACGTCTCTTTTTGCTCGCAGCCTCCGATTGCGCAACAGCTGCTTCTGCTTCCCGTTTTTTCTCCTCGATCTTCACGGCTTCTTCCATTTGCTCCATCGTCATCCCAGATTGTTCTTCAGTCTTGCTCATTGGAAAATAGCAAAAGGCAGCGAGAGAATCGACGCAAAAATCGGGGCAAAGGAATTCAAAACTCAAAGGTCTATGCGACCGGGGAGGCAACCGCCGTCCCGAGCCAACCCCCTTCCCTCACTGCCAACACCTTGCACCTCTCCAGGTGAAACAGGTGAAGGCACGCTGGGGTTACCACCGGCCGGGTCGACACCAGCGACCCGATGACCCTGGCCAGGCGCCGGGCCGGAACCCTCTCCGACCCCATCAGCTCCCGGACCTCCAGCACCAGTGCCGCAGTCCTCTCCGGGGGGAGCTCGACCCTCAGGTTGTGGGCATCGAGCACAAACCCGAGGAAGATGCATCGATGAGCTCCGACAAAGGAGCACTTGTTGGAGCTTATGGTAAACCCCAAGCTGCAAAGGAGCGACAGGGTCTCGAGCATCTGCCTCTCGGCCTCCCCCCTTGTGGCGCAGAGGATCAGGATGTCGTCCAAATATACGACGCACCTGATCCCCTGCGCCCGGAGCTGCTCCACTACTGGTTTCAACAGTTTGGTGAAGCAGAAAGGTGCCAGCGACGCCCCAAAAGGCATCGCCATCGAGACAAAGGTCGTCTGCCCCCATCTGAACGCCAGTCGGGGCTGGGATTCCGCCGCAACCGGAACATGGTAATAGGCTTTGCGAAGATCGACCTTCATTAGCAGGTCGTCTTTCTTCATCAGCCAACATGCCTCTGTCAAACCCTCGAGTTTGAAATGAGGCGGATCCAGGTATTGATTCGATAGGCGGCAGTCGAGAATGGGCCTCAGCCCACCCTCGCCCTTCGGGATCACAAACAAGGTCTGTAGCAACAGTCCTTGCGTGTCCTCGCTCACCGCCTTGATCGCCCCCAAGGAGATCATCTCGCTCACTTCGTGCTCGATCGCCTCCCGGGCTTCCCCTGACAAGGCCTTGGGAGGCCTGGCCTTGAAGAGTTTCTTTGGGACCACCACCGGATCCACGCGAAAACCCTCCCTCAGGAGCTTGACCGCGAAAACCGCGCTCTTGGCTTTGAGCCCCTCCCAAACTGCAATTGTTCGGAAAATCTTTCAAGCTGCTCGTCTTTTCGCAGACCGCGAGGCAGCTGGCGACGAAAAAAGCGCCTCCTCCCCCATCGGGGTGATCACCGGGTCCACGGGCATCAGGGTCCCCACCGCCACTCCACAAGGCAGGGGCTGTGGGGCCGTCCCCGAAGCCTGGCTCTCCCCCTCCCCCTCGCCTACAAGCGAAGACGAAGAATAGGAGGCAGCCTTCTCTTCAGTACGCGGCTTCTTAAATGATGTCGTCGGGGCCGCCGCCGGCGCAGCCCCAAATCCGGATGGTCCGAGTACCGAGGAACCTCAGGGCGAACCTTCCGAACTCCGGTCATCAGAGCGGAAACCGTCGGCTCTTCCCCGACAGCGAAGCCCAAAATCGGCTTCAGACTCGTCGAAATCGCAGCCACCCGGGCCTTACAGGCGGAATAGCCCACCCTGGCCCCGACCCTCTGGCCCCGACCCTCGCCCCGACCCTCGATTCGACCCTCCCCGACCCTTTCCGACCCTCCCCCGACCCTTGCCGCGACCCTCCCCGACCCTCGCCCGACCCTCGCCCCGACCCTCGCCCCGACCCTCCCCGACCTCGGGGGACCCTGGCCCCGACCTGGGGGGACCCTGGCCCCGACCTGGGGACCCTGGCCCCGACCTCGGGGGACCCTGGGTGGTCCCGCCGTGGGGAGGAGGGAGGGAGGAGGGAGGAGGGAAGGGAGTGTGTGGCGGGGGGGGGGGGGGGGAGGAGGAGGAGGAGGAGGAGGAAGGAGGGAGGGGGGGAGGAGGGAGGGGAGGGGGGGGTGGGCGGGAAGAGGAGGGAAGGGGTGGCAGGTGGGTGGTGGGTGCTGGTGGGGGAGGGGGGGGGGGCTGCGCTTCGGGTAAACAGCGCAAGTGGCTTTGCGCTCCCAGGGAGGATCCATTTGAAAACGTGAACGATTGAGGTGGCTGGGATGGTTGGCGATCCGGAAAAAATTGAATTTCTCGCACATGTTTTTCCAAAATTTTCCCCTACGGGGTCTGGTTTTTCGATTTTTTCGGGGTGGTGTACTAAATTATGCAGTGTACTAAATTATGTCGAGTACGGTATTTCTCAGTTCGATTATGTCGTGCTGTTTAGGTGATTGAATAGTATTGCACACACCCCACAGTCCTTTCAGGCTGAGGGCACGAGCCCAACGGCATCGCTTACGAGTGATGGCTGCGGTCCAAGTGCTCTCACCACTTGCATGGCCGGCTCTTGGTCCTGCTCCTGCCCCAGCTGATCCCGCTGCCCCCCCTGCTCCCGCCCCTCGCCCATGTCCCTGCCCCCGTCCTGCCGCCCCTGGTGCCGCTCCTGCTGCCGACTTGATCAGGCCCGTGGCTGGGTGATGTACGTTGACCTGCCCGATTTCCCGAATGGTGTCCCCCTGGATGCTGCGGGGTGCCGGCACCCAGCAGCGCCCGGACCTGGTGCTGCGGAGACACTGAAAAAGATTGTGTTCCTGGAACTTACAGTCCCCTCGGAGCAAAACGTGAGTGCGGCGGCACACGAGCGAAATCGGGCCGAAGCCCGCGCGTAACATAAACCCCCCGGGCCGCCGTCCCGCACCCAAGAGACCCATGGGTCGGCTCGCGTCCCCAATGGGGCGGTCACAGTTTGCGACCTGGCCTGCCAGAGGCAAGCAAATCTGCCAACCCAGCTGCCGTTCCACCATCCGTTTTGGTTTGTACACGTTATTGCTGAAAGCACCCGAACGAAGAGCGTTTAGAAAGTGAAATCGACCGGGCCCGAGACGGCAGGGGCAGGGGTCGGCGCAGGGGCCGCGGCAGGAGCAGGGGCCGCGGCGGGAGCAGAGGCAGCAGAGTCGAACAAGATGTCGCCTCCACCGAAAGAGCCAAAACTCTCCCAGCCACTGGAACTGACGGCAGGGGTGGTTTCAAGAGAATCGAAAAAGGTTCCGCCCATGGAAGCTGGCCGTTCGGATTCGCATGGTGTGGCCGAGGTGGAAGGCGTAACCTTGGTGCGCGGAGCTTCAGCTGTAGCGGCAGGGGCTGGAGCGGCGGCCGATTCAGGAACAGGGTCCTCGCCAAAATGATACCCGGGGTTCGCCGCAAAGCCCTCGCCCCCGAACGAGGCCGGGGGTGGCGGCGAGGTCACGGCGGATTCAAGGCCGGTATCCTCCCCGGAGAGAAACGTGTCTGCTCCGAAATCATCAAGTTTGGAAAGGTCTGTGGATGGGCCGCCGGCAGCAGTTGGGGCACCTGCCAGATGGGTGTCTTCTTCGGGGAGGAAAGTCAAAGCGAGCTGCGGAACCGGGGCGTTCGAAATAAAGTCGTTGCCGACTGGAAAGGGAGAGGTCCGAGTATGAATGCAATTGCTAACGCCGCGGAATTGACGGAGTGAGGGGCGGGGTGGAGGTGGGGCGGGGTGGAGGTGTGTGTGTGGGGGGAGGGAGGGGGAGGGAGGGGGAGGGAGGGGGGGAGGAGGGAGGAGGGAGGAGGAGGGAGGGAGGGAGGGAGGGGAGGGAGGGAGGGAGGAGGAGGGGAGGGGAGGGAGGGGAGGGGAGGGAGGGAGGGAGGAGGGGGAGGGAGGGAGGGAGGGGGAGGGAGGGGAGGGGAGGGGGCGGGCGGGACCGACGATCGGGCGGCGCAGGTTGGGTCCTGGTCCGGGCTGGTTCGGTGCTGGTTCGAGTGCTGGTTCGGGTGCTGGTTCGAGTGCTGGTTCGGGTGCTGGTTCGGGTGCTGCTTCGGGTGCTGGTGCGGTGCTGGCGCAGTGCAGCAGTGCTGGCAGCAGGTGCAGAATGCGCAGGTGCAAGTGCGCGCAGGCAAGTGCAAGTGCAAGTGCAGGTGCAGGTGCAGGTGCAGGTGCAGGTGCAGGTGCAGGTGCAGGTGCAGGTGCAGGTGCAGGTGCAGAAGGAGCGGGTGTGGGCTCGGGTGTCGGCGTGGGTGCCGACGCGGCAGCGAGTGGCTCGGATGAGGTTGTGAGTGGTACGGGCACTGCAGGGGCCAGAACGTGCATTGAGACTGCTGCCTGTGGGGGAACCATGGTCACCGCCACGACTACTGGAGGAGACGGAGGAGCAGGAGTCGAAACTGGAGGGGGGCAGGCAGCAGCAAGAGCCGGAGGCACCGACGACACCGGAGGGGTAGGGAGGCAACTTGGAGCAGCGGACGGTTCGTTGCCCCCAAAGAACATCGAGGCGAGATCGAAAGGAACCATGCTTGAAGTGGAGGGCAGGGCGGGACTTGTAAGCTCACTCACAGCGACCGTGGAATTTTCGAAAACAGGTGGAGACGAGGGGACGTCAAGAGTGGGAGAAGGAGTCGAGGAAAGGGGCTTCGAGTCAGCACTGGGATGCGCGGCGAGGGCCTCTTTGGACTCGCGGATCAGGGCCGTGCGCTCGCGGAGTTGTCGCGTGCTCGTTTCGAGGAGTGCTAGGTCAGCCTGTGATAACAAAGTGGTCGGTCAGGCCTGAAAGGGCGTTGTTCGTGGAAGGCAATGGGGAGAGCAGCGCGCGGAGTGGGAAGGGGAGAGGGTCGGGACCTTTGAAGATTCGCACCGGGTTCGACTGGCCTCGAGATCACTCTGCACAAGGAGGAGAAAAGGGATCATGCGGCCCCAGAGCGGGGAAACGAACCTTCGCCACTTCGAGAGCGTTCTTGGCTCTTTCGTGCTCTTCGCGGGCGACTTGCACCTGGGTCTGCAAGCGAGTCTCCTCCTTGGCAACTTGATCCTGCGCGAGGTTTCGGCAATGTGTATGCCCGGGCAGGAGAATAGCAAGGAGAACCGCACGGTGAAGAACTGCACGGGGGGGGGGGGGGAACAGACCGAGGCGAGTTTCACTTGCTGTTGCAAGGTCACCAAGTTCGCCAACTGTGTCGTCAACCGTTCTTTCACGCCGTCCATCTGGGTGTTTGAAAGAGCAGTGAGTCGCTAGAACAAGATGGCACCAAACCTCGACAAGGATCAAAGCGCGTCGCTGTTTCAGAACGGTCTCTTCTTGCCGGGCCTTCTGGCAGGCAAGCTCGAACTCGACAACCTCTTTACTCTTCCGATCAAGCTAAGCGGACGATGTGTCCGGAATCGAAAAAGGAGAAGAGAAGAGAGGTGAGTGTGTTGTTGTGCGCAGTGTTTTGCGTCTGAAGTGGGCTCTCGACACGTTCCTATCTCGCCGCCCATGACCCCTGCCCTGCCCAAATCGCTTCCTGACACAGTCCTGCGCTGCAGTTCCTGGATCTTCCTGTCCCGGGCCATTGATGGTCCGTTTGTCTCCTTGCCCTCTGCCCGTCCTGTTCCGTTCCGTTCCGTTCCGTTCCTGTCCAGCGTGCGTGATCTGGGAATCCTCGGGGTGGTGGCAGTGCCCTTAATGATGAAGTCGGCTCAGTTTGGATGCCCTACATTTTCCGCCCCCCTCCCGCCCTCCCCGCCTCCCCGCCCTCCCCGCCCTCCCGCCCCTCCCGCCCTCCCGCCCTCCCCGCCCTCCCCTCCTCGCCCTCCCCGCCCCGCCCCCGCCCTCCCCGCCCTCCCCGCCCTCCTCGCCCTCCTCGCCCTCCTCCTCGCAACGCACGCAACGCACGCACACGCCCTGTCGGACCATCGCGTCCCATTCTTCCTGGGAGTTGACTGGCCTGAACAGCTGTTCGACGGAATGCCCGTTGCCTAAGTTGGCCTGCTTGATTGTGGCGCTTTTTCCCTCGTGTCTTGTGCCATTCTCTCTCTTCTGTGTCTATGGTGCGGGAGACCTTTTGCTCCAAATCGAGGCACTCGGTCGAGATGTGATCGCGATCTTGTAGGGCGCGATTCAGATCCTCCTTGACGGACTGAAGGGCAGCCTCGCCGTCTTCCAGCACCTTCTCCATCGCCTACCCAAGAAGGCGGGCAAAAGGACGGAGCCAACAAAATCAGCGATTTGCAGCAGAGGGTTTCTGCGCCATCGGACCTCTTTTTTGATCGTGAGTTGCCGCACGGCCCGCTGAATGGGGAAGAGCCGAACGTGCAATTCATCCAACTGCTCCGAGAGCGTGTCGCGCTTGGCCGCCATTTCGGCAAGTTCGGCCTCTCGGTCTAAGCGAAAAGGCAGCCGTGCGGAAGAAAAAATGGGGATCGAGGTGGAAGGGCGCGGCAGGGCAAGAAGCCGCCAACAAGCAAAAAAGACAGACTCTTTTGTTGCTGCGCGATCCGTTCCTGTTCCTGTTCTGCCTCCTCACGCATTGCGCCCAGCGCCTGAGTTTGGACGCGCATGGCTGCGACTGAGGGGGAAACGATTGGGACAGGGGCCACGGGAGTCTCGGGGGAGGAGGCTGAAGAGCGCCCCGGCCGGAGGCTTGCGCCACCCACGGGGCGAGAGGAGAGCTCGCCCAAAGTGGAGGCAGAGACGGGGTTCGCGGGTGGTTGAGCCACACGGGGGCTTGGGGTTGGGGCAGGAGATACTGCAGATGCAGCGCACAGGAGGGGCTCGTCGCTCGTGGTGAGGGCAAGCAGATCAGCGCCACCTCCAGAGGCCGGTGGAATCTGGTAGGGGAGGTGATGCATTGATGATAAAAGTGGGCGGACCACTGAAACAGAAACCCCAGAGGCGACACGAGCAGGCGCTTCACCGCCGCTGATGAGGGTGGGCTCCTCCGAGGGAGATGGTGGCCGGGGGGCGGGTGCGGGAGTGGGCTCCGTCGGAGGGAGAGAGGTTGACAGAAGTCCAGGGGGCGAGGCAGCGGCAGGCCCAAAGGCAGCGACCAGCGAGTCCGGCGGCGCCGGGGTACTGGACGCCGGAGCAGGGGACACGGTTGTCAGCCCGGGGATGCTGGTGACCTGCGCGCTTCGTGGGGTGACAGTCTGAACAGGAGGGATGCTTTCCTCGTGGGCAGCCCGCGAGGTTGCGACAGGCAGGGGGCTGTTGCTTTGTGGAGGAGTCGGGGACCGGGAAGGGGACGAGGGCGACAGATTGCCGGGAGCGGGAGAGGGTGTCGCAACCGAAGGAGTCTGAGCTTTCGGCAGAGCAACGCCCAGTGAACCGAGAAGCTCGGGGGGAAGATCAGGATCTGTGGGGACAGAGACGAAAGGAGAATGTAACGGGCGCAGCGGGGGCGGGAAGGAGAGGGTGGTCGGGCAACACAAATTCGAGTGCACGACGGACTGTTCTGGATGATGGCACCTGCGATCAGGCCAACGAGATCCAACTCGGCCTGCGGTGAGAAAACAGAAAAGGGGAGAGAGATGCCGCCTCTGAGGTGTGTGGCCATGGTCAAGGCATGCGTGGTGCGGGTGTCCTCCAACACAACTGTCTTGGGTAATTCTCGCTGTCGTTGTTTTCAGGGCTGGTTTCCGGCTGTGGACCAAAGATGGGCACGAGAACAGACCTTCGGAATGGTCTCGCTCTGTGGCGGCGGAATTTGTGATTGTTGAGGCGCAGCAGGGCGGGGCGCCGGGGGGGGCGCAACCAGAGCGGCGAAGCCACTGGGTGGCGGCAGACTTGGCCGGGCAGGCGGGGGCGGAGGAACTGCCGGCGGTGCTGGGGCTGCTGCCGGCGGAACGGGAGGCCGCGAAGGAGCAAAAAGCGTCTCGGAAGGGCTGCTCGAGGACTGGCCGAACCCGACCCAGCTACTCGCCGATCCCGAGGCGGCGTGGGGTGTCGAGCTGCTGGTGGACTCGAAGCCCACCCAACCGCTGGATGCGGCGGGTGCATCGGCGGGGGGGCTCGGTGCTGCGAAAAGGCATCAAGTGTGTGGGTCTGAGCGATGTTTGCGGCGGACTGGGCAAAACTGGGGAGGAAGTGGAAGCGAGACAAACCAAGGGGAGCGGGGCGCCCGTCAGGAAGCAAGGCAAGCAAAGCTGGGGTGCCAACGGGGGGCACCGGGACTCCCTTCAGCCGGCGGTTGAGCACACACATGGCAGCGATAAATCGGTCGCGCTCCCAGCGGTTTGCGTGGGTGGGGTTCAGCAGGTCGCTGATGAAGAACGGAATGGAAATAAGGCGCATGACGCGGGACACCAGACTTTAAACGTCTCATGTCATCAGGCAAAACTTTTGATTGAGCAAAAAACTCCTGGGCATTTCGGTCTGCACGGAAAATTGGATGACGGAAATGCGGGAGAAGAATGCAAACCTGTGACAAAGGGCAGGCCATTTGAAAGTTTTGTAAAAAAGGATCCGTACTTCTCCTTTTCGGCGCTTTCCATCTCATACGGGTCCCCAGAGGTTGGCGCGGGTCCTGACTGGGGAGGCGGGATTCCTTCAAAACGGGGCGGAACAAAAGCTAAAGGGCAAATGGATCAAGATGAAAACGGAGGATAAATTCGGCCTGACAGGTGTATTGATAGGCGTTGAGCTCGCGACCCTGCTGCGCCAGGGAAATCAAACGCATGGCGAGATAAAAGTCGTTTTTTGTTAGGCTGTTTCCTTGGTGCCTCGAATCGGCAGTTCGCCAAATCTATCGGGGGATCGGTTGAAAGCTGGTGAACACTGCCAGACCATCGAAAGTGCCGGATTGGGAAGCCCAGAGGTGCGGAAAAAAGGCACCGCATTTTGAGCAGGTACCTCGTCACCCACAGCCACTCGAGCAAACAGACGGTCATAATACTCTGTTTCCAGAGCACTGAAGGCCAGAGGGTGCGCCATGAAAAAGAGGAGATAGTCCCCACGGGTTGGGAATATCAATGGGCGATCGGAACAAAGTCGAGAAGCTCAGTCAAAAGTTCGAGGATGAGGATGACATGGCGGACATTGGCGAGGATCTATTTGTCTGATAGTTCCTCTCCGATCCGTTCATGTTCCTGTGATAGGACCTCGAGAACCTCGGCGATGAATTAAAAGCTTATTCCGCCAAAAAAATCGCTGAATCCTCCTCCGGTCGGGAGTCAACACCAACATCTATTTGGGCCGAAAGTCCCAAGGAGCAGGACCAAGACGAAGAACCCAGCGCCGAGTCTCCCGAAGACGACACGGACTTGCTCACGGCACTGACCACTCCTGCCCAATCTGAAAATGACAAAGAAGAAGCGGCATCAGGTATTCTCAAAGACCTGGCAGCGTCTGGACGGGAGCAGGTCTGGCTCCACCTTCGTCCCTTCTTTTCCCCACTGGGGACCTAGGTCGAGCGAGGCGAGCATGTTCTGGCCCAGCAGGCTCTCTGGGAGCGCCTGCTCCAGTTGAGAATGGTGCTCAACGGCCCGTTGGGCTCTGGGAACCGAATGCCGCAACCAGGATCAGCAATCCACAGTCAGCTCGTCGCTGCCCTTCCCGTCGGAGCTGCTGCGAGCCAGCCGGTCGCTGCCCTCCCCCGCGCCCTCCACCAGTGCTCCGGGAACTTGAGCCTCCTTTTGCAGTCATTGGTGCTCTTGCAGCGCGCTCGTCCTGGCTCTGGTGCGCTCGCGTCTGTTTCACTTCAAAGCGATTGACCCCATATCCTCCCGCCCCCAGCCAACCAACCGAACACTGCGACAAATGTGTCGCAGCCCGCACAGCAGAGTGCTCATGTTCATGCCACGTCGACAAATGGTGGGCTCAGTCACGCAAACTCCGTGCCGAACGTCGGGCTGCGCAGAACGGACAGCTGAACGAGTGGTACAACAGGGCCCAGCTCAGTAGCGCCTTCAAGCCAAGTTCCAAAGTCCGTGCGTCCTTGTTCGTCGCGAAGATGTTCTTCTTTTGACGTAGGCAAATCTCAATGCCTTCCACCAGCCGCTCTCGGACCAGGTCCAGGCGGCCATGCAGGACCGCGCCCGGCTGCTCCGCCGGGCCCACACCAATCGGGCACACTCCGATCCGATCGGAGGCCGGGCAGCACAGTCGAACCCCGCAGAGAAGCCTGCAGGCCCTCAGGATCGTCACGCACTCCTCGAAGAATCCAGCGTCGATCTGCAACTTTACGATGACACCGATTTCTTCCAGGTCTGCCGGTTCTCTCCTCCTCCTCCTCCTCCTCCTCCTCCTCCTCCTCCTCCTCCTCCTCCTCCTCCTCCTCCTCCTCCTCCTCCTCCTCCTCCTCCTCCTCCTCCTCCTCCTCCTCCTCCTCCTCCTCCTCCTCCTCCTCCTCCTCCTCCTCCTCCTCCTCCTCCTCTCGGCATTGACGTGAACAAACGCACCCAAAGATCAAGGAACCGCATCATTGGTATGCATGTTAATACAACTCCGCCACGCACGCACACGGTGCAGGTGATGCTTCGCGACATGATTCGAGGCGATGGCGATGCTGCAGCGGGATTGGAGCGCAACGTGGCCTTCGATATCGAAGCCGCTCAGGCCTCCCTGCGGGCCACCCTCAGGCTGCATCACGTGCGGCAGCAGATGCTTGTCGACCGACGTGCCTCGAAGGGCCGCGCCCTGCGGTATACTGTCCAGCCAAAACTGGTCCGCGCTCGGCAGCCATGCGCTTTTTTCTTTCAGTCTTGCCCCACACCTGGAATACGCACAGCAAACCCGAGCAGTGTGAGTCTCCCCCACCCCTTCACACCTGTTTTCACCGGACTTTGTTGACTTTCTTCATTTTGTAGGTGTCCTTCCTTGCGCCACAAGTTCGGGAGTTGCCCCCCAATACCGAGGCCTTGTTTAGCAATCTGTTTGGGTTCGGGGCCGTTGCTGGTCGTGAGTCCAAGGCGGCCGCCAAGAAACGCACCCGAAAGGACTCCCATCAGAATGTCCTCGAACAGCCCGCTGTCAGTGCCCTCTTTGTGCCTCCCTCTTAAACTTGATATATTTTGGAGGTCTTTCTCGAGTGCGATCATCCAAGACTTCGCTTCGTGTCCGCTTGGTTTTGGCCTCGTGGTGGGGCGGATGATTCCGCGAACGGGGGAGTCTCTCTGGTGTCGGGTCCAAAACCTTCCTCTCTGGACGTCCTGACTGATTTTTCACCCAAAATCTCGAAAATTAAGGGTCTTACAAGGGTCGAAGGATCCCTTCGAGTATTCGTCAACAAATTTTGGGCGAACAGTCATCGACGCGAAGTCTGAGGCAAAAAGTGCCTCGTCAACCAAGGGGTCCTTCTACTATCTCTTGTTGCGGGCTGTTGAGCGTTCACGGCTCTGCGCTGTTCGCTGTTCGCGGTTGGAGCAGCGCCCGATGGAGATACACGGAAAGGAAAACAAGAATTACATTTCTCCCCAAGCCCATCCCAAGAAGAGTTCGCGAGGAGCCGATGATACCCCTCACCGACCGGACCCGGTTCTCGCCCGGACGCAGCCCCATCAATTAACTCGGTTCGAGCGAATTATGTCTTCTCATCCTCGATGGTTTCCCAAACAACCCGAGAAGATCCTGCCATCATCCCCTCCTTCGAAATCACCCCAGGCAGCAGTGCCTCCCCCCCCTCACTCCAATGAGCATCCCCAACGTTCTCATTCTCGGCCACGGCATCATCATCACTCCGCCAACCACCGGCACCACCGGCACTCCCACCAATCGGCCAGCTCATCGGATCGAGCCTCCTCCCCCTCCCTCCCCAACGGCCCTCCTGCCATGACGGGGGCAGCGGGCCAGGGACAAGCCGGCTCTTCAGCAGAATTCCGTGCTTTTCCTCCACCTTTGGGAGCTGTCCTTCCCCCCGAGCCAACACCAGCTCCCCCAGGATCGCCTTCATCCGACGATCTATCCGCCCTCCTCAATTTCCCGCCCAGTGACGTGGAACGGGAACCGCGCCTCCCCGGTGGTGTCTCTCCCCTGGCCACCCTATTTCCCCAGCCTCCTGTCATCCGCACATCTTCGTTGCACACCCGCCCCATCCCCAAGACCCCCTCCCCCCAACGGCTACCGTACCCGCAGCGCCCGAAGTTCACCCCTGCTGCCACCATGAGCGCGCCCCTCAAGCGCGTCGCTGCCGCACACCCGTCGTCGACCCCGTTGAGCTCCACCTTTCCTGGCCGGGACCCAACCCACATATCCCCCTCTTCACTCCCACCCGCGGGTGACTCCCTTTGGTTGCGTGGCCGAGGGCCCCTCCGGCTCACCCCCAACGAGGAGTGGGCAGTGCTCGAACAATACCGAGCGATTATCGAAGGCCGGATCTCCCGACTGGCGCTGAGCTGCTCCTTACCCGCTTCTCTGAGCAGCCCCCCAGGAGCTGTGCGTGTCCTGAGCGGTGGCGCGGGGGCCGGGGCGGCGGCGTACCTTAACAAGTCCTGCAAGGTCCTCCCGGAAATCATGCAAGGTCTGCTCGGCCGCCTGCTGCCCCTCCCTCCCCCCCCCCCCCCCCCCCCCCCCCCCCCCCCCCCCACACACACACACACACACAAACACAAACACACGCATGCACGCACATGCACGCACTCACGCACACCGTCCACCCCCGGCACCTTCTCCCTCTGTAATTCATCGATGTGCGCACAATCCAATCGTTCATTCATGCCGCCCTGTGCGCAGAGTTGCAAACCCTTCGGGCCACCCTGGGCAGCCTCAGCTCGCACCTGCGCGCCACCACCCAACACTTCTGCGCCTCGCTCCTGCACGCTCGCATCGCCCTGCTTCGCTGTCCACCGACCGGCGACCCGCCACCCCCACAAGCTCGCCTCGACCCTGCCCTGGCCACCCACGCCCTCGACGCCTACGATTCGCTTGCCGACCTGGTGGCCGAGCTGGGTGTCGCCACGGAGTCCTTTCCAGGAATCCCTCCCGGTGCGGGCGGCGGCCCGTCTTCGGCCCAGCTGTACAGTACGCGGCGACCCAGCCCACCAAGCGCCCTCTCCCTCTCGCCGGCAAGAACCGGGGGAGGCGGCGGGCCGGACCGAACACCGCAGGGGCACCGGCCGCACCATCCCCCAGAGGAAGACGAGGAGGAGATCAGACCTGACCAACAGGCCCCGCCCTACGAGTTTCCGTCTTCGCCCCATCGCAGCGAGGGGGCGTCTCTCTTCGGTCTGCCCGGCGGTGCGGCGTGGCGTGTCCCCTCATTCACACAACCGACACCATTGCAGGGCACGATTTCGACGAACTGCTGAACCAACTCGAAGGCGACCTGAGGTAGTAGTGGCCGCCTGCGCCTGCCTGGCTGTTTTGTTGTAATTTCTCTTGGACACTTTTGCAAATTTTCCTTCTCTGTCCTGTCTTTCTTCGTCTTTCCTCTCACCCCTTTCATCGTTCTTCTCCGGCAATTGCCCCATTGTCCCCGGGCCAACACGTTTTTCCCCCTTCGTATTTGGAACTTGCTTTCCCTCCCCTCTTCTTCTCTCCTCATCACCCGACGCGAGCCCCAAGTCTCCCTCCCCCATTTAATAATGTGCAAACTCTTCAGTCCAACACTGGTTGACCACCCGTTGGACGATGATGTGCAGGCACGAATCCCGTCACGACATCAGGGAGCGCACGCGCAGCCCGACACATGCCGGTTGGACGATTGATCTTCCGAACACGACCGAACACGCGAAACGAAAAAAAGCCGCCCCCCTGACTTTCAGGCGTTCACCACTCGGGCGGCGGTGGCCAGGTCGACCATGGCGACATCGCCGCTCTCCTTGCGGACGATGACCTGGCCCCCGTCGCTGCCCATGATGGTCCCGATCTGGCCGACGTCCGCTCCCCGGACCAGCACCACCCGGTCCCCGGGGTGGACGTCGCGGATGGGAGCCGGCGTCAGGGCGTGAGCGTCGACGGATATCAGCTGCGGACCAGACCCCAGACCCCAAGCAAAATGAAGTGACGGCATGCGATGTGCGGCGAGGGCGGTTGGGTTGGGTTGGAGGATCCGGCCGGCAAAGAAGAGGGCCGAAGCAAGCGGGCCGTGAGGCGGGCATGTGTGCAGCGCGGCGGGGCGGACCTCCTCCGTGTGGCCCAGCTGCACCTGACACTTGCCATCCCCAAACAGTTCCCGCACGACACCCGTCTGGCCGGCGTGCGACCCGGCGCTCACCTCGACCTCGACGCGTGGCTGAACCCAAGTCTCCACCGAGGCCACGAGCGGGGGCACAGGGACGGGCTGGGACATGGCCTGCTGCTGCAGCTGGGCCTGTTGCTGCAGCTGAGCCTGGAGCTGCTGGCCAAGCGGGTAGGGGTACCCACCTACAGGGCACGGCAGCACGAGCGGATGAGAGGCGGACAAGGCCGAATGGTGGGACAGGGGTGGCCAAACATGCGAAGAGCAGAGCGGCTGGTGCGAGGTGGCAGACCCATGGCGGGAGTGCCTGGGGTGGGCGGGGCGCCAGGAGTGGGTGGCGCGGCGTATGGGTAGCGCTGCGAAAACTGCGATGGGCCCAAGGACAGCAAAGCCAACGGGATGAAAACCGAGCGGAGAAACGTTCAGACCTGGTAACCGCCCGGGGTCGGCGGGGGAGGGACGGAACTCGGCCCGACGTATGGGGTGGGGGCCGAGGTGGGAGCGAGTTGCATGGCTGGGGTGTACGCGCCCATCTCGGGGTATTGAAGCCGTGCCCCTGCTGGGCTGGGCATGGGGTACGAGCCCGGGGTCGGGGGGGGATTGAGGCTGACAGCTGGCGGCCGGGACGGGGGTGGGAGCGGGCTGGAGGGAGGGAGTTTGCGCGGGGTAGCCCGGGGTGCGCGGGGGCATGGAGTATCCGGGATAAGACAGGTCCGGCTCGCTATAGAGGATGGCGGGGAGAAGGAGGGGGGGAAAAACGACCCGGTGTGTGTCTGCGTGTATGCGAAAAGGGCTTCCCGACGGACCTGCGCGGGGTTGGGGTGGGGCAGCGGTCCACTGGCGTGGGACGTCCTCTAAAAAACAAGCCGATCAATCACGAGCCCACAAAAAAAGACCGAATCAGACCTTCCTTTTTGACAAACGGGGTGGGCGCGGGGGCGGCAGGAGTTGGGGGCGGTCGGGTGATTGGCGCCGGCATCTCGAAGGGCGCCGGGCCGGGAGTCATGCCCGGGTGGATGGGGGTCATGCCCGGGTGAACGGGGGTCATCATCCCGGGGTGCACAGGGGTATTCATACCTGGCGAAGAGAGGGCGAGCAACGATCAAGACCACGTGAGTGCACGCGGACGTGCGCGCCGGCAAACACACGTTATGCCCTTCCTCCCCCGTGACGGCCAGTACGCATGGCCAGCACGCAACCGATCGTCCCTGTGACAAAGCACATGCAGCCTGGCCACCCCGAGCAGCCGCGGGCAAACAGCTACAGACCAGGGTGGACTGGAGTCTCCATCCCGGGATGGGTGGGTGTCTGGGGATACAGCGGGCGAGCGGTCGTCTCCGTATCCTCCTTGGTGCTGCGAATCGGGGGGAGCCACGAAACGACGAAGAACAGGAAAGAATGACGGATGATTGACACATGAGCGAGTGATGGGAGAGAAGAAGGAGAGGCAGATGGAGCATTTGGGGGTATGGCAGACATGACAAACAGCAGGGCACGCTCCAAGTTGACCGTCTTGCACTTCGTGTGCAGCTCGACACGGGCCATGGTGCCCGACACGCTCTTCACAATGCCCATCAGACCCTATGGGAGGCATCGTGAGTCAAGTCAATGCGGACGGAAGAGGTGAGACGGACCTTGTTCGGACCGCCCGTGATGCGCACCGTCTTCTGGACGAGGCCGCTCTGCTCGGGGTCCATGTTGTTCCGTCCGCCACGGCCTTGGAGGAGCAAGAGGTTCGTGAGTGGAACAAAATGCAGCCGCCCAGCCGAGAGTCCACCTCTCCGTCTTCCTCTTCTCGTCTATCTCGCAGAACCAGCCCCTTCCCCCGACGAAACGGACCACGGCCGAACGAGCGGGGCGGAGGGGCCATCGCGCCAGGCTTTTGGTCGCCCTGGGTGGGCCAGGCAACGGAAGGGGCTCCGGGAAGGGCACTGCTCGAGGGGGTGGATCCCTGTGCCTGAGAGAAAGAAGAGGAGGGGAAGGAGAATGGCGATCAATGCGCTGCCATGCGAGGCCCATTGTCCTGCAGACCTGACATGAGCGGGCATGGACCACAAAGATCCCGCTGTGCTCCATCAGCTCGCGGCTGTGGCAGAACAAATAAAACCGATGGATATGCTTCACGGTCGCTCGTCGGTCCTGTGAAAATGCGGGGAGGGGAGAGGAGGGGCGCATGAGCGATTTCAAAACACAGGGAAAAAAAGACGACGTCTGTGTCGCCGAGGTGGGCGGACACGGTGCGGACGAGCGGACCTTGAACGGGCCCTCGATGACCCGGACCACGTCGCCCACGGAGATCGTCGCCCGGTTTGCGTCCATGGTGCGGACGCCCCTGTTGGATCGCTTCCCGGAGATCTCCTGGGCCCGGACCCGGTGCAGGGTACCCGTCTGGTCGATGACCTGGAAGATGTCCCGTTCGATCTTCACAATGCAGCCGACGTTGCGCGCGCTGGCCAGGGAAAGGCAGGGCATGAGAAGAGGAGTGGCGGATGAGAAGAAGGAGGGAGAGACGGCGGCAATCCGATGTCGAAATGGGGGCAAGCAAGGTGTGCGTGTGCGAGGTGCGAGGTGCGAGGTGCGAGGTGCGAGGTGCGAGGTGCGAGGTGCGAGGTGCGAGGTGCGAGGTGCGAGGTGCGAGGTGCGAGGTGCGAGGTGCGAGGTGCGAGGTGCGAGGTGCGAGGTGCCGCGGGCCAAGAGAAAATGGGATGCAATTGACGACGAAGGTCGGGAGCAGCACAGACTCGATCTGGACCAGGTCGTGCAGGGAGAACTGGCCCCGGCTGTCCATCCCCGTGCCCGTTTCGCTGGAGATTTGCACGTCTTGGGGCCGCAGATCGACGTTCTCGTTGGTGAGCTCGCTGAACATGACCACCGTGTTGTCCTCGACCTCGATCACGGCCCCGCTGTCGCCCTTGTGCACCCCGCTGATCACTTTCACGTGGTCGCCGACCTGGGTGGCGATGGGCGTGTGAGCTGATGGCAGTGGGCGCCCCCGCACGTCACACACAGCCAACAGAAATGGGCCCACAGCCAACAGAAATGGGCCCACAGCCAACAGAAATGGGCCCACAGCCAAACAGAAATGGGCCCACAGCCAACAGAAATGGGCGCCGGCCACACATCTATGAACAGACATCGAAGGTCTTCTGCAGTTGCATGGGTTCAAAGGCTAGCGAGGAGAACTGGGCCAGGAGCTCCTTGTGGAATGGCTTGATGATCACCTTGTTCGACTCGACCCGCAGGACCCCGCCCCGCAGGCCGGCGAGGTCGCTGTTGACCACCAAAACCTTGTCGCCCACCTCGAAGATCTGCATCTTCTGCTGGGCCGCCTTGGGCAGCGAGCTCAAGGCCGCCTTGGCCAGATCTGAGGAGGAAGGAAAGAGAAAGAGCGCGGGGGGTTGGAGACCAGACGCCATCACGGAGGGGGACGGACCATCGGGGGCCATCTGATCGTCCTGCGCTTTGGGCTCCGCGACCGCCGACTCCGCGACCAGAACCTGGAACTGCCGTGCCTGTGACGGGGCGGGCGGGGGGATGGAGGAGGGGCCATCGGAGGGAAGAATACCGGAGTGAATGTCATGTGTGGCTTCCTCATCCTCTCTTCCCCCCCCCCCCCCCAGGTCCGTAAACAAAGCACATCCTTCAACGCGTAGCCTCGGGTCTGTGCCGTAAACGATCCGACAGTCGATCCCAACCCCCCATCCACCACCCCACTCCCCCACCCCTCATTCGACCGGAGCATCACGGCACACGGCACGGACCTCTTCGACGCTGGGGCGGACGTCGTTTCGCTGAACGTTTGCGATCTTGGTGACGGTGTGCAGAAACCCGCTGCGGAATTCATGGTCGTCAAAGAGGTAGTACTGGGGGACGATCGGTGCGATCCGAGGGCGTGGAGGAATGAGGATGTGCACGAGGATCTCCCGAACAGATGGATGGGCGGGTGAGGGACGCACCAGTCTGTGACATTCCACCGACGCTTCTGCGGGCCATCCGGGCGGAACAGACCTCGCCGTAGGCGTCTCGGTGCACCTCGACATTGCCGCCCAGCTCCTTGATCTGGGTGGGCTTGAACATGGCCTGCGGGAAGGCGTGCGGCTTGAGGCTCAGGGCACGGAAGCCCTTGGCCTTCTCCTCCTCCTTCTCCCGCTCGCGTTCCTCGGGCTGAAGGGGCGTGGAGAGGAGGGGCGGAAGGGTGAGGTGAGGGCCACGCCGAACCAGCCACCGGGGGGGGTGGGTGGGTGGGTGGTGGTGGGACGATGAGGGAGGTGCGTGCGACGCTGGAGGAGAAAGGAGGGTCGGGAGGAGAGCCAGACCGAGGCCGTCAGGGAGGCCAAGTTCAGCCGGGGCACGAGCCTGAGGGTGACCTGCCCACGCTGCTCATCGGCATCGACCACCTGGGCGAGGTCGCCCTTGTACAGGCCCCGCCGCATCCGCACCCAGTCGCCCCGCTTCAAGGGGGTCTCCTCACGGCCAGTCCGCAGAACGGCGGTCCACTCGCCGATGGGGACGACGCTGGGCTTGGAGTGGAAGAAGAGCTCCATCCCGTAGATGGCCTTCTTGACAAAGTCCACCTTGGGGGCCTCGATGTACAGGAACCCACGGGCGCCCTCCGAGCAGACGGCCGACTTGATCAGGAGTGGCTCGCCCCGGGCCTCCAGGTTGAGGGCCTTCTGCATCAGGCAGATCAGGGCCTCCTCCTCGTGGCCACGCTGCGGAGTGGGGCGGGGCGGGATGTGTGTGATGAGCAAAGACAGGATGCGACTGATGTGGATGTGATCTGCTTCATCTTTCTTGCTTCTTCGCACCCCAGCCGAGCGGGGAGGAAGGGCGCGGGGAGTAGGGAGACCTTGCATTTCACCATCCAGAGCGGGCTATCAACACTGGGGTTGGGCTGGCGCACCAGCCTCAGTCCCCCCGCTGCCTCACCATCGGCGGCGTAGGTCCTAGAGCCACAGGTACTCGAAGAAGGAGCCCAAGCAGCACAAACCCTTTCAATCGTTGAGTCCATTCGGCAGCCCGCTTTTCGTCCTCCTCCGCGGCCTTGACAGGATCGAGGGTTTCAAATTGATTAAGAGAACGCTCGCGGTTCCGGCGATCGATACGGGCAATGGCTTCACGTTGAGCTACTGCAAGCTCGTCCTGTGTGGCGACCTCCTCTGTTGGCGAACTGAGTGACGGCTGATGATGTAAGTGGGGGCAGACCTCCTTTGGAGGGGGTTTCCTCTTCCTCCTCGGCATCACTCGCTTCTTCTGCTGTATCGAAGAAGTCTTCCGCGGACATTTTGCTCTTTTTACGGCGGCCACTCCTCTCCTCCTCCTCCTCCTCGTCCTCTTCGGCCTCCTCGTCGCCATCGTCCTCGCCTTCATCATCAACATCGTCGTCCTCCACTATCCGTGGGGGTTTCGTCGCTTCTGGGACCGGTGGTGCTGCCTGTCCGAGCGCTGCAGCGACCCCAACTGGTTCCATCAAGAGTCTCAAGAGCCACGGCACGGGTGTCTGATTTGAAGTTTGGGCTTGCATGAGAAAAGTGCATCCACGTCTGCGTTTCTTGTTCACACTGTCTTTCCCACACGTTTTTCTTTTCTCCCAAGTGTCATTCTCTCCGATTTTTCGGGTCGCGTGGGTCCTCTTGGTCCTTGGCATCACCCACGTCTCTTCTTATCGTGTCACGGTCCTGCATACCACTGATGGTCAGCCTGTTTAGTCTCTTGCTCACAGTCTCATTTCCATAAATCCTAGTCCACGGCTGGATCAACGCTCACACTCACAAGCCCGCCATGAATGCAGGTTTGTCTCTTCCTTCTTCATTTGCGAGGCTTATCCGGTTTTGAACAGACTTCGGCGACCTGTATGACTTGACTACCCATATGAAAGCCGCCGCGACTCCATCTTCCCCTGTTTTTCTGTTTGATACCGGTGATTTGGTCCAGGTCCGCGCGCGAGCCTCCGAACAACTCGATTTCTGGTAGGGTACTGGTCTTAGTGATGCCACTCCGATTCCAGGGCAATTTATTTTCGAAGGTCTTGCTTATTTCATTCGTTTTCCTTTCACTGGGCACAACAGTGGCGAAACGGATCCCGTATGATGCCTTGACTTGCGGCAATCACGAGTTGTACGATGCTCCTGTCATTCAAAATTGCGCCGACAACTTTGTTCCCTACTGGAACGGCAGCTACCTTTCTGCCAACATCCGCCTGACGACCACCGGCCCCCTGGGGAGCCGGTACCTTGTGCGGCCGCTGGGCGGGGAACTTGGCGGGAATATGGTGGTTTTCGGATTCCTGTACAACGATAACACCACTGCCTCGAACGTGGTGGTCGACTCGGTTGAATCCACCGTTCAGACGGCTTGGTTCCTGGAGGCCCTCAATGTGACCGACATTCGGCTTGTTGTTGTCCTTGGTCTGCGACCCATCGCCCTCCCCATCCGGTCCCTCATCCCGCCCCACACCCATCCCCCGTTTCAATTCCTTCATGGGCACGCACCATTCTGATTTCAGGTCACCTGGCCTGGAATGCCCCCGAGGTCGCCATTCTGAAGAAGGCCATTCGCGACCAGCTGCCTGTGACGCCTCTTGTCTTCCTCACGGGGCACTCGTCTGTGGCGCCTTTTTCTGTTCGGCTGCTGCTTGCCACGTTGTTTTGGGACTGCCGGTCCTCATGAACATGGGAGTCTTGCGTTCATTGTCTCCATCTCCTTGTTCTCTCGTCGCTTACATACCCCCCCCCCCCCCCTCCCCATCCCTCCAGCCACATCGAGCGAAGCGTCAAGCCGACCAACATGACGGCCGACCCGACCGTCATCCTGGAAAGCGGCTGCTACTTCAACGAGGTTGGGCTGCTGCAGTTCAACCTCTCTGTCGCCCCGACGGGCGTTCCCGTCATGAGCAACTTGGCCACCCGATTCGTGTCCGCCAACCGGACGGTCTGCAGTCGTCTGGGCTTGGGGACGTTCGGCTTGGGGCGGCACGAGCCGGTACATTTTCTTTTTTCCAAGTCATTTAGCGATCGTCGTCATGACATGCGCAGTGGGTGTCCGCGCGCGGTGCGTCTGCACTCGACTGACTTCGCTTTTTTTCTCTCCTTCTTCTTCTTCTTCGTCATCCCCCCACAACAGCAATTCCAAACCCTGTCCGGCGCCTCTCCGCAAGACTATCCGACGGCCGAGGGGGCTGCTATCCGGGCCACGATCCTTGCCAAGGCCGCGGAGTTGCATCTCGTCCGTCTTTGGTTTGGTTTGCAGTGTTCGGTAACCGCAATGGCACCCTGTCCTTTTTGTGCATCCCCATTCCGAGTGTGCTGACTGTTTTCCGGTTTTGCCATTCCCTACTCTCTCGTGTGGCAGAGCGAAGTGGTGGGCTGCAGTGACCGGCTGTACGACTCGCAGGCCTCCTTCTCCAGCAACTCGAGCGCCTACCGACTGATGGTTGATACCATCATGCCTGCCCTGGTCCGCTGGAGTTCCCGCCGGGTGGCGGGGCAGAGCGACGGGAGATAATTTTGGGGCTCCCGCTCCGGCTGTTTTTTGCTCAACTTTTCAGCCGATTTTCTGTCCCTCGACATCTCCTGATGGCGTCGTTTTTTGCCGCCGCATCAATCGGGGTGGTCGGTCTCTTGCTCGTTGTGGTTGTTTCGGGGGTGTCCTTGGGTCAGATCGCGATCGCCAACCAGAATCAGGGCGATGCCTTCCCTGCCCTCGCCAACGGGCAGCCCTTCTTCATCGTCAACAGCGCCTCCATCCGGGCGAACATCTACCCGGGTGCCATCGTCAACGACGACCTGCTAGCCGTGGATCCGTTCAACAACTCCATGGCCATGATTCGTCCGTTGGTCCCGAGTTCTTCTCATCGGGCATGGCTTGGGGCAACCGTTCGCAGTGCGGATCGTGGCCCTTTGACCCTCCCGTCACACAATGTGCCCTTTATTCGACACACAATGTGCCGCTCTTTCCTCGCTCCTCTCTCATCGTCTCCCCTCCTTCCCTTCCAGCTCACGTTACGGGCTCGGACCTTCTGGGCGTCACCAAGATCATTCGGAAGCGCGTGTCGGAATCCGAGAAAGGTTTGCGCTTGGCTCTGCAGTCTTGTTGTGTTAATCCCGCCATGGCAGACTACTCCTGGGCGCAGGGCCCCCTGACCACCGAGCTGCTCGCCCAGATCCAGAGCCGCGAGGCGGCCGAGGCGGCCGCGAACGGCCTCGAGGCGGCGGGCGGCCAGGCATTCTACTACAGCAGCCTGCACATCCAGAACGACAGCTCAACCCTGTACAACATCGCCTGCACCGACTACGACACCAAGAAAATCCTGGTCCGTTGCGTCGTTCGACCCGGAGACCCCTTTTGTTCCCTGCTGTGCGTGTGACACGACGTCTGGTGTCACTTTCTGACCAACGGGCTCTTGTTTTGTAAAGTAACTGTCCGGCTTTGGGGGGTCCCAGGCTCTGACAACACACATTTCACCATCCGCTCGTCCTTCTTCATTTCTCCCCCGCCCAGGGCATGCTTCGGCAAGTCCGCCCTGACAACACCTACGCAACGAAGCCTCTGCCTCATTACTCTCGCACGATCCTGCGCGATTACGTCCAGACCCAGTTCCTTTGGTCAGTCTGCGTCCCCCGGATTGCCGATGTGTGGAGTGGAACACCCTGTGGAGGGGGTGGGCCGCGGCCTGGGCGGGGCGGGGGCGAGCTGTCACACGGTCGGTGACTCTTTTCTTCTCCCCCACAGCGCGCAGCCCATCCCAAGTCCCGTCCCGACGCCCGTGCCCTCGGGCCCTCCGGGGCGCCCCGACCTTCTGGTGCCGATTGTCCTGTCATCCATCTCCCTGGCGGCCGTGGTCACCGTCGTGATCGTCGTCCTCGTGTGGCGCCGGCGGCAGCGTCACCAGCGGTCCGTCGCTGTGTCTGCGTGGCAGCTGTGTGTTATTTCGGATGCGGCATACACTACGTGTGCCCACCGGTTTCATCTTCCTCTTCCACCCCTGTCGCACGCAGGTACGCCAAAATTGTCCACGCGCCGCCCGAAACCAGCGGCCAGGCCACGGACCAGCTCCTGTACCCACCACAGGATGCGGGCACGGTGGAGTACCATCCCCACCAGTCCCAGCCGTATCAGTCGGGTGCGGTGTGACGCTGAAGTGGGCGACGATCACAGACAACGTGTCGGTGAGTTCTCTGCGTCTTCCCACTTCATCACACCCACACTTCATCCCACCCGCTTCCCCATCCACCCCACCCACCCCACCCACGTTATGTATGTTGGGACTTCCGAGCGCTGCTTCATAATGAGCCTTCGTTTTTTCGCTCGCTGCCTACCTGCCTGCCTGCCTTTCCTTTCCTTTCGCTGGTACTTTTATTGTTTTGTTTCTCTGTTGCACCCCCGATCCCTGTTGTTTCTCTCTTCGTCTCGTGGAATATCAGACGTGTTGGCTGATGATCTCGCCCACCACACGGAAGAAAGCAACGCGGTCATCCTGGGGTGTCCGGGTGCATTCTTGGGGCCTCCATGGAGCACGCCTGGCAGCCCAGGGCTGGTTCACTGGTCGGCCAGGAGGGGCAGCCCCATCTCGACTCGAGCGACGGACACCTCTGCGGCCAGGGGCGGAGTCGCCGAAAGCCCTGCCTGGGGCTGCCACCCCCCGGGGCCGTAGTAGAGGTCGATGCCCGGCTGAGGCGGGCGCCTCGCCGGCGGCGGGCGCAACAGAACCCGCGACCAGGCCCCGCGCCAGTACCGAAGGGCGACAAAGCCAAGTGTCACGGCGCTCGAGAGCACCTTTCGGGGGAAAAGAAAACAAATGGTCCAATCGTCATCCGCTCAAACCACTGGTCCAAATGCCGGCGCACTTGTATCCGCGCCTCCGCCAGCCCCTCCACCCACGCTCCGCCAGCCGTTTCCCGGACTCCACAGACGAGAAAGATCCAGTGGTAGAATACAGGAAGGCTGTAGTGCGTCATCACCAACGCGGGAAGGAGAAACACGAGCCCTTGCGAGAGCACTGCGATCGCGAGGGCGATATGGGAGTGGTGGCGGAGGTGGGATGAAGTTAGTCGCGCCGACGAAGAAAAGCGGGAGCGCCGGACGTGTGATGAATTGCACGTAGAACGCGCTGCCCGTGGCCCGAAGGGGAGCCGCAAAAACCTGTCAGGTGTTCGCAGGCAGATGGAGGGATGTTGCGTGTGTGTACGGGTGGTGCCTGGTTAGGCCGGGTGGACGGACGGTGGTACAGCCTTCCAAAAAGGTCAGCGGGGTCGCGTAGCGGAGCAGGACCGAGCACAAAGAGCCAGTGTCCTCCATCATCGCCGCCTCATCGGCGCCCATCCAGAGCCGGTGCAGCCCCCAGGCCGGGGAGAGGGTCCCGAAGGTGGTTGCCATGAGGACCGTCCCCAGGGCCAGAGTCATGAACGAGAGACGCCGGAAGGCTTTGTGGGCCAGGACCACGGGATGCCGCGTGGCCGGGGGTGAAGAAGCGGGGGACACGGGGGAGCCCGCGTTGATGGCAAGAATGTGGGTCAGAATCTGAACTTGCAGCGCGTTCGCCAGGGCCCCGAGGGGAACGAGAACAAGCTGTCGAGGAGCGTGTGTTGAATGAGTTGGGACCCAGCAAAGATGCGCGAAGGGAGGCGGAGGGCGGAGGTTTCCAAACCTGTTTCAAACGAAGGACAATTCCCGCCGCGGCCGCCTCCGGGACGCCCAGTGTGCCGACGGAGAGCAAGTAGACGGCCCAGGGGAGCCGATCCAGCAGCTGCTGAAAGCCCAGCGGGAACCCAGCACGGAGCATTCTCCACAATTCTGCACCCCGAGGGCGCCACAGGTCGAGGCGAAACGTCCGCCGGTTGGCTGCCCAGAGGAGGAGGAGGATGAGGATGAGGAGGAGGAGGGGGGGGGGGGGGAAGGAGGAGGAGGAAAGAACCACCGGAGTGAGAGCCAGGGCGGGGGGGGGGGGGGGGGGGGGGGATGGAGGGAGGCATCTTGAGGAGGGTCAGACCTGGGGGCACGAAGACGAGTGCCGCCAGGAGCAACACCGCGAGCCCGTTGGCGATGACCACAGTCCAGGCGAGGCCGGCAATGCCCCCGGCCGGCAGGCCGTAGCCGTTGACCCAGCAGATCCCCAGGGCCAGTTCCACCGCGAGGATCGCCATGTTACAGCACAGGGGGATGATGGTCTTGCCGCGGCCCGCAAAGAACGAGCTCAGGGCGGCTTTGGCAGTGAAAACGAGCGTCGAAGCGTGCATCACCACGGAAAAGGTGACGGCGTAGGGGGCAGTGACGGCAGGAGACTGGCAAAAAAGGTTACCAAACGCGTCCAGTGAGTGACAGACCAAACTGCGGAAGAGCAGGATGCCAAGAGGCAGCAGGGCGGCAGAGACAAGGGCCAAGAAGAAAGAAATGTACAGGGCTTGCCAAAGAAACATCCCAATCTCCGCTGGTTGATCGACGTGATTGGCAACAACTTGTGCAGTTGATGCAACCGTTCCCGTGAATAATCCAAGGATGCAATAGAAACAGGCGGCAGCAGTGACTTGACCCCCGAACTGGGTCAGAGAATAGCGAGAAATGAGGATTTGTTCGAGAAGAATCTGGAGGGTTGCCAGAAGTTCTGCGAGGAGTAGTGGCGATGCTGAAGTGATAAGGGATCCGACACCACGAAAATCGAAGAGGGATTTATACAGAGGGAGACTGGGGGTGGTATTGGGAGATGGGCGAGGGGCGATTTCATCAAGTTGTTGTTTTTCAACTGCCTGGATATTTCTCGCTAATTTAAGGTCCAAAGTTTCCTGGTCCTCTGTGAGTTGATCAGGAGACTTCATGGGCCAGAGTGCCCGGCACTTCCAAGAAGAGAGTGAGATTCCCCCAGAGGATTTTTCCACTATCCCCGAAATGCAAGCGGCGGAGTCCCTGCCCATTGCAGACTTTTTAAAGGTTCATACAGCCTATGACCTCCTTCCAGACAGTGGTAAGGTTGTGGTCGTCGATGTTGGGCTGACAATCAGCAGTGCCTTCCTTGCTCTCCAAGAAAATGGTTTCCCCCCAGTTTTAGCCTCCTGGTGAATGCTTCTCTTTAATTTAGGTATCACATCTGCTCCTCTTTGGGACAGTAACAGGCAAGAATATGTCGGGATGCTCACAGTGACAGATTTCATTGAAATAATTCTTGATTTTTACTACCGCTACTCGCGGGAAGAGTTTGCTCGGCACTTGGAGACGTACACCCTTCGCGAGTGGCGAAAGCGAAGACGTGATCGTCCCGCTTTGCAGGCTCCACCGACTGGACGACGTGAAGATCTCCCCGCACCGGCCAAGCACCAAGGTCTGAACCTCGTTGTTTGCTTTCCCCAGTTTCTTGACATTGATTTCCTCAGCTGCGCGTATCCCCCTTATTTTTGTCCACCCCGAGGCCAGCCTGTTTGATGCCTCTCGAGTTCTGCTTCAGCATCGCATTCACCGGGGTCCGGTCCTCGACCCGAGCACCAACACAGTTCTGCATGTGATCACGCATGCCCGAATCCTGAGGTATCTCGTAAGTAAGGTCTGCAAACTCTCGCTTTTTTTTTTTTTTGGGATGGAGGGCGGGAGGTGGATCGGTCGCGGCCTGTGCGTTTCTCACGTTCCCTTTCGTGGTTGCCGGGGCTGCCTCCGTCCCTTCCAGTGGCGCGTGGACTCGCCGATCCTCAACCGGACCCTCCGCGAGTTGAGTCTGCGCCCCCTCCTCGTGCCGCCCCACGCCCACGCCCACACCTGCCTCGCAACCCGCTTGACCTGACGCTTGCCTCCCCTCTGGTCAGACATCGGGACCTACCAGAACATCATCTACGTGTCGCCCTCCAACAAGGTGGCCGAGACGCTCTCCCTGCTGGCCCAGCGCCGCATCTCGGCCGTGCCCGTCGTCAATGGCGAGGGCGGTCCGTACCTTGGCCGGCTGGCGGTGCCCTTGGGTTGAGAGGGGTGGGAGTGGGGTTGCCCGCCCATGCATCGGGTGTGTGGAGCGCATCAACGGGAGCAACAGAGGTGGCGCGCGCACAACCCGGTCGTTAATGTGTCAAGCCATGCTGCTGCCCGGCCGGGAGGCACCTCACAGACCGACACGATGCGGCCCTTCGCCTCCTTTCCTCATGCCCACCCCTTCCTGTTTCCCCCTGCCTCACACCTGGCCCGGCCCAGTCGTGATCGGGGTCTACTCGATGAGCGACGTCAGGGTCCGTCGTCCCGTCTTGACTGCGCCCCCTCCGCCTCTGATGCAATTCCCCATCCCAACCCCCCATTCATTTTGGCTTGCGCTCTGCGTCTGGTGTGGTGTGTGTGTGTGTGTGTGTGTGTGTGTGTGTGTGTGTGTGTGTGTGTGTGTGTGTGTGTGTGTGTGTGTGTGTGTGTGTGTGTGTGTGTGTGTGTGTGTGTGTGTGTGTGTGTGTGTGTGTGTGTGTGTGTGTGACACTGTCCTGCGCTGCAGTTACTGGATCTTCCTGTCCCGGGGCGACCAAGTGTGGACCCCATGGGCGATCCATCTGTAACTCAGCTGCCTGTCCTGACCCGTGTCCCTTGTCCCCTGTCCTGTCCCGTCCCCCTTGCTCGTCCCGTCCTTTTGTTTTGCTCGTCCCGTCCCGTGGTGGTGTGTGGCTGGGGGGATCCCCCGGAGGTGGTGGCACTGCCCCTAGCGCTCCGATCAGTAGGCTCATTCTGGGTGCCACTTTCCGGATCCACTCCCCGTCTCGTGGGGATGGACCGTTTTCTTTCTTCGTCCTGTCCCTACTTCTGCTCCCCCCCACACTCTCCACACCCCGGCCCCGTCCCGTCCCGTCCCGTCCCGTCCCGTCCGTCCCGTTCTTCACCGTGCCCCTCTGTGCTACGTGCGGCCTGTCCTGGTCGTGCTGCCCCTACGTCCCGTCCCTGGTGCGCCGTCCCGTCCCGACCCGTCCCGTTCGTTGCCCGTCCCGTCCGTCGTCGATGCTCGCCATCGACATTCTACTTGCGCACCCAATCGAAAAGGTCTGTGTCATATGCTCCGATTGCCCCTTGTCTTGCCTGTGTCGGGGACCCCTTTGGCGCGACACATGCTGCTGCCGTGCGATGTGGTGAGAGCGTGAGCTGTCCATCCACACCATGTGACGGATCCCTTGTGGGTCCTGATTTCCGGTCTCGGATGTTGACGTGCTCTTCCGCCTGAGCGCTTTGCCGTTGACTGACCCTTGTTCGCTGCCGCCTGCTTGCGTATGTTGGCTTGGTGGACACTGCTTGACTATGGCGCTTCCCTCGTGGACTGTGCCTACATTTCTTGCGGTGTCTCTCTTCCCTCTTTTGTGTGTGTGTGTGTGTGTGTGTGTGTGTGTGTGTGCGTCTGCCCCCTCGGGGGGATGCAGCATCTGCTGCTGGACGATCTGCACTCCAACCTCGAGCTGACCGTCGACGAAGCCCTCTCCATGCGCACCCAGGTCCGCCCGCTCCCCGCCCATCCTGCTTCCACCCCTTTGTCCTTCCCACTCCTTGCTTTCCACTCCTTGCTTTCCACTCCTTGCTTCCCCCTCCTTGCTTCCCACCCCTTGCTTCCCACCCCTTGCTTCCACCCGCCGCTTCCTCCATGTTGGCGCCACATGATGTGCCGCATCCTTCCCCCTGATCGGTCGCTTCGTTCAGCGCCGCTTCATCATCTCCGCTCCACTCCACTCTTCCTCTGCCCTCCGCAGCAGCCGCAGGCGTCCGAGGCGGGCGAGCAGCACCCCGTCTACAAGTGCACCCGGGACGACACCCTCAAGACGGTCTTCGGCCGGCTGGCCACGTACAATGTCCATCGGCTGGTGGTCGTCGACGAGGCGTCCCGCCTCGTCGGAATCGTCTCGGTCAACGACATCCTGCGCTTCTTCACCGCCCCGCCCTCGTGTTAGCGCAGGCCCCCAGCGGCCCCAGCACCTCGGGGAACGGATTGCTCTCGGGGGGTTGGGTTGGGTTGGGTTCGGGGTTGGGTTTGTTGTGCGGTGGTGGATGATTGTGCGGCTCGGTTTGTTCAATTTGTTCTTCGTGTGCGGTTGTCTTTGAGTGCGGATCAGACGCGCGTTGATAAGGAGCAGACTTGACTGTTCAACAACCCACGGCAATGATAAGTGCCGACGATCATTACATCGTTGATTCAAAGGGGTGGGCGGAGCGGTTGCCCTGTCCCAAGCAAGGCGCCCAAGGGCCGCCATGGAGTAGAACGAGCCTCCATCCACAATCCCTCCGTTGCCCTCCCCGCAGATCACAATCCGACCCGCCTGGGGTGGTCTGGCGATTTCGTTGGCAGGATATTAGTGAGAGGCGCTACGTACAGGAGGAGTGGAGTGGTGGAAGGAGCCCGTCAAAGACACGAAGCTCTCGCAGAACACCAACGGCCGCACCCATGGCCGGGGGCGGGACGGGGTCAGTGTCGGGGTATTTACTGGCCCTGGACGGCCAGGGTCATCAGGTAGTCCATGAACTTCTTCAGGGTCACATCGTCCGAGAAGTAGTTTTCCCCGGGGGCCTGCACGTATGCACGCATGAAAAGAAGATGGTGTGAACGCGGCGAAGATCTGCGCACCCCTGAGCGTCGGAGGCAACGGCGCAGGTGGGTGCGATGGGTGGATGGGCGAACGACGGACCCCGCCGCTGGTGTCGACCCGGCTCTGCTGGGCCAGGGATGGGTTCAGCTGCGAGACGACAAACCGCGCCTGGAGGGGAGCCCGAGCCCGCGTGAGCACGCCGGAGGGGCGAAGGGCGGGCGGGGACAGGCATGGGATGAGGGATGGGGGCGGCGCGGACCTGGGAGCTGTTCTGGTCGCAGATCAGGACGGAGGGCACGGGGAAGCGCTCCTGGACGATGTCCTGGATGTCCTTGTTGGGGGCCTCCAGCAGGGCCTTGAAATGGGCGTGCGAGGGCTCGTTCTGGTAGCTGTTGCGCGGGCATGCCGGGGGCCGGGGGGAGGTGATGAGGACGAGTGAGGTGGTGAGGGCGAGTGAGGTGGTGGCGATGATGACTGGATGATGATGATGACTGGATGATGACTGGATGATGACTGGATGATGACTGGATGATGACTGGATGATGACTGGATGATGACTGGACGATGACTGGATGATGACTGGATGATGACTGGATGATGACTGGATGATGACTGGATGATGACTGGATGATGACTGGATGATGACTGGATGATGATGATGATGATGATGACGACGACGATTGGATGATGATGAGGCCAACCGGCAGTCGGGAGGGGGCGGCCCGCGGACCCCTGTGAGCGCCAGAAGGCGACTGTGGTGCCGTGCATGACCACCAGGCGGAAGTAGTTGTCCAGCAGCAGGATGTGCTCCGGGTTGATCGAGCTGTAGTCGAGCAGCGAGGGGGTGGGCGGCTGGCCGAACTGGTAGGTCAGCAGCGAGGGCTGGATCATGGTCAACATGTTGAGCACCGTCTCCCGATTCAGCACCGTCCTGGGCAGGGTGGTGGGGACAACAGAGTGGGATCATAACCGAGGGGGAGCAAGATGAGCGGGGGCGTAAAGTGGGGGGGGCGCATGGCAGGCGGGGAGGGGGCAGGCGGTCAGTCGGGACGGCGGGCGAGGGCGCGAGGGGCCGGACCGGAAGTATGCCGTCTCATCGGGGGTGTGGTTGAAGAGCCGCAGGAAACGCGACCGACGCAAGTAGAACATGAACTGTGTGTGTGTGTGTGTGTGTGGGGGGGGGGGGGGGGTGCACAGGCTAGTTGGCACGCGGCTGGGTGGTGGCGCCTCTGATCTGTAAGGGTGGCCTGACAGCACGCTCGGACGGGGGGTCGGACCTGCGGGAACAGGGAGAAGTTCCGCGAGAGGGCGAAGGTGCTCGCGTCGCCCTTGGTGTACGTGGCGAACTTGGTCACGAGCCTGATCAGGGTCCGGTCGATCCAGCGCAGGGTGTCCACCAACTCCTCGGTCGCCGTCTTGTGGACGGCCAGCCGGGCCACCAGGCAGGCGGCCGTCTCCTGGTCGAAGCTGGCCCCCGTGTCGACCAGATCCTTGGCCGGGTCGGCCCACCTGCGCGCCCAAAGGGGTGCGGGACCCGTGCATGAGGTACGTGTGACCAGCCATTTACATTCACGCGCCAGGCCCGGCCAGGCCCGGCCCTGGTGTCGTGGGGGGGAAAGGGGAAAGAGGGAGGCGCACGGACTGGTAGGCGTGGGTGGTGACCCGCAGGATGCGGCGGCCCGAGGGGTGTGTGTACTCGGTGCGCAGCTGGACGACGGGGAAGCTGCCCTGGGGGACCTCCACCCCGTGCTGGTTGGTGATCTCGTAGAACAGGGCCACGGTGGTGGTCGAGTTGAGGCCGCACATCTTCCAGGCGCACGTCCCGCCGATGCCCACCTCCTGTCGGGTGTGGGGCGGAGGGGTGGGTGTGGTGGGCACATGAGCCAACAAAGCGAGCGCATTGAGGAAATGGGGTGGACAGTGCCGATGCCCACCTCCTGTCGGGTGTGGGCGGAGGGGTGGGTGTGGTGGGCACATGAGCCAACAAAGCGAGCGCATTGAGGAAATGGGGTGGAACATGCCGATGCCCACCTCCTGTCTGTCGGGTGTTTCGGGGTACAGAAGCAGAAAGGAAGAAAGACGATGTGGAAACGGTGTGGCGGCGGAGGGCTGGGTGCGGGCGAATGAGCCAACGAGCGAGCGCGTTGGGTGCACGGGGGTGGGTCCTGCCGAGGGCAAGTGTGGAAAGCGCGCGTACGCGTTCGGAGCTGCCAGTGGGGTCTGTGCTTGTGCGTGGGTGGAGGCGCCCAATGTGGGAGGAGGAGGAGAGGAGGCTCAACCGAGACGGATCATCATCGGGGGCTCCGCACAAACATCGCCCCAACATCCAATCATCATCATCGAAGTCGCCAACACCATCATCCAGCCATCATCCAGCCAGCCATCATCCGGCCATCATCAACCGATCAGTGGGTCTGATGGAGGCGTGGCCGGGACAAGGGCGCGGACATAGTCGCACACGGATGGGCTCTTGCGCTCGAGGCTGACGCAGTGGCCCAGCGCCCCGGCCACCTTGAACTCCTTGCCCGTCTGTGGTGAGAGTTGAGCCGAGAGGAGAGGAGAGGCCAGGCGTGAGACACAGTCCAATACGCCTCGAAGAGCGAGGCAGGGCAGGTGACCGACCTGGACGGTGAGGATGCCGTTGAAGGCCATGTCCAGCTCGCGCTGGGTGCTGTCGAACATCTTGGAGAAGCTCAGCTTGAAGACTTCCTGGGTGAAGCTGTCCGTCAACACCGTCAGGCCGCCTGCGCGGGGGGTGGCGGGTGCGCGGGGTGGGTGACAGGCGAATGAGCGGTCGACACGTGGCAGGGCGGGTGCGGATGGATGGCGGGTGCGTGTGGATGGCGGGTGTATGGATGGCGGGTGCGTATGGATGGCGGGTGCGTGTGGATGGCGGGTGCGTGTGGATGGCGGGTGCGTGTGGATGGCGGGTGCGTGTGGATGGCGGGTGCGTGTGGATGGCGGGTGCGTGTGGATGGCGGGTGGGTCAGCGGCAGTGGGTGGCAGGCGAACGAGCGGGCGACACATGGCGGGTGCGTGGGCGGAAGGTGCGTGGGTGCGCGTGGCATGCGGGCGGCGCGGACCAGTGCATTCGACCAGGTCGCGCATCTCCAGGAAGCCGATTTGGTCGCGGGCGCACATGAAGGCGTCGATGCAGTGGCCTTTGCCTGCGGCACGTCGGGCGAGGGCCTGGTAGTACTGCAAAGAGGAGGTCAAAGTGAGAAACAATGTTACGCGCGAACGTCCATGCCGCTGGAGACCGTCGCACACACAGCCGTGGCGGCAGACGGACCTTCTGGGCGCGGCTGAAGTGCTTGAGCTGGGTGTTGGTCTCGATGTTGACGTGGGCGCGCATGGTCTCCTGCAGGTTGCTGCCCAGGACCATCCCGGGGCCCTGGGTGCAGGGCCCGTTGATGAAGAGCATGATGCGGGCCCCCAGGTTGGGCATCAGGCACTGCGCGGGGGGGGGGGGGGGGGGGGGGAAGAGGGCCAAAGAGGAACGAGTATGAGCCGTGCTGTGATCGTCCTCTCCCCCTCCTCCTCCTCGACCAAACGCGCATCTTTCCCCCCACTCGCAGTGCCGGTGGGCAGGGGGCGAGTCGGCAGGCAGGGGCGAGTGAGCGACCTCCAGGATGGAGACGGCCGTTGAAAGGGCAGCCCCAGTGCTGCGCAGCGCGCGGCAGCCTTCCTGCAGGGGCCATGGGTCGGGGACCAGCTCGTCGAGGATGGTCTGCAGCGCCACGTCGCATTGCTGCACCTGGCAGAGCAGACTGGGCCGGGGGAGGCGAGGCTATGGTCAGGGGAAAAAGTAAGGTGCCAGAAAAACAGACGGGCTGCCACCACGAGGATCAAGGCGAAGCATCTCGGCCACCTGCTCCACGGTGAGATCCTTGGTTCCGGAGAAGACGTGCGATTTGGTGATGTCGGTCGAGGTGAGATCATACACTTGCACCTATTCAATCGAACGGCCCTGTAAGGCCAAAAAAGCCACATGAAAGAGTCACAGACCACTGTGCCGAAAGTGATCAGTCCCACATAGGAATCGGAGGGGAGCTGCGTGATCGAGAGGAGGATTGATTCCTTCAGAGCTTGCAGCTCTTCCGCCGGCATACAGATATCGACAACGTAAAAGAAGGCCGGCGGAGTGCTTTGGGTGGGGAGCAAATATTCAACAGTGGACCAGCAGGCTTGCAGTTCCTGCGGGATGTTGTCATCGGCTGCGTTGACCAGCCGAGGAGGGAGATACGAACACTCGAGACAGAAAGGGCACACCCACAGCTTTTCTTGAAAGTTCACACGGCTAAAGAGTTTCCGGAAGTGGGAGTCCAAGGGGGTGCGGTGAGCGCGTCAAGGTTCACCCAACAAACCTGTAAGGATTCAGGATTGCACCACATTTTGTGCATGCACACGGCTCACAGTTGAGAAGGGGCATATTTGGAGTGCGCTTGCATGGAGTGTACAAGCATCCGAAAGGAACAATGGCCCGTGCGGCCGCAATTCGAGATGTCGGCCAAACTCCCCATGAAGAACGATATCCCACCGACTCATCTAAATCGAAGGATGCCATTTATTTGCTGTGCGCTTCTCGTGGAACTCCGCGAAGCGAAACAGAACAGGAGGGGGAGTTACCTGAGGTACTGATGTCTACCACGACTGCAGCAGCAAATTCGGTGACGGCTTCGGCCGAGCTCACAGCCCGAGTTCTCTCAGAGCAGCTGGAAAAGCTCCTCTCAAATTTGCAAACCGAAGTTTCAAAGGTCTCCGACTCATTCCAACTCCGATCACTTAATCTGTCGGCGGCCTCTAGTGTTCCTCGCTTTCCGTACAGCACTTCGAAACGATCTACTCTCCAGCAGTTACGCACACATCGGGCGCTGTCCTGGATTGTGTTGAGGTCGCCAAAGTTTATGCCACAAAGGTCCAGGAATTGCTCAAAGAGCTCCGGGCAGCCCAGGTGCTGAATTCTAAAATGTCTGGTTTCCCCATTCACCGCCGTGTGACCCATCTCGTCCCCAGTAAAGAAATCCGAGCGGCTGTTCTGCAGCTGGAGCAGGCCGCTGCACCGCTCTTGGGTGGGCCTCTTCCCCCGGCTCCAGGCGCAGGCGCTGTTGTCGAGACCCCTGCACCTCCTTCGCCTCCGCGGCAGGTATTCCACGCCATGTTTTAGGACTGGGGCTGATCCCCCACGGTGTGGACATTGTCACCCGTGACGACACAATCGCCCTTGGCCTTGTCGTCCCCGCCGTCCTTGGCCTTGTCGTCGCCGTCCTTGCCTTTGGCGGCCTTGCCGTTCGCGTTGGGGCCGTTGTCGAGTGTCGCAATCACCTCTGCGATCATGGCCACCAGCTGCACGTGGCAGGCCGGTGGGTGGAGAGTGGAGGGGTCATTGGGATCTTCCCCTCCGCATCCCAGCAAGGCGAGCGCCACCCCCCATCAGCACCGCCAAACACCAACACCGCGACGGCCAGCAGATGACGGACCGCTTCAAAGTCGACGTGCGCGTACTGCTTCCAGAACGGTGTCTTGTTCCACTGGGCGGCGGTTTGGCCGGGCGAGGCCACCCCATGCAGCACCCGGGCCATGAGGCGCGGGGTGGGCCGGGTGCCATCCTCGAGGCGGACCTGGACAGACGCCCACAGGGCGCGGATGTCGGCCTCCAGCCCGCGCACCCTGCGGGTTTTGTGTATGGAATAACAAGATTGGTTTGTGCGGCGGGGAAGCGAAAAAAAAGGCTCTCCCGCTACGAGCAGAGTCCCACAACGAGAGATGGGAACTGGGGGGGGGGGGGGGGGGGGGGGGGGGGGGGGGGGGCCGAGCACCCACTCAACCACGCGGTCACAGTCCCAGCACACGGAGCGACGCACTCCTAGACAGACTTTCGGGGGGTCTTCTGGATGGGGCCGGGGAACTCGGGCAGCGGGTCCCCGGCGAAGTACTGCCGTACCAAGGGACGCACCCGTGCAGAGACTGGAGCCGGAGTGGGAAAGGCAGGTTCCGAGGTCAGTGAGCGCAGAAAGAGTGTTTCGTGGTGGGCGAGAGAAGGAGGAACATGGCAGGAGGGTTCCCTGGCCCCGGTATCAGTGGGGGAGTTGTGACGATGGGGCCGGCGCGAGGGTGCGGAACAGACCTTCCTCTGGGTGGCATTCGGTCCACTGAGTGGAGGCGGAACCCGCCAGGGTGCCATACACGAGGTCCAGCTTCGAGACCTGCTCGCAATCCAGAACGGTCCCTGTCGGAAACTCCGATACGGACGCACAGACCCCCCTCGCCCCTCACACACATGCCACGCAACAGACCGCGGCCCTGTGGATGGTGGACAGCCGAGCGGCGAGGGCCTCGGCCAGGTGGGAGATGTCCCCCGCGGTGGGGCGCCGGAGGACGCGGATGGCAGGGCAGTAGTCCCGCAGGTAGGCCCGCACCTCACCAGCTTGCTGGATGGCCGGGGGTGAGTGATGAGGGGAATGAGGGAAGGAATGAAACGAAGGAGATGAGGAGATGAGGGAGTCCCGAGGGGTGGGCACCGCCAGACGGACCTCGAGGGCGGAGAGCTGGCCCGAGATCAGGCTGGGTGCGACGCCGAGTTCCTTCGCCACCTGTCACCCCGCGCGCCCCGCACACACGCAGTGTTCGTGAAGGGGAGCGAAAAGGCGAATAGATGCGAAAACGGCGACACAGAGCAAAAGACGGCGACACAGAGCAAAGAGCGCTCTGAAGGGCGCCCATTCCCGACCCGGGGGCTTGTGGCTGTGTCGGGCCAAAAAGGCGCAATCCAGGGAATCCATGGATGCCGAGCTTCTGCTACTGGGGGTCATAAGACTGTCTGGCCCTCGACAACGGGGGTACCCACCAGGGCACGCCGTCCGATTTTGAAACGCGAGGTCATCAGGTCTTACGTCCAAACATTCGATTCCGCATCTTCTCGATCCTTGGGACTGATGTTGTTTCTTCGTCACACTCCGGTATACCAGGAAGGCTCCAGTCCACATAGTTATGGGACACCGGACCTGCATGCAGCTGAAGGCATATGTGGGTTTGGGCCGACGCAGAGGGCGACCCACGCGAAGCAGAGCCTTGACGACAGGATGGTTTTCGGCCAGATGGAAGGGGGCCGTCCGGAGGAAGATGGCCTCGCCCTGGGTGGGGATCCCTGTGGCGATATGAAGGCGGCGGGAATTGGAGGTCATCATCTTTTCTGTACCGGCTGGCTGGCGTCACCACAGTCGAACATCCAAAAAACGACCCTTGCCCACACGCCCATACAACGCCGCCACCGCCACCACGAACCAGGCACGCGCTGCACCCAGGAGCCGCCAGCGAGAACGGGGTCCAGAGGACACTCGGGCAGCGCGCCGCCGCCCGATCCGCCCGCCAGGTAGGCCAGCACGGCCTCGATCAGGGGCGGGCGGATGTCATGCTCCACCGCAAGCTGATGGGTAGCCGGGCGGGTCGGCAGGAGAAATGAGCCGGAGGATTGCGCAGAGTGCAGCGGGCGTGAATCCCACGTGGCATCTGAGGTCTGAGGGAGCGCCAAGCGCAGAGGAGCGTTGGACAGACATCTTCGGTGGGTACGGGCCGCACAGCGGCGTCGCCCTTGAAGAGGCCCGTCAGCAGAGAACCCACCGAGGTCGCGTCCACAGATTCGCTGTGACGGAGATGGGAAGGGATTCGACGAAGGGACAAAGAGGGAAGCGCGTGGAGAAACCCGGGACCCTTACTCCCCGCCCGTCCCGCATTTGAAGAGAGACACTTGACAATAACAAAGGCTGCCCGTCCCGAGAAAAAGGAGGTTGATGGGTGGGTGGGTGGGGGGGGGGGGGGGGGGGGGGGGGGGGGGATGAGCGTGGGCACGAGCGAGACCTGCAGGTCAGGCTGCGGATGCGGATGTAGTCCGCGTCATGCAGGAAGACGTGTGATCGGGCAGGCTTCCCGTCACGCCCGGCACGCCCGATTTCCTGGGTGGTGGGTAGATGGCAGAAGGGGCGTGAGGCATCGGTCGGGCCCAGCCCGTCGCGCGTGTGAACAAACGGAGCGGGGCGAGTGGACGCGGACCTGGACGTAATGCTCCAGGGAGCGGGGCATGCAGAAGTGCACAACCCCACGCAGGGACGTCATGTCGAGGCCCATGCCGAAGCTGCCGGGCGTGGCGCACAGGATATCCAGGCGGCCGGTGGTGAACAGGGTTTGGATGCGCACGCGCTCGCGAGGAGGCTTGCCTGAAAGCCGGCGGGGGGGATGGGGTGGGGTGGGGGATGGGGGTGGGGGGGGGGGGGGGGGGGGGATCGGAATGAATTGTTGTTGGAGACGAACCACTCCATCGTATTCTGTTTGGCTGTCTGACATTGTCTGACTGCCTGTGGGCGCGAGGAGTAGGGCCTGACAGACCGGCGTGGTAGCTTTGGGCATCGAGGGACTGGGCCCTCAGGAAGTCGGCCAGCTCGTCCGCTTGGAACTGCGTGAAAAATCAAGGGTGGATGGGACAATAGATTGTTCACGCACGATTGTACAGCAAGGGCGGTTGGGGCTCCAATCCTCGCGAGAGGGCATTGGATGGAGAAGGGGAGCCCTGAGGTGGATGGCAGCGGGACCTGCTGGAAGGTGTAGATGAGCAGCGGCCGTATGGAGAGCCACTCCGGGGACCGAATCAGGGCCAGCAGAGCCGTCTCGCTAAGATGGGAGAGCGTGATGAGGCATCGTCATGTGATTTGCGCAGGTGGGCCTTCCGATGCAGGGTGGCGTTCGAAGAAGAGACCTTCGATCGCGGGACACGGCAAGGGCGATGTTGGCTCGGGTGACGTCTCCCAGCCGAACAATCGGATCAGGTGCCACCTGCCGCAGCAAGGGCCACATAACAACAAGGGGAGTCCAAAGGCCAGAGCATAACAGAGACATAAGCGGAGCGCAACGGCCGCAGCAGCAGATCGGGTGGCAGAGTGAAGAGAGTACAGCGCGACGTGATGACAGAGGTCGGGTCAGGCTGAAAACGCACCTGGATGGGGTCGAGAGCCAGCGGGAGGGACGAGCGCGTTCGGGAGAAGGCGGCCTTCTCCTCGGGAGGCAGGCCGGGCCGGTCGATGCCCAGGGCCGCCACAATGTGGGCCGCCGTCCGGGCCGTGGCCGTGGCTGGGGGGCGGTGGCCGAATTGAGGGAAATGAAAGCAATGGCCACGAAAAAACAAGAGTGCGGAAAAAGGTGCTTCCTTCTCTGTGTGTGAATTTGCTGATCGAGATGGGGGCGGAGGGCGCGAGGCGACGTGTGCTGGGGAAGGGAGCTGCGGCCCGCAGCCTGGCCGGGACGGTGGTCCGTGGGCCCACCCAGCTGCTCTGTGGAAGCCGGCGGACCAGTCAAGGCCAGAATGCAGGGAACGTGAAGCACATCGTGGAAGACGTGCCGCAGCGCCAGGTAGGATGGCCTGCGCAACACCACCGACAACCAAGAAAAGAGCGTGTGGATGGGGGAATGCCCGTAAAGCGGGACGGCCTGAAATTGGATGAAGGGACGCGAAACGGCAGGCGGAACCGATCGCCCGTTCGTTCGGGGGGGCGCGGACCGGAAGTTGTGGGACCACTCGCTGATGCAATGCGCCTCGTCCACGCAGGCCACAGCAATGGGCGGAAGCAAAGGAGCCTGCACCACACAGGAGGCACGATGAAATCGGAGGGTGGGGCGAAGTGAACGAGAAGCGGAAAATTCCTGTGCATCTGATTCGGGAGCAGGAAGCGGGAAGCCAAAGGGACGGGGAGGGGGATGAAGAGTGCTGGCAGACGATGCTCTCGACGAAGTGGCGGCTGGCGATCTTTTCGGGGGAGAGGAAGAGCACCCGGGCCTGACCCGACTGCAGCTGCTGCATGGCCTCCTGCGAAGCGACGGCCTGCGGGGCGCGTGTCGCGGGGATGGGGGGGGGGGGGGGGGGGGGGGCACAGAATGGATGAAGAGGAGCGGTGACGGTGGGCGATACTTCATGGTGCGCGCACTGCGGTGTCTCGAACCATTTCGCTCCTTCTGCCCAAAGCAGAGGCGGAAGCGGTCGAGAATCCTGAAGCGCGCCCCAATTCCCCCGGGAGGCCTTGGATGTCGGGTGGGCGGGTGGGGTATTCATGGGGCCGTCACACCAGGGGACCGACGGACCGACTGGATGGACGACAGGGCCACGCCGCACACCCCGCCGGGCAGGTTGGTCAGCTGGTCTTCCATCAGGGCCAGCAGGGGCGAGACCACGACAAGCAGCCCGCGGTCCAGAAGGGCAGCTGGATGAGGAGGAAGAGAAGATGGCAGCGGAGTTGCGTGTCGAGACATATCACGATCCAAAAAATGAAGGGAGGCCTCCCATAGTTTTGTAACCACATTTCATGGCTGGCGAAGGATGGACGGGGAGCGGAAGGAGTGGTGAGCGGACCAGGTAGCTGGTAGCACAAAGATTTGCCCGCACCTACACATTTAGAAGAAGAAGAAGAAGAACATGACGATGACGATAGTTGATGGGGATGGATGGACGGGTGGATGGGGAGGGCCGAGGAGACGGACCGGTGGGGGCGATAAACAGGGTCGACTGGCCCTGTAGGATCCGGGTGATGACCTCCGCCTGGCCTGCAGGTGTGCCGTTTTGTGTGGGTGAGTGTCTGTGGGGTGGGGGATGCGCGGCTGCTGCACGCCATGGTCCGCCTGGGCGGGCGGACCTGGCAAAAACTCGGTTTTGCCGAAGATGACCCGCAGCCCATCGGCGATGGTGACCCGCTCGAGGCTCCGGAGGCTCTCGATGCCGCGCCCGCCCGACGCCGGACCAAGGGTGACCTGCCGGATGAGTGGGGAATGCGTTGCGAATGAACGGGCATGCGTTAGTGCCGATCAGCATTGTCGGCCGCAATGACAAAAACCAAGTCGCGCTCCTGCCCTGACGCCAAAACGTCATCACCCCCGCCATCACAGCATCCAATTGGTTGTCCAGGGCCTGTGCGCTTCGTGAACAGTGCCGCAGACCTGCTCGTCTTCGTCGTTGTCGTCATCCAGGATCCGTAGGCGGCCACCCGGGGCAACCGGCTGTGCCGCCCCGCCGGCGGTGCCGCCCGTTTCGGCCCCCAGGGGCCCGGCCTCGCCAGGGTCGCCGGAGGCGGCCGCACCCCCGCGACGCTTGGCGCGGGACGAGGCACTGCCAGTGGCAGCGGCGGCAGAGCGATATGTGCTGCCCACCCGGCGGCCCGTTGGGCTGGGGGGAGGGAAAGGATGGGAGAGTGGGCAAAAGAAGAGAGGTGGTCACGATGTATGCGCATCTGTGTGCGTCTGCGTCTGCGCGTGACTGTGGATGTGACTATGTGCGTGCGTCTGCTCTGTTGATGGTGGGGCGGGTGGGAAGGTGGAGGCTGTACGGACCATGTCGACTGGCGCACGAACATGGGTTTTTTCCCGGGGCCTGTGGTGGAAAGAGTGTGAGGCGAGTGAGAGGGGGGGTGCTGGAGGAGCAGGCGTGTGTGGTGCCGGTGCTGACTGGAGAGCCGAATGGATGGCGCAGGCATGACAGACCTCTCCCCACCGCCACGGCACGATGCAATTTCTTCCCGTAGACGATACGCTATCGCGGAGATGAAAGATGGGGGTGAGACGAGATGGTGTGTCGCCGGTGGTGCGGTGCGAGTGCCGGGTGTGAATTTGGAAGGGAGATCGGGTGAGAGGAGGGGGGGGATGGGATGGGAGGGGGGGCATCTTGTCAACAGGCGGACCTTGTTCACACGTCGTTTGACCTTCTTCAGGCAATGCCCCAGCTGGTGTTCCGAGTCACCGCTCTCGAGGCGAGCGTGCTTCACCCCGCCCGCACTGTTGTCGACCCCGGGGTCAGCAGCGCTTGCTTGGGTTTCTGTGGCAGCGGCCGTGGCGCCGGAGCTGGCAGGGTGAGCCGGGGTTGTGTGTGCTGGCACGGTCGAGGCGTGTTTGGCCTCGCCAAGCCGGAACCGTCCCCCGTTGGTCCAGCCGACTCCTCCTGACCCGGTGGAAGACACACGCCGGACTGGTGCCGGTGTCTGGTGCTCGGGGGCCGGTGCTGCGATCGGAGTGAGGAAGAGCGCGCCCAGGGTTTTCTTGCGGAACATCGAATCAACCTCGGCTCGCGCGGCTTCGGTGGCCGACTCAATCAGTTGGAGTGAAGATGATCGCGTCGGCTGACGTGAGACCGGGGGATGTGGTGCCGAGGTGATGGGTGAAACAGATATTGGAGGTGGCGACGGTGATGGCGGGATCGTCGGTGCGTGAGGCGGTGGGGAGGGGGAGGGGGAGGGGGATGGCATCATTCGGAAAGATGATGCACGCGGAAAAAAGTTCACGGCCTTGGGAACATGTTGAACAATGGACGGAATTGCAACAGCTTGGTGAGAAGCGGCAAGGAGGACGGGAACCGAGCCTGCCTCGGGGAGAGCCCGAAGAATGGAAAATTCCTCTTGGGCCGGTGGTGGTCTCGGAGGAGACAAATGCCGATGCGGTGGCGGAGGAGGTTCACTCTCGTCGTCCTCGCGCGCTGGGGAACAAGGACACTCGTCAAACATTTCTGTCTCGCCGTGGTCAGTTTGAAAGAAGAAATGTTGACAGGGGCTCTGGACGAAACGACTTTCAAAAAAAATTCAAAAATATACAGATTCAGATTGAGGACCCCTCCTTGCTTTTTTTTAATCAAAGCAGGCTAAAAGGAGGAGCAAAGACGTGGAACAACCGGCCCACATCTGCTGCTTCACTTATCTATTGCCTTCATCCAGGGTCTTTGTTGTTTGTTTTTCCTGACCAGCAACTTCTGGCAGCGCATGCTTATATAAAAAGTGCCAGGCCGGAGCAGCCCCCTTGGGACAGGTGTCGGGACCTGGGCCGGCTTCGATACTTGAGCCGAGGAACTGATGATCCTGGTGTCATTTCTTCTTGCACAACAAAAACAATGCTTTAGTACAAACTGGCACAGAATCACCACACGAAAGCAAAGAGTAAGTCCGAGCGCCATTCCGACCATCCCCGCGGGAGTCGAGGTTCAATTCTTGCTGTCCTTGAGTGCGAGCATTGTCCCATCCGACCGTCCGATTTGGGAGGACTTTCTCCAAGGTGCGTAAACTCATAAACTCAGACAACAATTGCCGGATGGGAAAGGAACCCTTCGGGTAATATCAATTCTCTTCTTTCCTCTCTGACACCTCGCGCTTTTTCGCTCTCTCGCTCTGGAAACTCTTGACTCTCCGGGCAAGGACCCACTCCAGGAAGTCCGCGACCGGCTTCATTCTATCGCCGATCTGCCGCAGTTTTTGGCAAGTGTAAAGCAAAAACGAAACGAAGTGCAGAGTCAGCTCCGATCCAGCGTCCAAACGCAAATCGGCGAGGCCGAGCGAGCCCTGACAATTTTAAAGGAATCCGAACAAAAAACTGAAGAACTCAGCAAAGGGTCTCATTGATGATTGGCCCATTTGCCTTCATCTCTCTTTCTCCCCAGACTGAGCACAATCTGCGGCATGTGCGACTCCGTCCGCGACGGGATCAAGGGCTATGCAATCACGAAGACACTAAATGTCGTCCGAAGAAATCTCGATTCCGTTTTACAGCAAGTGCAGAAGCTCTCGAAGGTGAAGGATGAGGTCCGGGATCCCCACGCGTCACAGAACCGGGACAAACAACTCATGCACCGCAGGTGGCGCATGTCCGGGAGATGATGGACGAGCCATCGAACCTGGACATGATCTACAAGGAGCTCCGGGAGCTGCTGGATATGCGGGAGGTTGTGCTGGAGCAGGTCGGCATCACCCCGCCTTTCCCGACACACGGCACATCAGCAGACGAGAGTCCGTGGCATGGAGAAACACGTTGAGAAGCCGCCCTCTTCTGCTCCCGCGCCGCCAGCCGCCAGCCGCTGCACCCCCCACACACACACACACACACGCACGTCCCTACGCGCACCCACGATCGACCCGACCAAAGCGGACGCATTACCCACCCCCGCTACCGGGCATCCGTGGGGCCTGCAGTTCGTGAAACGATTGCCATCAATGAAAATGAATTCCCCTGATGCCGCCTCCCCCTCCCCCCCCCCCCACTCACTCGGGATCTTCCCCCTCTTTCGCAACCTCGCGCCGCAGACCCGGGACCAGCAGGCCGAGAACGAGCAGCTGGCGGAGTACTTCACGGACATCGAGGACCTGGCCCGGACATACCGCCAGTTCATCATCTCCCTCATCGCCCGGATGACCGAGCTGGCCGAGGTCTGCGCCCTTGTGGGTCTCTGCCCTCGCCTCGTGGGATGGGGTCGTTCGTCGGTCGACTATCACCCAACCGACCTTGATCCGATCGGCAAATCGCGTGAATTCCAGTTGGCCCACACCCCGGGCAACCTCAAACCATCGCCGCGCAACCGGGTCCCCGAGTGAGTGGTGCATGGGTGGGGTCAGTCGGGACGGGTGTTTATGTTGCCCACCAATCTGTCCGCCGCCCACCATCCGCCCCCCGTCCCGCAGGACTCGCCCGAGGTTGTCTTTGCGATGATCGCCGTGGTGGAACACGACGAGACGTACGACGACGAGCACGTCATCTTCTGCCAGCGAGGCGGTCCGTCCCGACCCACACCCACACCCACACAACGACGCCCCCAGCTCGTTCTTGGCGATGGATCTTATTTTTGGATTGGTTTTTGATGTCCACAAAAAATTAAGGGGAGTCAAAATAATTCAATAGAAATAACCGCTAATTTTGGCGAAATTTGCTAAATTTTGTTAAGAAAGCCAGGCCAGCCGCACCACTTGGATGGCGTGTTGCCCACACCCGAGAACGAGACGCATGGCAACCACGCAGGGGGGCTGATGTGGCAGCATATATTCTTTGGCACGCTCACCGCCGCACGACGGGAGCTGCCCTTCTCTCCGTTGGGAGGCCTGACCTTCTCTGCTGGTGCCTTTGCTTTGCTTTGCTTGGACGGGGGCCTGTGTCCAGACGAGGAGGATATGCCTGGAGCCGCCCCCACCCGGCCCTTCGAGCTCTTCCTCCGCCTCCATCCATCCTCCCTCCTCCTCCTCTCCATCCATCCCTCTCCTCCTCCATCATCCTCCTCCTCCTCCTCCTCCATCCCTCCTCCCTCCCTCCCCCCCCATCCTCCCTCCTCCTCCTCCTCCTCCCCGCCCCGCCCCGCCCCCTCTCCGACGCATCATTCTGGATGTGTTTCTTTCTCCTCGCTTGCTCATCCTCATCCTCATGCCGCTTCATCGCCGGGGATGGAACGTGCAGGCGACCATCAAGAGACGCCGTTGATGAGAAGATCAACCAGCAGGTCGACGAGGTGCTCAAGGTCGGCATCCCCCCCTCCCCCCCCCCCCCACACACAGACACAGACACATACGTACGCACGCACTGTGTTTGATTTTGATTTTTTGCGAGTTTATGGTTCTGGTTCGCCGCCGGCCCCCAAGTTCGCTCAGCTGTGCGTCCCTTCCTGTCCGATTGATCAGTCCCTTTGCTCCCGCACACCCTCCTGACCGAGTTTTTCCCCTCGCACGCGCGCACACATGGGGGGGCGGGGGTGGATGATGATGATGATTGGATGATGATGATGATGATTGGATGATTGGATGATGATGATGATTGGATGATGATGATGATGATTGGATGATGATGATGATGATGATGATGATGATTGGATGATTGGATGATGATGATTGGATGATTGGATGATGATGATTGGATGATTGGATGATTGGATGATGATTGGCTGCACGGCCAGGGGGACGACATCACCCGGCTGACGAACGTGATGGACGACATCATCACCGAGCTGGCCACCATCCAGGAGGTCGTCGTCACGGACTGCTTCGGGTCTGTCCCACCATCACGCATCATCATCACCACCACCACCACCACCATCATCATCATCATCATCATCATCATCATCATCATCATCATCATCATCATCATCATCATCGTCCAGTCACGGGCAGACACGCTCGCACATCATCACCATCAGCATCATCAGCATCAGCACCATCAGCATCATCAGCACCATCAGCAGCAGCAGCAGCAGCAACAACAACATCATCAT
>JAPMOS010000108.1:67500-95000 GCA_027972325.1 Paratrimastix pyriformis
CTGGTGGACACTGCTTTGACTATGGGGCGCTTCACTGTGCCTCCACTTCTCGCGGCGTTCTTCCTCTCTGTAAATCCGTGACTCTCATTTCGTTTGCTGCACGCGTTCCTGCGGGGGGGGCCGGGTGTGTGTGTGTGTGTGTGCCTGTGTGTGGGTGCGCGGCTTTGCAGGCAAATGGAAAAACTCGAGGACGCCACCTCCAACCTCAACGTCGTCTTCGCCTTCCTCAACGAGTTCTCCGAGCGCTCGGTGGTCGTGGACACGGTCCGTTTGCCCCCGCCTGCTGCCCCCTCGGTGTGGTCGTGGACACGGTCTGTTTACCCCCGCCTGCTGCCCCCTCGGTGCCGAGGAGGACCGAGATGGGTTCAGTCCGTGGCGCGGAGACAAGATCGCCTTTCGGCCCTTCGGCCTTGTGTGCACGCGACCCAGCAGGGACGTGGTTGGGCAGCATCATCCAGTCAGCATCATCCATTCGTCATCATCATCCAGTCCATCATCCAGTCATCATCATCATCCAGTCGGCATCATCATCCAGTCGTCATCATCATCCAGTCGTCATCATCATCCAGTCATCATCATCATCCAGTCATCATCATCATCCAGCCATCATCATCATCCAGCCATCATCATCCAGTCATCCAGTCGTCATCATCCAGGCGTCCAGTCGTCATCATCCAGGCGTCCAGTCGTCATCATCCAGTCATCCAGTCGTCATCATCCAGTCATCCAGTCGTCATCATCCAGTCATCCAGTCGTCATCATCCAGTCATCCAGTCGTCATCATCCAGTCATCCAGTCGTCATCATCCAGTCATCCAGTCATCATCATCCAGTCATCATCATCCAGTCATCATCATCATCCAGTCATCATCATCATCCAGTCATCATCATCATCCAATCATCATCATCCAGTCGTCATCATCATCCAGTCGTCATCATCATCCAGTCATCATCATCCCATCGTCACCCATCATCGACATCGGCATCACCACCAACATCGTGTCCCCTTCCTTCTGCTTCTGGCCAACACACATCACCGTTACTGGCATCGATACCGACATCGGTCATCGGCGTCATCCCTCATCTTTTCCGAACCGTTATAACCCCCCCCCCCCCCCCCCCCGTCCCCGTGTTCGCAGGCCATGCGGACCCTGGGTGTCATCTGCAACGCCGTCTACAATCTGGTGAAGACCGACGCCAAGGCGGACATCGATGAGGCCCTCAAGAAGAGCCTCCACACGTCCGAACCCCCTGCTTGCCCGCTCCCGCTCCCGTGATATGCGTGCCTGTGTCCGGCTGTGCCCGGAATTGGTGGCAATTTTTACCGCGCGGAGTGCAATAATTTGGGTCTCAGGGGAAAACTCCCGTTTCTTTGGCCAATTCTCGGCCTTCGAGTCGCACGTCACATTACAAAGCAGATTCAGACGGCGGGGCTGCTCGTTTTCGAATCGCGTGTCGAATCGCATCATATTTTGTCTTGTCTCTGCCCACAGGGCCTGCGACCTTATTTTCAACACGTACGAGCCGTTCGGGGAGCCCGAGGTGATCGAGGCCCGGATGATCTGCCTGACCAGCCTGGTCACCTTCGTCCAGGCGTCCGTCGACCGGCCCCCTCCCTCCCGCCCCCATCCCCCCCCATGCCGACATCTCCCCATGCCGACATCTCCCCATGCCGACATCCCCCATGCCGACATCCCCATGCCGACATCCCCATGCCGACATCCCCCCCCCCATGCCGACATCCCCATGCCGACATTATGCTGATATCCCCCATGCCGATATCCCCCATGCCAACACTCCCCTCCCCCCCCTCCCCCCCATGCCAACACCCTCCCATACCGCCATCCCTGGGCCGCAGGGACTCGGCGCTCCGTTATCTACCCCCCCCCCCGCGCACACACATCCGCATACATATCGCACTTCCCCCCCCCCCCCCCCACCGACTGTTGCGTGACACAGTGACTCGGAGCGGATCCTGGTGCTGCAGTACCAGCGCCTGAAGAGCTCCGACCCGACGCTGACCTCGGCCGACGCGGAGAAACTCATGAAGCGGATGAAACTGCCCCGGGCCACCATCGCGGCCGCCATGGCGGATATCACAGAGGGCGAGAACCAGATGGGTCTGCCCCGCCACCACCCGCCACCACCCGCCACCACCACCAACCACCCACCACCCACCACCCCGGATTGTTCACCCGCCTGCCCGCCCCGCTCCCTGCCCACCCGCTTGCCCGCCCCGTTGCCTGCCTGACCCGCCATCCCACCTGCCCGCCTGCCTGCCCGCCCCTTCATATTCGATCGCGGCCAACCAATCCCTGTGCTCTGTTCTTACTATTTTCCTCCGTTTTTCCGCAGCCGACTCGGCCCGCAGGAAGGCAGCAGTCGAGGCCGGGGCTCCCGCCGCCCCGCTCGATCCCAAACAGGTCCGCCACCCCAGCGCGCCTGCCCCCTGCCCCCGCTGCGCCCTGTGCGTCTGATTGTGGTGTGTCTGACCGTGTGGTGTCACTGACTGTGTACACTCACGGCTGGCGCTTTTCCCATGCGGGTGCCCCCGCTCCATCCATCCCTCCGTCCCTCCCCCTCCGTCCCCCTGGGCAGGCGGGCCGGGAGGCTCGCCAGGCGGAGAAGCAGCGCAAGAAGGATCAGCGCGAGGCCGAGAAGCGGGCCCGCGAAGAGGACAAGAAGCAGCCCGCCTTCAAGGCCTCGGGGCTCTCCGACTTCCTCTCGTGACGACCCCCAACAGGTTCTTCTTCTTCTTCGTCGTCGTCGTCTTCTTCGTCGTCGTCGTCTTCTTCGTCTTCTTCGTCTTCTTCGTCTTCTTCGTCTTCTTCGTCTTCTTCGTCTTCTTCGTCTTCTTCGTCTTCTTCGTCTTCTTCGTCTTCTTCGTCTTCTTCGTCTTCTTCGTCTTCTTCTTCTTCTTCTTCTTCTTCTTCTTCTTCTTCTTCTTCTTCTTCTTCTTCTTCTTCTTCTTCTTCTTCTTCTTCTTCTTCTTCTTCTTCTTCTTCTTCTTCTTCTTCTTCTTCTTCTTCTTCGTCTTCTTTGCTTCCTGTTTCTGGGTCGTCTCGCATGTTTCTGTGGCATTCTGTGTGTCCGGGGTCCAAGGAACGCGACACCGGGCGATTCCTCTTTGTCATTCGGCCGGGTCATCCAACCGGGCGCTGTGCCTTCAGGGCCCCTCGTGTCGAGGTGGTCGCAAGTTGGGTTCAGTCGCGTCGGTTCAACGTGGAGCACAAGAGGGGTTTGTCGGACTGGCGGCGGCTCTGTGCCGATGTCCCACTCTCAAGCCCCCGCCCTCCCCACCAATGGCCCTGCGAATGAAGAAGGGACGACGGCAGCACGGAACAGACTATCGTGCGGGGGTTGTTCGGTTCGAAGGGAATTAACGGCATGTTTTACAAGAAATTGTCTTGACGGGAGACAGTTCGACGCTCGGGAACGCGCCCTCTGTTCAACGGTCAACCGCCAAGCAGAAACACCAAGGGGGTGTCGCGTGCCTGACTTTGTTGTCGCGCCTGGCCTAGTCAGTCCCAGGAGTCGTGGCCACGGGCCTGACCCACGGACACTGGCTCTTGGTGCCCTCGTTGCCGTCCCCCGCCTGATGCAGGACATAGCAGTGGCCCAGGTCGCACCCGGCCCTGAGCTGCCCGTCGGGGGCGGCCCAGTCGACACCCTGCCGGTGCAGCTCGTAGCAGGCCGGGCAGAGGGCCCGGCAGGGCGTGCAGATGCAGACTCGGCAGAGCCACACGTCGCTGGGGAGTTTGCGGTTGCAACAGGCGCACGTGAATTCCTCGGGTGCGGCCCTCCGGCGGCGGTACGGGAGCGGGTGCGGCTCGACCAGGTCGGGGAGTGAGGACGACGGGTCGATGACGGGCGGGGCGGCGGGGCCGTGCAGGAAAAACGGGGCGGCTGGGTCTTGGCTTCGCTGCCACACCGCAGCCGCGTCGGCGTACAGGGCGCTGGCCGTGGCGCCCATCTCCTCGGGGGACCGGCCGCGCAGACAAGCCGGGTACAGGGGGGCGCACGGGGGCGGGGGCTGTGGGTAGCGGAACCCGCGGTGTCCGTTGTAGCTCCGGATGTTGCTCCAGAGAGCCTCCGGCCATCGGGCCCCATAGGGCGCAGACTGGCTGAAGTGGGCCCCGTGGAACTGCAGACAGCGCTGTTTGGTGCCGAGCTGGAAGACCCCCGCGGAGAGGTTGAGCAGGGCCGGGTAGACGGGCAGAGGCTCCTCCGGGTCGGCGGGGAAGCCCAGTGGGGAGTGGGCGAGGGGCGCCGGGGGGACGAAGGGGGCAGGGCTTTCGGAAGAGGGCGCCTGCAGAGCGCAGGGGGACGGCGGGGGGGGGGGGGGGGGGGGGGGGGGGGAGGAGGAGGAGGAAGAGCGAGCAATAGAATGAGTCGAAAAATGCCTGGTCTCGTTGCTGATCGCTTGGCGATGGTGCTGGCGGGGGTGCAGCGGCACGGTGCGGGATGCGTTCGTTACCTCATCCAAGTCCCTTGGGCGGGTCATCTTGACCGATTCGCTCCATCCGATGTGATGCCGATCACTCGTGTTCTCATGCGTGGTGGATCGACCGGGCTCCCCTTTGGTTCCAAGCCTCCCTCCCCCTTCCCCCCTCCCCCTCCCCCCCCATCTCGTCCGTTTTTGTGTTCCCCAAGACGAACGGACCTGCGCGCAGCAGAACCCGGGTGCCACCCGTGCGGCGGCCTGCCGGGCCCGCTCGGCCAGGACAGCGCCGCCCGGGGAGCAGCATAGATCGTGGAGATTCATCCCCAACTGCGCCGCGGCAGGCCAGGTGGCCGGGCGAGGGAAGACAAACAGGATACCTGCGCGGGGGCAGGGCAGGGCGACACGAGGCGGGAGCGGGTCGGGTACATCGCTGACTGGGGCCGGCCGGGGCTCGCGGCAGCGGCCGGGCACTCCCGTGAAGTCCTCGGGCAGGCTGAGGCGTGTGTGTGTGTGTGTGGGGGGAATGGAACCGGGGGAACAGGTTTTGAATAGTTTGATGGTGACTGAATGGATGGGGATGCTGATGATGCTGGATGCTGACGGGTTCGTGGGTGGTGGCGAACCCCGCAATCGGGCATTTCAGGGGGCCAGGGAAGAAGAATGGGCGAAGATGATCACAGAACGGAGCAACCAGAGGAGCGGCAGGAGCGGCAAGGGGCAGCAATCACCCTGCGTCCCCATAGGGGCAGGCAGGCATCGTGAGGGACACGGGGGGCCGGACCTGAAGGGGTTGGCAGGTGGGTCCTCGGCACCGAAGGGTTCCGCGGATCCGGCCGCCTCGTAGAAGTTGCTCGCAGCGGCCTCGTTCCGGCCCGAGTCCCACCGCTGGGGGTTCCCCTCGGGGGCCGCCCCTGGGGCGGGAAGGCCCCACCAGTCCTCCGCCGGCTGTGGGCGCGTGTGCGAGTGTGCAGCGCATGTTGTGTGCGGATGGATTTTTGGATGGTGGGTGTGCGCCGGGTGGCCCCCAATTACCGCATGATGGTGATGATTGGATGATGATTGGATGATGATTGGATGATGATTGGATGATGATTGGATGATGATTGGATGATGATTGGATGATGATTGGATGATGATTGGATGATGATTGGATGATGCTGCTGGTGCTGATGATGATGATGGTGATGCTGTCGGATGATGATGATGATTGGATGATGATGATGATGATGATGAGGATGATGATGATGATGATGATGATGATGATGATGATGACTGAGCGCTCGTGCGACTGATCAGAGGGGGGCAGGCGGACGGTTGTGGGGGCCGCGGGGGCACCGGTCTTTCGAATGGCGGCCACGTCTGCGGCCGTGAGGGCGGGCGGCTCGGGCAGGGCATCGACGACCAGGGGCCGGGCGCCGTAGAGCCGCATCAGGAGGCCCAAGTGGATCTCCGTCCGCTTGCGGGAGATGGCTGGGCCCTGAAGGCAGCCGACCGGATGGATGGATGGGAGCGGGGTGGGGGGGGGGGGGGGCCAATGGAAGGCGACCGTCAGAAAAAAAACCGGAGCAAGGACGGAAGGTGACACGAACAGGGCAAATATGTCGTTGCGCGGGCCCCGTTTTGGGGGACAATCCCGAAAGTGGTGTCCCTGTCTGCGCACGCACTCGGATCCGGAGCAGCGCATATGTGCCCGCGTTCCGGAGGTATGACATTTCGATGTCGAAGCGTGTCTGCCTCCCCTGAGACGCCCTCGTCCCTCGCGAGGGGCGCTGGCCTGTGCGCGCAGCGGCAGACGGGCATGGGACGGGACGGACCGTGCCCAGGACGGTCGACCCGAGGGCCTCACCCGTGATGACGTAGGCGAGGCACAGGGAGTGGGGCAGCCCGAAGCCCACAATGTCCATCCGACGGCGAACCGCGGGGGCCAGCCGGCCGAGGGGCGACGGGCCTGCGGGGAAAGACATGTGTGACGGCATGAGAATCATCGTTAGTATCAGCCATCAGAGACAATCATCCGGGCATCATCATCCGATCGTCATCATCATGTGACATCATCTCATCATCCAATCATCCCAATCCACCACCATCACCATCACCATCATCATTATCACCATCATTTTCACCATTTGTCGACCCAGTCCGACCACGTGCGAAGGAATGCATGAGAGCTCCACTTCCATTGGCGCCAGGGCGGTGCGGGGGTGCGTGGTGCGGAATGTGGGGTGCGGCGGGCGGGGTGGTGGGTGGTGGGTGGTGGGTGTGGTGGGGTGCGGAGTGTGGGGTGCGGGCGGGTCACGTGGGCGGGGGCGGACCAATGGGGCGGACCGCGCAGAGGTTGCGCATCACAGCATCCACCCGCATCCTGCGGTAGTCCATCTGCAGAGAGCCAGGCGAGGCGGATGTGGGTGAGTCACGTGTGGCGTGCGCATCGGCGGCAAGTTGGCAGAAGGGGGGGAAGGGTGCGCGCATGTCGGCTATCTCCCGGGGGGGAGGCACCCATTCGCCAGACCGCAGTCAGTGCCGGCGCGTTGCCCGCCTCGCCCTCGTCATCCTCAGAACCCGTCGCTGCCTCCTTCCGCGGGGCCTCCTCCTCAGGGGCCGGCTCGGGCTTGGGCACAGGCTTGGGCTTGGGGGGAGCCGTCGGGAAGAATGTCAGCATACCCACCGCCCCGCCCACCATCGCTGCGGCGCGCATTTTGTGGTGGCCGTCGAGAATGTACTGTGGGGCGGCACAAAAAGAGGGAGGGATGGGGGTCAGGATTCGCTGGGGGGGCGCATCTTGTGATGGCCGTCGAGAATGTCCTGCATGGGCGCGGCGGCGCAAAAAAGGGATGGACGGAGTTCAGGATCACCACCTGGGGTGCAATGGACGTGCCGTGCCGTGTCGGTGATGATTGGATGATGATGATGCTTGGATGATGATGATGCTTGGATGATGATTGGATGATGATGATGACGATGATGCTTGGACGATGATGCTGGACGATGATGCTGGACGATGATGCTTGGACGATGATGCTTGGACGATGATGATGATGATGATGATGATGATGATGATGATGATGATGATGATGATGATGATGATGATGATGATGATGATGATGATGATGATGATGATGATGATGATGATGGTAATGATGATGGTAATGATGGTGGTGATGATGATGGTAATGATGGTGGTGATGATGGTGATGGTGATGGTAATGCTGATCATGATGGCGGGGCAGGTGCAAGTGGCGGGGGCGCGGGGGGGGGGGGGGGGGGGGGGGGGGCAGGACGGGCTGCTGCGAACCTGAACAATGTTGGAATGGCCTGAACGAAGCCAGCCATAACGGGCATTCGGGAAATTGGGGGTGGAGAACGAAGTGACGTTGACGAGCAGGGTGGTCTTGGAAGAGGGGCGAGGGACGAACGGGTCGCTGTGTCATCTATGCCCCTCAGCCCGCACGGTTGTTCGCCAACGCGCAGACGCAGAACGCGCCAGCAGCCGTCAGTTGCCGCCCCTGCCAAGCAATTATCAATGCACTCTCTCGCCAGTTCAGATCGCATCATTTGTCACCCCCTGCCCCACCGACTCCCTCCCCGCCAGACCATCAGAACAACCATTGTCACCCCCCTGAACCCCCTGCCCCCCGCCGCCTCCCCCCCGCCAGACCATCGGAGCGCACCACCACTGTCGCCCCCCACATGCCCCCCCACCGACTCCCTCCGGCCAGCAGCCATCAGAACGCACCACTGTCGCCCTACTCGCCAGACCATCGGAGCGCATCACTCTCGCCCCCCACATGCCCCCCACCGACTCCCTCCGGCCAGACCATCGGATCGCATCATCGGCCGGGGCGTCTCCTCGGTCGCGTAGTTCCCACACGGCTCGCGCGAGTCAATATGCCCCACGGCCAACACCGTCGGCACGGCCCCCGCCCGGATGCGCCGCGCGTACTCGGCCACCACCGCCGCCCGCAGGGGGTTGAGCTGGGGCTCGGCGGCGAGGTCCTCGGGGCGGGTGGGGGCCGGGTCGGTGTCCAGGCGGGTGGGCTGCATGGGAACGACCAGCCCTGAGACCATCGTTTGGACGCGGTTGCGGTACTCGGCGATGGCCGCAACGGGGGCCGCCGCGGGGCCGCCTGTGAGGGGGGGGGGGGGGGGGGGGGGGGCGAGACCATGAGTCGCGTGGAGCCGTCATCACAATCACGAGCGCCGTTAACTGCGCCCAATAACAATACCAAAAAGCAGCCGCAACTGCATCCAACACCCACCACCACCACCCACCACCACCACCACCCACCACCCACCACCCACCACTCACCACCCACCACCCACCACCCACCACTCACCACCCACCACCCACCACCCACCACCCACCACCCACCACCCACCACCCACCACCACCACCCACCACCATCGTCATCGGCATCGTCATCGGCATCGTCATCGCCATCATCGCCATCACCATCACCACCAACAACATCACCACCACCATTATCACCATCATCACCGCCATCATCCAATCACCACCGCCATCATCCAATCACCTTCATCATCCAATCTCCAATCATCGTCACCCAGCAACAATCACAACAACGAGGATCGCGTGTGGCGACCTTCCGTGGTGGCGGCGTAGGCGGCCTGGATGTCGGCCTGATCCTCGGCATCCAGGATGTGGGCCGGGCATGCAGTAGTACCGATAGTATGGCGTCTGCGGGTTGAACATGTACGACCACTGCCGCCGGTTCTCGTTCGCGATGTAGTCGTCCTGCCGGCCAGATGGAGAGGCGCATTGGGATGGCGTGTTCGCGTGTGGGGCGGCGAGGGCAGGGGGCGGCGAGGGCAGGGGGTGAGGGCAGGGGGCAGCATGGTACATGGTCATGGGGCATGGAGCATGGGGCGGCGCGGGAATGGGGAATGGGGCATGGAGCATGGGGAATGGGGCGGGGGCGGGGGCAGGGGCAGGGGCAGGGGGGGCAGGGGCAGGGGCGGTGGGCGGGGGCAGGGGGCAGGGGCGGGGGCGGGGGCAGGGGGCAGGGGCAGGGGCAGGGGCAGGGGCGGGGGCAGGGGCGGGGCGGCGAGAGCAGGGGGCAGGTCCTGGCAATGGGGGCAGGGGGCAGGTTATGGCAAGGGGGGGCAGATGCAGACTGGGTGCGGGCTTGTCGAGGCGCTGGGGCTGTGGGCGTTGTCGATGAAGATGGGTCGCACCACCGTGTATGCGACCGAGTATGTGCCCGACTGGAGCACGCTGCCCACCGACCGCAGGAAGTCCTCCTCGAAGAGCTGCGGGGCCGTCCTATGGATGTGTGCAGGCGGTGGTGAGGCAGATGGGATGGTGAGCGATGGTCAGCTGTCTCGTGGATAGACCCGGGGCGACGCTCTGGGTGAAAAGCTCCATCTTCTTTTCTCGAGTCGGTTGGACCCGTGTGGGGAGAAGGCGTACCATCACCACCGTGGCTGACGGAGGAGAGGCAGACATGTGATGGTGATGATGATTGATGGTGGTGGTGATGCCGAGGATGATGGTGAGGGATGATGATGCCGATGATGGTGGTGGTGGTACCTCCATCCCCATACCCCTCCGCGCTTACCGATGCTGGGCGGCCGACAGACCCCGAGAGGAGCCGCTCCGTGATCGCCGCTGCCCGAAACTTAATAGGCTGCGAAACCCGCTCGAACCAGAAGATCCCTGGTGGGAGCAAGCCGTGTGCGCGTTTGAGATTTTGTGGCCACACAGACCGGTGGGGTCAGATGACCCGATGTACAAAGTGGGCTGTCCGTCGACCAGTAATCGCTTGACGACGTCGGTATCATAAGAGCCGTCTTCGGGTGAAAAACACGTGACTCGCTCGTCGCAGGGTGGGTTGTCAATGACAAGTCCATGCAACAAGTATGGTGATGTGCCTGTCTTCTCATCGGTGGGCCGGTCGCAGAAACCCCGTAAATATTGCGTGCGGGCCGACAGCGCCTCGGATGGCATGTTGCGCGGAAGGAGGACCGGCGAGACTTTGCCGCGCCATACTGGATCGCTTCGGGCCACCCGAAGCCAGCGCCGGCAAACCCGACAGATGGAGCACTCCAGTTCCTCGGGTGTCAAGAAACAGAAACACTCTGCGAGGACGTCATCCGGCAGCTGCTCCATTGTGCGGTGTGGTGGTGGCTGGTGAACGGGCTGGGTGGAGGAGAGGATCTCCGGCCGGACACGCAACCACCCCAAAAAATATATGGGCCCTTGCTCTGTAGCTACCAACACCCATCCATGAAAGATGGGCGAGGGACCAACCGACACCCAAAATTTCTCGAGACCAGAGGGTAAAAATACAACCAGCCAATTCGATGATATAAACACGATCTCGCCACCACTCCAAACGGCCGTCGCCGCCTCACTCCTCGCGCAATTTCACGGCGAGCAGTCGGGCATGTGTATGTGGTGGCGGAACCCAGCCCAGTGGCGGCTCTTGCCCCTGGAACCCCGGCGGGAGCCACTCGGCGAACCGAACCGCCGCCAGCTCCTGAGCCCCCAGGTCTGTCTGTAGAGCCCGGGCGGAGTACTCGCTGAAACAATGCGAAAATGCCCATCGATACCCGCAGTGGGTGGCAAGATCCAGGGCCACCATGCTGAGCCGCGAGAACAGGCCTGGCGGGGGGCAGTTGAGACGGGGCGGGGGAGAAAAAAAAAAGGAAGAAGAAAAAAAAAATGAGACGCAGAGACCCTCCTGCGAGGCTGCACTCACACGAGACTGGCTGACTGACTGATGAGAGGAAGGGTGGTGACGAAAGGCAAAGAAGAATCCGATTTCCACGCAGCGGAACAACAGAATGGGAAGGAGTGGAGTGGGGGCGGCAGGGGGCTGGGCAGGGGGCTAGGCAGGGGCGGGCAAAGCATGGGGCCGAGGCCGCGAGAAGGGGCGCACAGACCACTCCGCCCAGCCTCAGGCAGGACCCCGGCCATGCTCAAGTCGAGCACGGCCCCGCGGGCAAAGGGCTCGGGCATTCCCGGCAGAAAGCCGGGTCCCTGGTCGCGGGCCCGGGCATTAAGATCGTCGATGAGCGCGTAGACGTGGGCAATGGCCGGCTCGAGGGCCAGCAGGTGGGAGGGCGGGGGCGTCAGGTCTGGGGCGCCTTCCTCGCAGAGCAGAACGCCGACAATCCGATTGGTGGTCCGCTCCACGGCCACCTGGACACCCACATCACCCCGGAGGGAGCGACCATCCGGTGGTCAGTCCCGGGTTGGTATCAATCCCCCCACATTCCTTACGTCCACACTGGATTCAGCCGTCGGCAGCCCCCCCCCCCCCCACCCCCCAACTCCACCCCATCAAGCAGACAACGACGGGGTGAGACCGACCATGGACAGGGGGTGCTCCAGCATGAATGCCGAGAAGCGGATGTAGTCCTCCCATTGATCCACCCCAATGCGGCTGAGCGGATAGTGCACAAAGCATCGCGCCAGGGTGCTCGTGGCCTCGGCGTGGTCGGCCGGGGTAATGGGCCGAACAGTAAATGGGGACAGAACCGGTCGGTTCCAGGCGTGCAGCCCGCAAATGTCGTGAATGATCATTTTCTCTGACCCTGTACGGAATGTGTAGACCACATTCACCAGCTGGTGGGTCTTGACTTTGTAGAGAGAGACGTAAACGGCCGACTGATCGGCGGGGGCAGGGACGACGAAGGGTTGTTCGGCGATTTGGACCTCGTGGTTGCCCTCAGAAAAATCGGACCGGTAGGCGGGAAGCATACTCGCGGCCCCCTGTTGGACCAGCCGGCCCGAAAGGAAGACTTTGCATTCCGGATCGAGAAAAGACTCGATCACTTCGTACTTCTTTTCGTTGTATGCCGTCAAATATTTCCTTAGTAAAGAGATGTAATCCTGTCAAAACAAGAACGCCAAGACAGGCCCAGTGACAACGAATAATGATATCAGTAAATTTTGTGGACAGCTTTTGGCAGAGACGGGGCCGCAAGCCAACACGGAAGTATGCCCGGGAGTGAACGTCACTCAAAACGCTTCCCCAAAGGAGCCAATCTACAAACCATTTCAAAAAGCAACAACCGGAGTAGTGCCTGTCCCCAGGCGGTCGGAGACTCCTTCCGCGCCGAATTTTCATACGGTCAGTTCGACCAGGCCCTTTATGTTTCCCTGTTTCTTGGCTTGCTCTCGTTGGCGCGTCGCCCCTGGAAAGTAACTAAGCTCATCCAACCTCGTTATAATCTCCCTTTGTAGCAATGGTGGCTGAACCCGGACAGATTGCCATTATCCTCGCTGGTCGCTACAAGGGCAAGCGCGTCATTGTCCTTAAGGAGATGAGCAACAACCTGCTGCTCGTTACTGGTTTGTTGAGAGCATGCCTTTATTCGACAGAATGGCTCACAAATGCACCAATGTCGGCAAAAACTATTAGGTCCTTTCCGCCTCAACGGTGTTCCCGTCCGCCGCGTGAACCGCGCCTATGTCATTCTTACTCGCACTAAGATCGACATTTCTGGTGTCGATGTCGCCAAGTTCGACGACGCCTACTTCAAGAAGGACGCCAAGAAGGCTGAGAAGTCCGAGGAGGCTTTCTTCGAGTCTCACGGCAAGAAGGTCTGCTCGTGAAACTTTGTCACGCAGTCACTGATCGATCCCTGCCCTCACAGCTCCCCAAGAAGGCCGAGAAGTTCCTTCAGGACCAGAAGGTTCTCGACGCCGCTCTCCTCCCTAAGATTAAGGCCGTCCCCATGATGAAGGCTTACCTCAAGTCTTCCTTCTCCGTCACTGCCATCCGCCCCCACCAGATGCGCTTCTAAATTCGCGGTAGACCCGGGAATAGATTGTCACGCCACCTTGCTTTTTCTGTGTGCTTCCTTTATGTTCTCTTTCAAATGAGGTCACACAGCGATTATACAAGAAGGATTTTTCGAACGAAATTAGCACATATCCACAGGCGTCCGGTTTGATGAGTTCACTCTCACGAGAGCTTGGGTGCCTCGCCCATTGAGGCTGCTCCTCGTAGATCTGACTGTGGGTCCGGGGCGGTCGATGGTGGAGATGCAGGTTGCTGCAGAAGGTAGGACGAGACGACGGGGGGAAGTGGCTCGTTGGGGGGAGGCGCACTCCGCGGGGGCCTGGAGGCGGAGACGAGAGGGGAGGGCAGGTGGGCAAGGGGGAGGGGCAGGTGGGCAAGGGGGAGGGGCAGGTGGTCGGGGGCAGGTGGTCGGGGGCAGGTGGGCAAGGGGGCAGGTGGTCGGGGGAGCAGGTGGTCGGGGGCTGGGCGACCTCGAGGCGTTGATCTTGGAGAAGAGCACTCGGAAGATCCGTTCGCGCTGCTCCCAGGACAGGTCCCGCAGGTCGACTGGGGGGAGCGGGGAGGGGAACGTGAAGGGTGAGCGAGGGGGGGTGAGCGTCGCCACGGGGGTCGCAGAGACGCTGCGGCTGGGTGTCTGTGGCGCGTGCGCGACGGAGGGCTGGGAGCGAGGGGATGGAGAGTGCCCGGGGCGGACCTTGTTGGGGCGTCACGATCTTGGGCTGCTGCCCCAGACGGAACGGGACAGGGCGAAGAGGAGAAGGGTGAAGAGGAGAAGGGCGAAGAGGAGAAGGGCGAAGAGGAGAAGGGCGAGGAGGAGGAGGAGGGCGGAGGGGAATGGGCGAAAAGTGAGAAAAGTCGCAGATGTCAGGCGCCAGCAGAAGGGCGGCACATCGACACCCCCCCCCCCCCCGCCCTCCAAACCTCCCAAACGATAATGGGTGCACTCCTCCTCCACCACCACCACCACCTCCCCCCCCCCCCCCCAAAAAAAAAAAAAATGATGGGTGCCAGCGCGCTCCAAACGCTCTCGATGGCCGGTGACAAAGAGAAAGTCTTCATGGCAAGCGGACCCCCTCCGGTTCGAAGGCGCCCACCCAAAAGGAGCGGAGATATCGCCCTCCTCTCGGATCACACCCTGCCCCCCTGCCCCTGACGCCCCGCTTGCCCACCTGCCCACCTGCCCACCTGCCCACCTGCCCGCCTGCCCGCCTGCCCGCCTGCCCGCCTGCCCGCCTGCCCGCCTGCCCGCCTGCCCATCCCCGCCCCAGAGGCACCTGCCACAAGACGAAGAAACGGACCTTCTCCTCCAGGGCACACAAATCCCGCCCAACGGCGGCGGTCCCTGCCGCCTCCGCCGCGTCCTCCGCCCCGCCCACCGCCGCCATGTGCTGCCTGGCCAGCATCCTGCGCGCCGTGCAAGTGTGTGCGGATGAATAACTGGGGGGGCCAGAACAGAAAGGGATCACCAACGTGCGTGTGTGTGCGCGCGCGGATGGCAGATGGGTGCTGGCCGATGCGTCTATGTGTTGGTCTGTGACCACTGTTGTGTCTGTGTGCATATGTGTCTGTGTGCCTATATGTGTCTCTGTGCACGCACGTGTGTGTCTGCGAATATATGTGTGCGTCTGTGGGAATCTGTGTCTGTGTGCATACATGTCCGACCGGCTTGCTCACGAACCTCAATTGGGTTGAGATCTGGGCACGTGGCGTGAGCCGCGGCGCCCCGCCCGCCCCGCCGCCCTTCTGTAGGAAACCCCCTGCCACTGCGGCCCCTGCCGAGCGGGGCGCCAGGGCGGGCGGACTCAACGTGCGCGACTGCTGTTGTCCGTCTGCTCCTCCGGAGGTTGCGGGCGCGCCGCCGGCAAGTCGCTGTGTCCGTTCGGCGGCGATTTCGCGTCGGCACAGGGCGATGGAGTCGATCAGGAAGTTCTCGATGTCCGTCCGCTGGTTGAGCACGTTTTGTGCCAGCATCTGGTTGGTGGAGGTGAGGGGTGGTGAGGTGTGTGTGTATGTGGGGTGATGAGGGGTGGGCGGGAGGAGCATGTTATGGAGAACCAGACAGAAAGCAGAGGAGGAGGGCGTGTGTGGATGCACAGAAAGGTGAAAATATGGACACCCAGAATAGACTGCCCATTTGTATTGAATCAGGGCACATACACCAGTCCGATCACACAAGAGAGCCCGCCGACCCATGGAACCTGGATGGATCAGCACCTGTACTGCTGCACACTGACCTTATTGACCAGTAGTTCAGATCCGCCAACCCATGACACATATAACACTCGCCTGCTGTACCGCACTGACCTTGATGATGGCCAGTTCGCGGCCCGATCACACAACAGATCCACCGACCCGCATGTCATGTGGCATTTATGATGGATGCTCGCACACACTGGCCTTAATGTTGACCAGTTCGCGACGACCCGATCATCACACACCCGTATCGGACCACCTTATTATGGATGCCCGCACACTGACCTTGATGTTGACCAGTTCGCGGCTCTTCATCTCGAGAAGCCGCCGCAGGGCGTCGCACTCCAGGTGGGCGTCCTCAATCTCCAGGGCGGCCTTTTGGATCGCCAGCTCCTTCTCCCGGTTGGCGTCCCGCTCCAGGGTGGCCAGGTGGGTCTCCAGGGTGGCAATCTGCTGTTTCAGGTCTCGGATCTGTGGGAAAAGGTGAATGGATGGATGGAGATGGGATATGATGCACTCTTCCAGGGTGGCAATTTGCTGTTTCAGGTCTCGGATCTGACGAACAGGGGAAATGCATAAGATGGGATGATGAGTCGGCTCCCGGATCGCGCAATATGGGCGCGACTGTGCATGGGGAGGGGGAGTCCATGACTGGATGATGATGATTGGATGATGATGATTGGATGATGATGATTGGATGACGATGACGATGACGATGATGATGATGACGACGACGATGATGATGATCGGGTGGTGGTGACACGCAGACGGACATCGCGACGGTTCCTGGAGCCCTGCTTGGCCTCCTGCTCGGTGTTCTTCTCGTGGATGGCCGAGACGTGGGTCAGCTGGCGGCACTTGGCCTGCAGCCGGGTATAGATGGCCTTCATCTCCTTCCACTCCTCCACCAGCCGGGCGTTCTCTTGGGTCAGCCTGCAAATGCGCGCCCATCATCATCCAATTGTCATCATCCAATCATCATCCAATCGTCATCATCATCCAATCGTCATCATCACCCAGTCGTCATCATCCAATCGTCATCATCCAATCGTCGTCATCCAATCGTCGTCATCCAATCGTCGTCATCCAATCGTCGTCATCCAATCGTCGTCATCATCCAACATCATCCAACGCATCATCCAGCATCATCATCCAGCAGCATCATCATCCAGCATCATCATCATCACCCAACAGCATCATCATTATCAACCAGCATCATCCAACATCATTTGTCATCATCATCCAATCATCATCATCACCGCCATCATCACCACCACCACCCCAGAATCAGAATCGTTCGCATCAACCCCACCAAAAAAAAAAGCGGCGTCCGCATCCTTGTTGCAATGGGAGGCAGGCAGGCATGGGAGGAAGGGGGCGGCGGACCGTTTGTTCTCGGTGAAGATGTCCCGCTCGGTGGACTGCAGGAGCGCAATGGCTTTCTGCGGGATGGGGATCGAAGTGGCGGTATGTTAGGGGCGTATATGACAGGTGGGGTGCGCAACAAGTGCCGACTCCATCGGGAAAGCGCTTGGATACTGAAAATGCAGACGTGCGTACGGTGCGGCTCAGTGAATACGATGCCCCGAATGCCGACGGATTTCTTGATGTGCCCCGGATCTTATGTGTTTCTGTGCTGCTGGACAGTGTACGCCGACCTGCATGGCGCTGGCCTTCTCCTGGGTGACTCTGATGATGCTGATGGGGTGATGAAGATGCTGATGCTGATGCTGATGCTGATGATGATGGGGTGACGATGATGATGGGCGATGGGGTGACGATGATGATGGGGCGATGGGGCGATCATGGGGTTATGTGATGCTGATGATGATGCTGATGATGATGGGGTGATGATGCTGATGATGCTGATGATGACAGTGTGCGCCGACCTGCATGGCGCTGGCCTTCTCCTGGCGGAGGGTCTCCTCGTACGTCTGCTGGCTGGCCTTCAGCTCGCCCTGGTGCTCCGACTCAAGCCGTTCCATCTCCTGCCCAGGCGCGTGGGGAGGAAAAGGAAGAGAAGGAGGAAGATGATGATGATTGGATGTTTGGATGATTGGATGATGAAGAGCGAATCTGAGAGGCTCCGGACAAGCAAGAGCTGAGTGAGTGATGATACACTCGCTCGTGTGCAGGGAGGGAAGGCAAAGAGCAAGACACCTCCCACATGCACAGAACACACCAAGAAATATCTCCCCACTGCGCCCCACGGCACCACATTCCACCCCCGTGAGCGAGTGTGCGGCTATGCCCACGGAGAGGGCACATGGGTGGTCGAACCTGCTTGTGGAAGGCCTTTGCCTGATTCAATTCCTGCTGGAGTTGCTTGGCCTCGAGATCTCGTTGGGCGATTTGGCTCTGGAGGAGACGGAGGAAGGGGAAGGAGCGCGAGTGATGAGCCGCCGTCTCGTTTCGAAGGGGAGGAGGAGGAGGAGGATGGGGGGGACGGACCCGAAGGCCCAAGAGTTTTTGCTTCTCTTCATCTGCATGTCGTCGTTCATCTTCTTTAGCCTGAACCTGCTGTTCGAGGACTGTGCGAAAAGAGAAAAACGGCATGCCGGAGGAACATGAGTGTAGATGGCCAGACATTGAATCTTTTTGAAATAATCCTTGTCGGACTCGGCACGTGCGTCCGTTAGCTTCTTTTCCAATACTACGAAGTTCACCGGAGAAAGTGAACTGGAAGGAGTGTGGCGAAGTGAGACAGACATCGAACTTTTTGCCGTAGTTCCCCCAGTGTCACTTCGGATGCATCCACCTTATCTTGCAAAAATTTGGTGATGCTGATTTTATCCTGCTGACTCTGCCGGGACTCTTGAAAGAGGCGGAGATTCTCGGCTTTCTGAGAGATTTCGGCGAGTGAGAGGGGTCAAGGTAAAGAGCGAAACCCAGAAACAAACCAACTCTTCGATCTTCGCCATTAAGTCTACGATTTTCGGCGGCTCGCTCGGCGGCGCTGGAGGAGCATCCATTCGCACGCCGGATGGAGGTGGACGAGTCGATATTACGGAGGCGATTGCGATCATCCGCCGGAGTTGTACGGCGATCGGGGTCGAGGGGATGAGATCGACGAGAAAAAGGGCACTCGCCACCACGTACTGACGATCGAACTTCTTCGGGAACGAGATGAAAGACAGCGCCAAATAACAAAAACATGGCCGTTAACGGTCCCACAATCGAGTTCCGGGGTGGAAGCCCTCCGCGGGGTGGGTGGTTGGATGCCGCGCAATTGCTCTGCTGCTCCATGGGGCGAGCGCCCCATCCTGCCACAACCTGGGAGGTGGGGGGGGGGGGGGGGGGGGGGGGGGGAGGAGGAGGAGGAGGAGGAGGAGGAGGAGGAGGAGGAGGAGGAGGAGGAGGATCATGCCCAACTGCACGAGGATCCCATTCCGGTGCCTCCGGTTGGAGCCGCCTCGTGCACTGGGTGCCGCGTCGCCAGCGGGACGACATGCCGCAGCTAAGCGTTGCCGGCGGTGGGACCCCCGGTGGGAGGCGAGCACAGCGATGGCAGGAGCAGCTCGCAGCACCGCGTCAGTCGACACTCGAGATCCTGGGAGGTGGCGCCCCGCCCCGGTGGAGCAACCGAAAGTGGGGGCAGAGTTGAAAACTTCTGCCACCAAGAACCCTTCGCGCACGGCTCGGAATGTGGTGACCCACCGTTCCCCGTTGTTTGTTTGTGTGTGTGTGTGTGTGTGTGGGTGTGGACACCACGCAGACCTGGGCTTGCGCGATGAGGTCGGAGCATCGCAATCGGCCAGACTCGCCAACAGCCTCTGCACTTGGTGTTGCCGCCACGCCACTGGGCGAGGGAGGAGAGACGACTGGGGTCCCACCACCCTGGGCGCCCTTCCCGCCCCCGGGCGGTGTTGGCCAGCTGGGCGATAGCGCCTCGGCATCCGTCCGGCCCTCTGGTGGCTGTGGCCGGGGTGGAAGCGACGGCGGGAGCCCAGTCCGGTCGTCTGCTGGTGGCTGTGGCGGCTGGTGAGGCGGCTCATTGGAGGGGGCGGTGGGGGTTGTGCTGGTGTTGGTGGGGAGTGGGGTTTCGACAGTGTTCGGCTGGGCGCCGGGCAGGTATGTGCTCGCCAGGCCGGCTGCGGTGGCCGTGGGCGGGGGGCCCACGCAGCGGTCCGCGCGAAGGTCTGACAGAGGCCGTGACGAGAACGGAAAATGAAAAAGGCGAACCTGCCTCCTCCCCCTCACTCCATCCCCCTTTCTCGCACTCACTTGAAAGACACCCGCGATGGATGCAGACCCTGGATTTCCTGCCGCAGTCGCTCCTCGCGCTCGGCCGCCTGTGTCCTGGACAGCGCCAGCTCGCCTTCCAGCAGGGCGACTCGCTCCACGGCCCGCTCCAACTCCTCCAAGTTCCGGGTCGCGGTCGACTCGTTTATTCGGCCGCGTCGCTCGAGGGCGTCGTTTTCTTGTTCCAGCGAATGAAACATGGCCGTGATTTGCACGAGTTGCGCCTGGAGATCGCTGTTTTCCTCCTGATGCAAAGAGTCAATGGTCTTGTGGATCAAAAGCAAAAACAGCACCTGTAACGAACTAATCGTTATTTCCAGCTGGGAATTTGTCGCACGGAGCGCGGTTGCCTCGGCCTGCTGCCGGCAAATCTGTTCCTCAAGTTTCGCTGCCTTCGCTTCTGATTGATTCAAACTCACTTCGTACTGGTGTTCAAGATCCTTGGAACTTTCCTGAAAATCTTCGAACTCCTTCTGGAGCCTTTCGTAATCGCCCATCGCCATTCTGGGGATAGCAGCTCAAGGTCCCGGAGAAATTCGCTGTTCGGATGGCCGCACCCTCGAGCTTGAAGGGGCTTCTGTTCCTTTCTTTGTTGGCGTTTTGCTTTGGAAAAACTGCCAATGAATGGAAATCACGAGTAGTGTACCAGATCATTACGGATCGTTTTGGACGGGATGATGGCAGCGCTTCTGGCTGCGGTGATATGTGGCATTATTGTGGTGGCACCTGGCGTGGGATTATGAACCACCTTGATTATATCAGTGCCCTGGGCGTCAATGCGATCTGGATTTCACCCATCCCGCTTAACATCGAGGTCGGACCATGATTTGTTGTGCCTAATTTTTTACTGTGGTAACTAGGGTGCCTACCACGGGTATGCTGCCAAGGACCTGGCTCAGTTGAATCCCCACTTCGGATCCTCCGATGATTTGAAAAACCTGATTAATGCCTGCCACAAGAAGGACATTTGGTTTGCACTCCCGCCGTGCCAGTTCATCATCCTGCTTTGCGCTTAGGGTCATGGCCGATGTTGTTGCAAACCACATGGGCAACCCAGGTCTCGACTCTTGTTTTGTCCCACCGATGATCTCTATCTCGTTCTTTGACGTTCAGGGAATGAGGATTTCTCACAGCTGCACCCGTTCAACAATGAGACATACTACCACCGCCGCTGCCAGATTAACAATTACCAGAACCAGACCGAGGTCGAGTTCTGGTCTGTGGCAGTCGACCCCACCCCGAGGCACTATCCACCTCTTCTCCAAGCCGGCTCGCCGACCTGCCCGATCTGGACCAGGACAACACCTATGTTCGGTCCCAACTGTACCAGTGGGTGCGCTCCACGGTGGCCACCTACGGGTTTGACGGGATTCGCATCGACACAGTCTGCATTCCCCCCCAGGAGACATCACCTCGCTCATCATTTCTTTTTTGTGCGTGTGTAGATTCCAGGTCCGGCCCCCGTCTCCTCCCTGGCGAGGTCACCCAACCCCTCTTCCCTCTCCATCCCCTAGAGGTCAACAAGGCCTTCTGGCCGGGCTTCGCACAGGCGGCCGGGGTCTTCCAGCTGGGCGAGGTCTTCGACGGTCGTGTCGACTATGTCGCAGGTCGGGCCCGCGCTCCCTCCCTCCCTCCCTCCCTCCCTCGGTGGGTTGCCTTGGCGTGCTGGCTGCTCGGTTGGGTTCCCGGCTCACACGTTTTCCACCTCCCATTCCCCTTCCCCGCTCCGTCGGACAGGGTATCAAGCGGTCAGTACTCGCCCCGCCCGTCCGCCCAGACCCGGCCCTTGTCCAAGCCACATCGCACAATCTCGCACGACCGCGGCCCCCGTCGTGAGCTTCCCCCGGCCCGCGGACTGAGGATCGCTGGGTACGGGTGGGGGACCAGCGACGCAAGGGTTCACGCGCATTCTCTCGATGCTCTACGCATCAGCATCAAGATCCCGCACCCATCATCCCGCCCTCATCATCATCATCATCCCGCCCTCATCATCATCATCATCCCGCCCTCATCATCATCCCCCGCGTCCTTCCCATCCCTCCGCCCCCCGCAGGTGATTGACGCCACCCTGTCCTACCCGATGTACTTCACCCTGCGGGACGTCTTCCAGCGGCAGGCCTCCGTCCGCCGCATCGCCGACACCCTCAGCGCATACGACCGGTACTTCAAGGACCAGACGGTCCGCACCCACCCCCTCCACCACTCCACGACCATCATCATCATCGTCATCATCATCATCCAATCAGCATCATCATCAACATCATCATCAACATCAACATCATCATCATCATCATCATCATCATCATCATCATCATCATCATCATCATCATCATCATCATCATCAGCGCATACGACCGGTGCTTCAAGGACCAGACGATTCGCACCTGACATCAGCCCCCCACTTCCATTCCAGCGCACGTGGTGGTGGATCTTCCCTCTGCGCATGTTCCTGTTTTCCATGCTCATATCATGTTCATGCTCATACTTCATGCTCATCTCATGTTCATGTTCATCATGCGTTCGACTGTGCCGGGTGTGCTGTGTCTGTGGGGGCGACCAGGCTGGGGACCTTCCCTCTGCTCATGTTCCTGTTCATGCTCATATCATGTGTTCGACGACTGCGCCGGGTGTCTGTGGGGGGCGGCCAGGTGCTGGGGACCTTCCTCGACAACCACGACAACCCCCGCTTCCTCCAGGTCCGCACCCGCCCGTCCGCCCACCCGGGGCGACCACACCCACGGGGACGGGTCGACCATACATACCCACGGGACGGGCAGACCATCCACGGGGCACCCACGGGGCCGGGTCGACCACACCCACGGGGACGAGTCGACCATACATACCCACGGGGGCGGGTCGTCCCGCACCCCACCAACTGCCTCACGCCCCACGGTGGTCCACCCAGCCGCCCCCACGGGGCCGGGTCGCCCCCCAAACTCACCACTGATCCGGCGGCAGGCATCGTTCGGCACCTGTGCACATAACCTGTGGTGTGTCCTTTACGCGAACACGCATCGTGACATATGCGCTCATCATGACATATGCAGCGCATCCGATCATCATGACATGCCGCGCGTCCGATCATCATGACATATGCCGCATCCAATCATCATGGCATATGCAGCGCATCCGATCATCATGACATGCCGCGCGTCCGATCATCATGCGCTCACAGACGACGACATGCGCTCACGACACATCCAACCCCCCCCCCCCCCCACACACACACACACACATCCGCACGTATGCACAGGGCCAATCGGACTACACCCTGTACCAGAACGGGCTCGCGTACGTTCTGATGACGGAGGGCGTGCCACTGCTGTACTACGGCACGGAGCAGGTCCGCGTCAGGCCGCGCACCCCGCCACCCACCACCCCCACCGCCGCCACCACCACCATCATCATCATCATCACCATCATCACCATCATCACCATCACCATCATCACCATCATCACCACCCCACCAACAACAACAACATCATCATCACCAACATCACCAACATCACCAACATCATCCAATCATCATCATCATCATCATCCCATCATCATCATCATCGGCATCATCATCATCATCCAATCATCATCATCCAATCATCCAACGAATATATCGGCATCATCATCACCATCATCACCACCACCACCAACAACAACAACAACAACATCTTCATCATCGACATCATCATCATCACCATCATCATCGACATCATCACCATCATCACCATCATCACCATCATCACCATCATCACCATCATCACCATCATCACCATCATCACCATCACCATCATCACCATCACCATCATCACCATCACCATCATCACCATCACCATCATCACCATCACCATCACCATCGCCACGATCACCATCACCATCACCATCATCGTCATATCGCCCGCTGGTGTGAATGAAAAAAAAAATCCCTTTTCGCACCAAGATCTCCCTCTCCACATCGTCCCTCTCTCCATCATCTCCGCATCGTCCCTCTTCTCGTTTCTTCTTCTGTACCAACAACAACGCACGTCCGCCTCCATCCTCCCATCCCGCCCGGTCCCAGGGCTTCTCCGGCGGCGCAGACCCGGGCTGCCGCGAGCCCCTCTGGCCGACCCGCTACGCCCAGTCGAACCCACTCTTCAAGTTCCTGCAGACGGTCCTCCAGTTCCGCACCTCGGTCGCCCTGTGGAACCAAGGGCCCCAGGTCGAGCGGTACATCGATGACAACTTCCTGGCCTTCACCCGGGGCGACGTGCTCACCCTGGTGACCAATGTCGGCTCCAACGGGCCCACCGTGCAGCGCACGCTGACCTACCTGCCCGCCTCGTACAAGGATGGTACCAAGCTCTGCAACAGTTCCGTCACGATGCCTCATTTCCCCCGTTCCGCATCTCATCCACATAAGGACGTCACTGCGCTTGCGCATCCTTTTGCGGATTTTTCATCACCAACATCATCACCAACATCATCACCAACATCATCACCAACATCATCACCAACATCATCATCATACCATCATCATCATACCATCATCATCATCATCATACCATCATCACCAACACCATCATCACCAACACCATCATCACCAGCACCATCATCACCATCACCATCATCACCATCATCACCATCATCACCATCATCACCATCATCACCATCACCATCATCACCATCACCATCACCATCATCACCATCACCATCATCACCAACACCATCTTCTCTCATCCCCCTCGCCTCTCAGTTTTCTGGCCCAACGACGACTGCATCACGGTCACGGTCCGCTCGCCGCCCCCTCACCAGAGCCCTCACCACAGCCCCTCAGCCCCCGCCCCCCCCATCGCCTTCGACACCCACAGGCCATTCCAACCCCGCGTCATCACCAACACACAGACAAACACACACATATTCACTTACTCACCTCATATTATCTCCCCCCCACGTGTGGTCTTCATGGGCGACAGGGCGGCAAGCTTGACGTGGCTCTGCTCCGCGGCGAGACCAAGATCTTCTACCCCAAGCGGGCCTAATGACGAGGATGCTGCTGCTGCTGCTGTTGATGATGATAACGAATATCACCCCTCTTTCTCAATCTCTCCGTTCCTCCCCTTGACTCACCCGCGGTGGCCTGCTGGTTGGCGAGAGTGGGTCAATAATATCAGATGGTGAACAGATTGCCGCCCCTGTGAGTCAATCTGACTGAATGACGCGGGTGCCTTTGGCTTCATGCAGCGTTACCATGCAGAGGGCAGGCAGTCTCCCCTTCGAGTCATACTTTGACAAGGAGCCGGACGCCGTCGCGAAGGTGCGGGGTCATGAGATCATCAGGACATGGAATCTGGGGTGAGAACTCGGTCGCCAAGTGTCGCCATCATGTATCGCCCTGTGTCGCCATCATGTATCGCCCTGTGTCGCCATCATGTATCGCCCTGTGTCGCCATCATGTATCGCCCTGTGTCGCCATCATGTATCGCCCTGTGTCGCCATGTATCACACCGTAACGTGTTTTGAGGTTGAGCCGGGACGGCCAGCCTCCTGGAGGGGTTTCCCAATCCCGCCCCTTTCCCGTTCCGGTTGGGCAGGCTCATCTGGGCCCAGCACAGGGGATATTCCCGTCCCAGTCAGGCAGGCGCATCGGATTCCCGCTCTGCCAACCCAACCTGCGGGGGGCAGATTATTTTACTGGAGGCATCGCGCGGTTTCTTTCTCTCTTGTGGCAGCATCTCTGAGCCACGACGAAGGGGGAGAGGGAAGAGGGGAGGAGGAGGAGGAGGAGGATGGAACGAGAGATTGAGAATGGGGTGAGATGGGAGGGGAAGGGAAGTGAGAAGCCATGGGGGATGACAGGGAGAGGGACGAGGACGGGGAGAGAGAGGCACTTCCCTCCTCAAAATGACACGCGCATCCCCGTCCCCGGCACCCCCCGTCCCAGCCGGCGTCCCCACCCAATTCCGCCTACCAGCCGTCCTCGCGTGACTTCTTCTTACCGGCGCCGCCCTTCTGGCCGTGGGGGCGAGGCCGCTTGCGCATCCCCTCGGCCGGGCTCCGGTCGCCGTCCAGCCGCCCGCCCGCGTCAATCAGCCGCTGGGGGATGTGCAGGACGCCGCCCCGGAAGCTGCCCACAGAGGCGCTGAGCCCCCGTCCGGTCTTATCGCCCTGGGTTCGGCTCTTCTTACGTTCCTCGAGGCGTTTGGAGCGCTTGGTCTTGGTCATGGAGGACGGCAGGGCAATGTCCTGCTCCTTGGCCTGAAGAACCCCAGGTGATGCCGGCGGTGGTGGTCAGGTCGACAGACCATCTCCTGCTCCCGGGCGTGGCGTTTCTCGGCCTTGAGGCGCATGCCCCGGAGAATGGGGAGTGGGGTTTTCACGGCGTGTTTCACCTAAAGAGGAGGTCGCGGCCAGGGGTGCGGAGAAGCATCTCGGGATGCAGACAATGCCGTGCCGTTTCTTTAATTGAAGATTATCCCACTCCTTTTTTTGAGCCCCTTTCAATGTGGCACCACCTAGTCGGAAAAATATGGATGAAAATGAAAATTCGGGCAAGCTTCGACAGACTCAGTTCATCCACAACGCGGAGGGTTGAGATGAACACTTCATCTTCCCGATCGGGAGTTGAGGGAGCCCCATCCGCGGGTTTGTTCCTCCTGGGTGGCCTTGATTGGACTGGTTCGGCAAGATACGACGGAGAGCTAACTGTGATGGGTGGGGCACGCGTGCGGGGGGCAGTCGGGCGCATCACGAAAAACAGGCGGATGCTCGAACCCCGTGGTGAGAGTGCCGAGCGCCGGGGATGCCGCTTGCCTTGATTCCAGGTGCCTCGGTGGCGGTGTTTCTCCCACTTTTGCTCTGGAGAACAAAGTGGACCCGAAAACTGCCTCCTCATGAGGCCGATCTGCACGTTTGCGAGATCAACTTCTGCCATGCCATCTGGGCCACCGCCTGCACCCTTTTGGATCTTCTTCTCAAGGGGCGATGGTTTTTGTATCCAGTCATTATTTCAGATCCTTCTCCATATCCGGTTTGTTTTGTTGGTGACACGCTTCCAGATGTGCTGATGGGCAACACCGCTTCTTAGTCCGATACCGTTGATTTCTTGAGGGACGCATGTCGCGGTTATTTGCTCGTCGAGCTCGGCTATATTGTTGTGACGCGCACAATCTTATACGATTGGATCTTCTTTGTATTCCATGGCACGATCTTGGTTGCCTTCACTCTCTTCTCATTCTGGCCGGAGGACAGTCCACTTTTTGAGATCTGCAGACAAGCCGCCTTTGTGGGCCTCTGGGGCGAGGCCACGGCCGTGTTGCTCGGGATCGAAGAGCTGACAAAGGCCCGGGAGCTTCGCAACTGGGCCAACTTCGGGTCTGACGCGATTCCTTGTGCACACCAGCACCCTCACAATCCATCGCTGCTTAGAACGATCTGGACGACCAGCGTGATTTTCTTCATCCAAAGGATTGTCGCCCTCTTTCAGCTGACGATCGCGACCATCAAGGCGCTCCTGAGGGTTGGGCATCCGTCCGTCCCGCAGTTCGCCTGCGTTGCCATGATGCTCCTGATCGTGGGAACGAACGCCTACTATTTTGTGACGCGGGTCACCAGCGATTACCGGAGGTGTTTGATTTGGGCGAAGTGGCGCCGACTCCGGCGCCAGAACCAGAATAAAGTGCAATAGCCTATCATCATCATCATCATCATCATCATCATCATCATCATCATCATCATCATCATCATCATCATCATCGTCACCCAGTCATCATCGTCACCCAGTCATCATCGTCATCCAGTCATCATCGTCGTCGTCATCATCATCATCATCATCATCATCCGATCATCATCCGATCATCATCATCATCATCATCATCA